>JALBCR010000618.1:30000-347724 GCA_030710515.1 Abscondita cerata
AAATTTTTTTTTAAAATTATTTATTTTTTTTTTTTTTTTAATTTTAATATAAAAAAAAATAAAAAAAAAAAAAAATAATTTAAATTAAAAAAAAAATTATAAAAAAAAATAAAAATTTTATTTTTTTAATTTTTTACAATAGAATACACAACATCGATTGGGGTACCTTATATTTGTTAACAGACGTCAACGAAAGATGTATTTATTTTTATAGTAGACTATATAATATAATTGATGAATTTACTCCAAAAATCAATGGCAATTTTGAAAACTTTCCGTGTTGGTTTAGTAAAGAAACTATAACAAAAATTAAGTTAAAAAATCATTACCTGAAGAAGTATAAGAAATATGCTAGCTTACAATCCCTAGAAAATTATTAAAACATGCGTCGTGAAACTAAATACTTAATTCGTCAGGAATATAAGTTGTACTTAAACAATATACAGAATAACATTAAACATAACACAAACGAATTATGGAATTTTATAAATGCAAAACGGAAACAATCAAGAATTCCAAGAACAATGGTATATGATGGTATTTGCCTTTCTTCCACACAAGAAATTGTCAATAGTAGTTATGATAACCTGACCACTGATATCATTGAAAACATGTGTAAATAGTAATGCGTTTCATAGTGTACGTATTAACGAAGAAGATATAGTTAAAGTTGCAAGAAAACTAAAATCTAATTTTACTATGGGATGTGACCAAATACCGGCATTTTTAGTAAAGGATTGTATTTCGTGCTTGTCAAAACCACTGTGTGCTATTTTTAATACAATAATTTTGAAGTGTATGTACGTTCCCAGACATTTGGAAAACTACAAAAATCTGTCCCGTTTTAAAATCTGGTGACAATGCGGATATATCAATATATCAAACTATAGACCAATAGCGATAATTTCTAACTTTGCCAAATTATTTGAATCTGTGTTCGCAGTTCATATTCAACATCATGTCAAATCTCAATTGTCAAACAAACAACATGGTTTTATTAAAGGTAGATCCACACTTACCAATCTCACTAATTTCACCCAGTTTCTTTCTAATCACTTAGACAATAAAAAACAGATTGACGTGTGTTATACTGACTTTAGTAAAGCCTTTGATAAAATTCATCATGGAATAATCATTAAAAAACTTTACAATTTTGGGTTTTGTTCACATTTTGTAAATTTAATTGCCTCATTAATATTTAATAGACCACAATACGTTGAATACAAAAGCATTAAGTCTCATGTGTATTATGCCACTAGCGGAGTTACGCAAGGGTCAAATTTAGGCCCTTTATTGTTTCTATTGTTTATTAATGATGTAGTAAACTGTGTAAATTTAAATTTAAACCTAGAAGCATATTTGTACGCTGACGATCTTAAATTTGCGCATGTGATCAACAGTTATGCAGATTGTATTACATTACAAGATTGTCTTACAAGTTTGTCAAAGTGGTGTATAGAAAATAAGTTAACACTAAACATTAGTAAATGTAGTATAATGAGTTATTCAAGGTGCAAAGAAATTATTATTTATAATTACCAAATATCGAACAGTATAGTAAACCGATGTGATGTTGTAAAGGATCTTGGCGTTTTGTTTGATTGTAAATTAACATTTGTTAAGCATTATGAATATGTTATATCGCAGTCACTAAAAATGCTTGGTTTTTTTCGGCGTAACACAAAATCATTTAAAAACATTGAAACCTTGAAGTTGATTTATATTGCTTTTATAAGAAGTAAATTAGAATACTGTTCAATAATCTAGAGACCATACTACAATGTTCACAATAACAATATTGAGACGGTACAACGAAAGTTTTAAAAATTTTGGTATTTTATAAAATATAGAGCGTACCCAGTACAAAATTATCCATAAAGTCAACTAACTGAAACATTTAAGTTAGAATCTCTTAATGTAAGACGTGATATTGCGTTGATGGTCTACTTACACAAACTTTTGCACCATAATATCGATAATAGTGACTTTTTGTATATGGTAAATTTCAATGTACCTTCCAAATTTTTAAGAAATTGTAACACTTTTGTAATTAAAACGTCTCATACACTACAACATAAACATTCTCCACTGCTATCTATGACTGCATTATGTAACAAACTTAAAGGTTGATATTTTTAACAGTAACTTTAAGGAATTTCTAAGTATGATTAAAAATAAAATATCATAAATATATAAAAATTTATAAAATACTGAGGAGTGTGTCATTATCATTATTACATTTATTTTCTTATATTTTGTTATACTTAAGTTAGATCTACAATAAGCACAGCAATTTATTGAAAACAAATGAAATGTATTATTTATTATATACTAGTTAGCTGTATTAGCATTTTGTTTAAAAAAACAATGTTTTAATAAATAAGCATGATTCAAAACTACATAATAAGTATGTGCTAAGTTGGTTATTTCCGTCTCAGAAATTGGTGGACACAGACGTACGATTTGACTTCAAGCTAGGTAATTAAATTAGTTCTTCTGATTAATTAACTATAATGTCGTAATTGGTTAAGAGATATGTGTATCTGGTTGTACAACGACCTCAAGATGACTCGTCATTTCTGTGCGCTTGATAATCGCCGTAAGTTGATTATCATTTCAACCTCGCATGTGGCTATATCGCCATCTTGTAATTTTTAGAATTTCCACCCGTAAGATAAAAAATAACGTTATTATTTGCTATCATTGGACAACTTGCTCCCAATCACCTAGAGGTGTACGACCGTTATTTCAAAAATTTCTTCTTGAAAGAAAATTCTACCTTGAAGAACTAAATCCTTTGTGAATAACTCCAAACACTTTGTCAAACTACTGATGACCCTGGAAGTAACCAAAGACAATAAACTCGTTAGTTTTGATGTAGAATAACATCATAGAACAATTGTGCACAACCTACGGCATAAGAGAGGACATACCCGAGCTAACAAGAGTCTGCCTGAAAACAACGTGCTTTCTACGAAGCGGAAGTTTCTACAAACAAAAATCCAGTGCAGCCATGAGATCCCCATTATCACTGGTATATATTTTCATAAAAGCATTCAAGCAGGAAGCTATTCAATTCAGGGAAAAGAAACCAAAATGTTGGTTCAGATACGTGGATGATACTTTTTTGTCATATTCCCTCACGGGAAAGAAAACACTTACTATATTTCTTAACCACCTCAACAATCAACACGAGAAGATCAAGTTTACCATGGATGCAAAAGAGAATAAGGAACTTCCCTTAATAGATGTCCTACTGAAATGAGACGATAAGAATGAATTGGCTTACAGTGTATATCGTAAGAAAACGCACACCGACCGGTACTTTTATGCCACATCACACTATTATCTACAGCAGAAGCGGTCTCTAATCAACACTTTAATGCATAGAGCTAACACGATTCCTGACGATGCTCAGAAGAAAGAAAAACTTTGACATGTCCATTAAGCCCTAATGAAGAAGGACTATATCAGTAGGGAAGTAAGAGCCGTCTGTCTGTTTAGTAGCTTGCTTCTACTGTATTACAATCTCTTAAGAAGTTAAACTGGTAACAGATAATTGTACGAAATAGCTTTTCTTTTTTGATTTTAGTTTTAAGTCTGTTGTTGCTGGATTACGAGTGGTTCCATCTTCTGTGTCGTCTATCTACTCTTAGTTTTGCAGGTGGTGATGTATCTCTGACAATTTGGCAATTTGGTCAGGATAGATTCTTGTTATATAATCATACCATTCCTTCCATCTTCCATTTTGTTTAATATTTGTTTTTTTAATATAGCATTCTTCATTTTTAACCCTGTTTATCTTGTTTTTAGTTTTGCAAAATTCTCAATACATTCTGTGGTTGTACACTATCAAACGCTTCTATGGCTACAAAACATATGAACGCTGTAACATTATAATCTAAGGAGTTTTTTATGAGAGGCTCTTATAAAAACTGTGTTGCTGGTCAAATAGTGGAATTAAACGCTATAGTTTGTCTTCGATAGTTTTTGTTGCAGTTTTAGTATGTTGTTGAGTAAATGAATACGTCAGACGCTTGCTTAACTCCTTTTTTGAAAATTAAAATACTATTTTTTATCTATCTAGAATGCCGGTTTTCTGCATTCTTCAAGGCTGATTCTACATATTTTACTATTTCATTAGTAATTCGGTCCTTCCATGGAGATTTTTAGTTCTTAAGATGTTTAATGGATTTAGATATTTCTTCTTTCTCTGCTCGTATGTTAGTTTTGTAGTTTTGTGGAAAAGGTTCTTCCTATTTTTTCTGGTTTTTAGCTAACCTTGATGTACTCCATATTAGAGTCCTTTTTTGATTTTGTATCAATCGTCATACTTTTTAGGATCTACAGAAATCATGTTCTATAGTGACGCGCCTTATGTATGCATTTTTTATGTTCTCAATTATTTTATATTTTTTGAAGCATTCTGTGGATTACTGTTCAGTAAGTTTTTCTTTTTGTACATGCTAGCTTTTTTACTTTGTTCCAGAAGTAAAGGATTTTTCTGTTTTGTCGACTTACTTAGATCTTAGGTATTCTTTTGGGGATTTTATAACCTTGGTCTTTGATATAAATCACATGGTTTCTAGGGTACTTTGATATTGCGCCCTGTTTCTCGCTATTTTATTTTTAGGTCTTCTTTGGTATATTGTGTTTTCATCTTCTAGTAATTCTTTTCAACAATTCTTCATAAACTTAATCTTTTGTCTTCTTTTTAAGAACTTTTATGAAATTTTCCCAATACTAATTTATGGTCGCTATCAAGGTTAACTGAATTAAGTGTTCTGACATTAAGGACTTGCGTCAGATAAATCATTCGATTTGATATAATATAATCAATGATCGAAAGATGTTGTTTTGTGTTTTCCTAGGTGTCTTATTCCTCAGTTGAGATTGAAGAAAGTGTTGTTTATTCTTGCTTTGTTCTCCGTTGTTGTTAAGTAAAACATTGTTTAATTTCCCCCAGAGGATGGTTTCTAACTTAGGGATTAAAGTCTTCTTATGAAGATTTATAGAACTAAATAACTTTAAAGTTATGATGTTTAATCGTCGTCATCAATACTCTTTCTGATGTGGCTTTATATGCGTATTTTTTATTTATTCGGATTTATGCTCATTTCTTACCCCGCTACGAATTAGTATATAGACGTCACAGTGTGTTGTTACTTTACATTCTGTGTCTATTTTGCGATTTTTTATTTCAATGAGTTCTTGATCTTTTCTGTTCCACAATCGGAGGATCTATGATCCGACTCTTAGCGTATTGTTTTTTCTTAATTTAATTTTTGTGGCAATTGCAGTTCTATACAATCCGTCCGGTTCTGAGAACATTAGGAATTGTTTTGTAATAGTTTCCTTACATAGAATGCGTTCTATAGAGCTGGATGTATAAAGAACTAAACTATTCTATAGTTGACGTTTCGACAATCAGATGTGTTGTCTTCATCGGGACGTAAAATACTAGATCTTTTTAAGTCCTGATGAAGAAAACACATCTAGTTGTCGAAACGTTGACTATAGAATAAACTTAGTTCTTTGGTTATACATCCAGAATCTATGAAGTCCTTTTATGTAAGAAAACTACTACAAATTAATAATTATAAGAGGAGCAATCAAGTATTTCAAAGATTAGGAATTGTAATTAGCTTTACTGGGGATAAGCCTTCTCCCATCTACCCATCTCTTTTTAGTGCCCTTAAAACACTGATGAGCTATTCAATCTACCCGATAGTTAATTTAGACAGACTCCTAAGTTTAATTAATTTTTCTATTATCTTCGAATGTAGTTTTTTTAAACATACTTTTATTATTAACTCGACTACTGAGTTTCAAAGCATTTGCAAAATTGGTATTCACGTGACAATTAAGTCTGTTTTGAATCCCACTGTACTTTGTGATTTTGATCAAGTGTTGCTAGGTTTTTAGTTACATTAGAAGTTATAAATAAAATGCTTGTTTCGTTCAAAAGTGATTTTGATTGAAGGTTTGGGCTACATTGACCTTAATCAACATGAATCCTTAAAAGCATCATCATACCAAAGCGTTGAGAATGAAATTGGTTTTCAAATTCCATGTTAGATTTTAAAATAAAAATTCGTTGAATTGAGATAAAACGTGATCCCCATTCTCCCAAGAAATAACAAAATGTTTGCTGTCTATTTAGAACGTCTGGCTATCATTTATACATAAGTAAATAATGACAAATAATTGTTGCGAGATATTGTATTCCTCATGCTGTCGTAACACGTGCCAAAATTAGTTGGTAATGAAGTAACTCTGCCGACATAAGTCGATTCTTCGATTATTAGAGCCAACTATATATATATAGATCGGTTTACAACGTTCTACGACGTCTTCCGACATCCAACCGCCATCCGTCCCTGTCTCTCCACAGGTCTACGTCTAGATCCCTTTCCCTAATTTCGGTTTCAACACCCTCTCGCCAACTCTTTCTTGGTCTTCCTCTCTTTCTTCTTCCTTGAGGTGACCAGCCTAATATTTACTTAGGTAACCTATCGTCGTTCATTCTTTGTACATGGCCATACCAACTAGAACCAACTAAATGAGATAACAACCTCTCTCTCTTCGGGATTTTTTCCAATGCCTAGTTGGTTACAATAATCAAAGAATTGACTTATGTAACTGCTTACTCACCTGCCAACAAAGTTTTTTTAATGCAAATAAATAGTATTTTCAGATCTTGTCAGTATCAGCATTGATTATGGTATCAGTTTTAACATTTTAAGTTAGCAAATAGTATATTAAAGAACTAGTTTCAGAAACCGCATTTTATAAGACGAGTACAGTCGTTAAAATACCTTCTGAAACGAATTCTATTTCTATAAAAGAACTCAAATTTCTATAAAAGAACTCATTTAGGTATTTTCATAGCTCTGTAAGCGACCCAAAATAGAAAAAATTATAACTATATCTAACTTTCTAGAAAAGACAGTTTGATGTTTCACATAACATAGAATTTAGCAGTTTAAATCAATTATAACAATTTAAAATTTTTGGTGTAATTAACAATAATTTTTAAAGCACTTTTTATTTCATCGTGCAAGATATAAATTGGTATTTAAAACAGCTTTAGTTAATTGATTTAGTTAAAGTATTAGTTGCGATATTTGAGTTTTAGCAACGAGACAAGCACAACATAGAATCGTTGTAAATTGACATGCTTAGGTTAAAGGAAAATGCAATTCTGAGTTTGATATTACTTAAGCATATACCTATTTATGAGGATGCATTTTTCTTCTCTTTGAATTTTCCTGACAGCTTCGAGTAAGTTACGTCCACGAATATAACACAAATAAACATATCTGTTTAGCGTATTTTGATTAAGATGGCATTGTCAGTAAAGTTAGAAGAAGTGTTCTTGTCAGCCTGCATCGGAAAGATACTCTCAAACAATAGAATAAAGATACACATTTTGTGCTCTTTACATAAGAAACATTCCAATGACGGAAGCGTACCATATTGTATTTGAATAAGCGGTTTCAAAATCTCTTAATAAGAAATAACAGCATTATACTAATGTGAAGAGGACGCAAAAGCAAAATTAAAATTACTTTTTGTTTTGTTTAATGAAATCTCTGTCGTTTTGCTTATTATCAGAATAATATTTGCAATAATATTAAAAAACTGTTATTGTAGAGTGGGATTGTTTTTGTATTAACGCTTTAATAACAGTTTATACGTTTTGATTTTAAAGAAAGTGTATTCTCGAAAATTTTAAAATTTAATTTTAATTTAACCTTTTTATATAAAAACCTAGAAATTTATGTTTAATGGCGCATAAAAATTATGTGGTGCCATTTGAACAAATCAAGTTATCCCTGAATTTAGGGAGTTTAACTTAAATAATTGATTACTTAAAACTTAGTAAGTTTGGAAAGGTGAACAACTAGCTTCAGTTAGCACATGTGATGCATATTAAAACAGCAAAATCATAGTTGGATAAATTTCAAGAAAATTGAGATATTTATTTTTTTCGAAACGTCAATTTCTCCGGAAAAACGCGAAAACCGTCCATTTTAGGCATGATACATAGTCACGTTAGCATTACCTAAGAAATCCAAATTTTAATAAAAAAATGGATAGCTTTATGTAAAAACGTAACTGAATATTATAAGTTTAACTTTTTCTGTTACTTAAGAAATCAATTTTGTTGTATATACAGGGTGTTTCATTAATCAGTACAGAAAATGAAACTGGAGATTTCTTGCAAAATTTAAAGGGGGGTTTAACATAAAAAAAAATTTCCTTAAAGCCTCCCCTGAAGACTAACAGCCCCTTAAAGATGTGAAAAATTCACATTAATCGATTTTTTTCTGAAATCTAAATCTAAACATTCAAATACTACTACCAAGAAGCCTCTATAATTTCATAGTTTTATTCACCCTTGTTCTCTGCAAAGGGGGTGAGTCTTACTACCCCTTAGAGTTTTTACCAGAATTTTTAACTAATTTTTTTTTCAATTTTAAAATTCAGATTTTGAGGGCCAATTCAATTAAAAACTTTTTGTCTCTTAAAAATTTCACGTAAACTCAATACTTTTTCACCAAAAAATAAATTAAGCGAACTTGCAGAATTTTTAATTAATAAGTTGCGTATCCAAGTTTGACATAAATAACAATATTATTATTAACTATCATTTTAATTTAAATTAACAATATTATTTCAGAGAGTGTTCAAAATGGGCACCATTTTCTTGAATACAGGCTCTTATTCTTTTGAACAAATTTCCGTTAACGCTACCTAGCATTGCTACAGATTGTCTAACTCTTCAGGAGGCTTTAAGGAAATTTTTTTATGTTAAACCCACCTTTAAATTTTGCAAGGAATCTCCAGTTTCATTTTCTGTACTGATTAATGAAACACCCTGTATAACCTTTCTTTTTTTGTATGAGGCTATAAACTAATATTATGTTAGTATTTTTCCTTCATAAAAATTAAAATATAATTAGGAAGGACAAAATATTTTATTTTTTTTTATTGATATTAGGGTCCACAGTTACCCGTTGGATTAGAGTATCTGAGGACTGTGATGGGGAAACTGTGGTCAGCTTACAAAAATCGCACCTAAATGAAGATTACAATGAAAGGGATAACTGTCGTTAAAACTAAAGGAATATTTGAAATGCAAGAACAACAAATTTTATTAAAAAATTATCCAATATTTTTAAATTTTGTTAAATCTTCACAAAAAATAACAGCTCTTTCATCTTTCTCTTGTGGGATTTTAAGAATTCCAACAATATCCTGAATTTTATTCGTACCACGATGTATTTTCCTGCGGTTATATTATCGTCAGTTGGTTCTTGAACTAGAGGTAATATTTTTTTGTTCGTTATCATTTGGCTCGTATGATTCGTCACTTTCTACATAAATAACTTTTTCTGATTTTTCATCGTCACTACTTAATTCAAGCAATTTTTTAAGTAATTTGAAACTTTCGCTAGTTTTTTTTTGTTTTTGTTAGTTTCAGGTGTTCTAGGTAAGTTTTGGTGGTGATAACATTTATTCTCTTCCTTTTTCTTTGTTCTGTTGTTGCAGAAAGCTTGACAGTAGATAGTAAAACCTTCTCCCAGGATTCTGCAATGGAAGGTAAAACAACGTTATTCGGGTTTTCCGTAACAGTCGTACTACAAGACGGAGTAGCTATGGGTACACTTGTAAGTGTTTGATCATCAGTGATAATATTAATTTTCTCTTCATAACAACGCTTTAGTTTTTCAGGATTAAATTTTTCTTTGTTAATGGAGTCTCGATTTAAGGGAAAAATGCATGTTTTTTCTAAAACCGTTTACAATGGCAGGCTCGAATACTACGCCATGCTTTTCCCAAAAGATTAGAAAACGCATTTTGTTAGTTGCTGTCTTAAATTTCTGCGCTGCCAATCTGTTAATAATGCATCCCACAAGGACTTAAGTCCTTTAAAGACGAAGACATCTAAATGTTGCAAAATTGCTGATGTATGTGACGGTAATTTTAATATTGTCACATTTTCTGAAATCGCTAATGTAACTAACTCTGCTAAAATATGGGACAAATGGCCATCATAAATTATAAGAGTAGGTTTTTCCACACAATGTTTTAAAAAAATATTTTTGAACCATAAGAAAATACTTGTTCAGTCATCCAACCATTTTCAGATACATAGTAGGACGTTTCTGGATACTCATCTGTACCAAACATACTGTCCCATAACCTTTTTACCCTTGTGGAGTATCATAGGAGGCAATATATATTCGCTAGCATTAACACATGCCAAAACTGTTGTTGTTTTTCGACCCAAACCGCCGGTTTGCCTCTGCGCTATTTAACCTAGTTCAGGTTTCTTAATAGACAGTCAATTTCGTTTAGAAAGATTTAGATACAAATTTTTACCAGGTCTACCATATTTAAATGGTGTTTTAACATTATTCTGTTGGGCATATGACTGTACTGTGTTAAGAATTTCTTTGCGAGATAGACCAAACCTCCGCTTACTCATAGTCTTTATTCGAGAAGCTAAAATTTCTTCATCCCCTTTAGAGAGTGCAGTTTTACCACCTCCCACCACACCTATTTTCAAAAAAATGCTTTATTTTTGTTTACAAATAAAAATTCGATAATTTTTACCTTTTCATGGTCTACCTTGCCACCCATTTACTTTTAATCCAAGAGTGGATTTCGGTATGCCATATTGACTGCAGCCTTCTTTAATGAAAATCTTCTGATTTTACATCTCTTATTGCCATTTCTTTGTATACCCATTTCCAACATCACGGTTATTAGTCTTTTTAATGTATTTTCTTGGCATTTTTTCACTTATAAGCTCTTTGAAACACACAAAGTTACACACACGTGGGAACCACAAATGCCCCAAACAATCCGTCCACAGTTTCCCTAGCTACATCAAAATGCTAAGGTAACTGTGGTTTCTTCCTAATTTAGAAATTTACTCTTTGTATACTTTGGTTATCAAGCGCTAGATGGCGCTTTATGTTTGCTTATCAAAGCCTACGACGGACATTTGTGTACATTTCGTACTAAGCTACATTTTTATAATTTGACTTATAATCAGTACAATTCAGCGGGTATAAACATAGTGGCCACATTGGTTGTTAACAAATAAGTTTTTGTGTTGATGCTTGAATGACCTAATCATTTGACAAAAGTTACTACTATTAGGATAAAATAATAATGCACTATGAAGTTTATAATGTATACTGTTAAATTTTGATCAAAAATGAAGCTACTTTTACTCTTGAACAAAAATGATATAAATTATTATTATTATACTAGTGATATAATTTCAATCTGATAGTTGACTTTTGGGTTTTAGAACTTTTTATGAAAAATAACTGTTTTTCATAAAATCAATAATAACAAAATTTTCCATATGTAGTCAACTTTCACGGACACGTATATACAAGGTGTCCCAATAGTATGAGTTTGTTCGATTACGGCTAAATGGTTCAAGATAGACAAAAACTTTGAACAGTATGTTTGCTTAGTTTTCTAAGCTGCATACTCTAAAAATATTTTTAAGATTACATGGTGTTCTTAAAAAGTACTGCTGAGGTCAACTTCATTTTTTCAAATAGCAACTGTCAATTTTTATTATATTTTTGGATTCATAGGAAATTTGTAGTCTTTTGATACCAATCTGTCTTTTGAAGATATTTGCATGTTTCCTTTTAAAATAGGATTTTTAAGGGGTAGTTTGATTTCATTTCGCTGAATTCCCCAAAAAGTTATAAAAGCCATATTCTGCATTTTGATCGATAAAGTAACTATGTAAGTTTGTTCTTCTTCTTTTAGAGAATAAATAAATTACTCAGGGTAGAAGTTTCAGGGGTGAAAATTTGAACAAATTGAAATGGACATAAATTAATTTTTTAAATAGCACACCCAATATTTGTTTATTTATTCGTATTCGGCTTATAATTCTACATGTTTTTTTATTAAGCATGTCTTTACTTACAAAGATAAGTGGGATTTTGTCAAAATACTCAGATATTAGGCTCATATTATTTACCAAGCATGCTATGGAAAACAATTGCAGTTTAAAAACTTCTCGGTGAATCGTCAAATTACGGTAATTTGACTTCTAAACTTATTGTTGTTGTAATTAGTAGTAAATGAAAATGAATTTTACCATACATGAATTGGATAGATATGATTTACGTCTTGAGAGAAAGTGGCCGATATGCGGTACTAGCGTCGAGAATCAATGCCCAAAAATATCCAGACAGAAGAGTGTTGTACATCAAGAGCACCGACCAAGACGACCAGCCATGCCGGGGCATAAGTCAGCAACTAGAACTCCCCAAAACAAGTCTGTCCAGGATAATTTTTAACAGCAAATTTCACCCTTATTTTTTGGAGTTTATACATGGTCTTAATGAGAATGACTATTTATTTAATTTTATTTAATCGTATGGTACATTTTAAATATTGTATTGTGATGTAAGTGTTATGTATGGTGCCCCAGAAGATCAGTATAAACATGTATAGTGTGGTGACGAAACCGTATGCAATTGTGGATTAGTTCGTCTTGGCAAAGCATTTACTTCAAGGTTTAGGAAAACCACTAAAACCTAAACATGCCAACCCTTACCCACCCTAGTATTAACAAGTAATAATATTAATTAAGTGTGTAATGTGATTGTGTTTTGTAAAATTGTGTTGACAATATTACAAGGCAAGAATTCTGTTTATGGGCCCGTGATATGGTTCAACAGAAAAATATTTTTTTTCATTTTGTATTGTTCACCGATGAGGCTACCTTCAAGCAAATTGGAAAAGTCAACATTCATAATTTTCATTATTATGATGACAAAAATTCTCACGTTATAAGACAACTTGACAGCAACACAGCAACACAGATGGTTTCTAAACGTTTGAAGGTCCATTTACTTCTCAGTCTACCTAGATGATTTACCTCTCGATACAGTTTGAAAGATGTTGTTTCAACATTATGATGTGCCTCCACATAACAGTCGCATGTTATAATTGGCAGTGGAGGTCACCGGATTTTACAAAACCAGATTTTTTCCTTGGGTATCAAACAAAGATTACCACACGCGACGATGTGCAATAATTAAAGCTTTCCGTAGCATTGACCAAGTAACACTAGAAAATGTAAATGGTATATAAATTCTTTAATCTTTGTTGTTGTCTTTTTATGCAATTGACTACTTTCTCTACTCCTAGTTCCTGTCTTATTATGTTGTCTATTTTTATAATTCCCTTAACTCTAACCAAAAACTTCATTTCTACGGCTTGTAGTTTGTTTTCTAATTGATATGTTAAAACCCAACTTTCACTGCCATATATTGGCTTATAAATGGTTTTAAATACTATCATTTTAGTTCTCCTTGAACTTGAACTTTTTAGAGAATACATAAATGTATTAGAATCCTAGAAATCCATAATAAAGAATTTCCTTGTACAGAATATATCGGATCTTACTTCACCTAATAGGTTTTCAGTTGCTACATAACCATTTAATTATTTTTTTCTTGACAGTGTTGCCAACTATAACTGTTTTTCTGAAAAATTTTCCATAAACAGGATTTAGTTTAAAAATTCTAGCAACCTTGTTTAAACATAAGAAATTACTACAAAAAAATTTTCAAAATGTCTTCCATTTTTATTGAAGCACTAATTTATTCGTGCAGAAAAGACCTGTCCATCCTCTTTAATCATTTGATGTGAAATGCTTGCAAATACGCGAACTATTTTTTGCTGATATTTATTGGTGTAAAAAGGTTTAGTTTTGTCAGATCTCGTAATCTAGACAGCCGTCTGATGGATACGTTCCTGTCAATCTACTGGTTTAGAAAAGTACCGGCATGAAGTTACATTTGGATTTGAAATCAAAAGCATTTGAATTTAAAAATTCAGTTGTACCCGGCAGATTTTTATATGTTGATCATAATAAGTCAGATTTTGCAACCCTGCCAACAAATTACCTGAAAGTAACGTTAGAGGGTGTAAAAAATTCTGTAAAACATTAAACATTCGAAATTTTGGAATTGTACCGCTGGCGCTGCAGATCTTTTATATGTTGGTTATTTTAAGTAAGTTTTCATAAACGTAACAACAAACTAGCCCAAAGTGCCGTCCGGGGTTGACAATTTTTATTCTAAGTGTAAAAATTCAGTAACAACATTAAACATTTGCAATTATGGAATTGTACCCTTGCAGATTTTTTATATATTAGTAATTGTAAGCTGTTTTTACAATACTGGCAATAAATTACCCTAAAGTGCCGTCAAGGGTTGGCAATTCGCAATTTTGGGATTATACCGCTGCAGATCTTTTATATGTTAGTCATTTTAAGTCAGTTTTTATAAGCGTAACAACAAATTACCCCAAAGTGCCCTCAGGGGTTGACAATTTTATTTTAATTGTAAAAATTGAGCAAATCATCAAACATTTGTAATAATGGGTTATTATAAGCTAGTTCGTATAACCCTGACAATAAATAACCCCTAAAGACAATTTTTATTCTAAATGTAAAAATAGAACAAAAGCATTAAACTGTTGCAATTCTGGGATTGTACTCCGTAGATTTATTATATGCCGTTGCAATCGAGTGAGACGGGTCTTTATCCTCCTTGAGCGACAACTTTACCCGCTAGCTAAGCACACAGAGCGCGTGGATTTAAAGGTAACAAGAAGTACATTATTTATAAGCGTTACCTTGACTTATAACGTATTTCATCAAAGTAGTTACTTTGATAACAATACAAACAAAAAGAATAAGGAACCGTCGAGTACAAGTAATTTGTTTAACGACATAAAGTTCTTCAACATTAAACATTGTGATAAGTTACTTAAGCTATGATCACATACGTGTATCAGTCATTAAGACGTCCTTTTCGATCGTTTGACATCAATAGTTTTCAGTTATAGTTAAGAAACGGTTTGATACTGGTAATTGGACTGTTCGGATACACACTCTAAAATTGAAATCGTTGTAAAGCAAAGCACTGGTGGCAAATTAGGTCTGCGGCACAGTATTGAAGGAAATCTCTTTTAGGTGTTAAGGCGAGACACCTCAACGTCGCTGGTCCCCGCTATGTTGCGTGACAGAATTCTAACCAGCACGTTCGAACAGCATAGATTTATTTCCGAATAACACTTCCTTGAGTACAAGTAAGGGTCGAGAGGTTTATCCTTCGAATTACAACAGCATAAGGTAGTAACGGTTCAAGAAGACAACTCACAAATTCTGAACGTAATCAAATCCCAACATACATCAAGCAAGGTAATCCCAGAAAATACGATCGGACAAAAAAACTAATAATTAGAGAAACTCAATGCAGTAAACTATTCTCCACTTGGTGAAATATAGGTTAGTAAGCTCACCTGCAAACGTTCATTTTAAATAACATTTCGCTTCATTTCTCATTACATATCTAATGTACTTTATAGTTATAACAACTTCAGATTAATTCATCACTCGTGTTTAGAATGTATTTTCGGAGTTGCTTTTTACAAACACGAGTGTCGTTGTAGCCAGTCATACACAAAGAGAAAGAACGTAAAACGGTTGCAATTAAATTTAAACGTTGACCGTGCCCTATTAAACTTGCAAGGAAAGTAGGCAGGGTCGTAATAAGAAAAGTAACACGTATGCAGAGAAATTTTAACGTTTGAAAAGTAAAAACTAGTAAACGTGAACTTTTATTGTAACAGGTGGTAATTTTACATCACTTCTCATAACCCTGACAATAAATTACCCTATAGTGTGGTCAGAAAGTGGCAATTTTTATACTAAATGTAAAAATTGAGCACAAACACTGAACATTTGCTGTAATGGGATTGTACTCCCTTAGATTTTTTATATGTTGTAAGCCAGTTTTGTAACCCTAGCAACAAATTAACCCATACTGCCGTCAGGGGGTGGCAATTTTTGTTCTAAGTGTAAAAAATTTAGTAAAAACATTAAACATTCGCAATTATGAGATTTTACCCTCTCAGATTTTTATATGTTAATCATTGTAAACCAGTTTTTATAAATTACCCGAAAGTGTTTTCAGAGGGTAACAATTTTTATTCCAACTGTAAAAATTCTACAAAAACATTAAACATTCGTAATAATCGGATTGTATTTCTGCAGATTTCTTATATGTTCGTCCTTGTATGGCAGTTCGTATTACCCTAGCATTCAAATTACCCCAAACTGACGTTAGGGGTGGCAATTTTATTCTAAGTGTAAAATTGAGCAAAATAAACATTAGCAATAATAGATTTTACCCCGCAGATTTTTATTTGTTGGTTATTGTAAGCCAATTGACAATTTTTATGCTTAGTGTAAAAATTCAGTAAAAACATTAAATATTTGCAATAATGGTCTGAAGCATTCTGTTTAACATGAGAAATTTGAAAAATCCGATTTATATGTCCCCAAAATGTTTTTAGGATATTTTCACTATTAGAACACTTAACAACGTCTATTAGAAAACATTTTGTGTAATAATTTCTAAAATTTAACCAAACATATTAAAAATATTTGAAAACGTATTTAATAATACATCAACACTACGAGGGTTCAAATCCTAGTCCAAGTTTTTTTAGTTGTATTATTATTTTAAAAGAACAACGTTTAGTTTCTATCGGTAAAGAGGCATAAATTTTAATTTTTTTACTTGAAATGGCAATAGATTTATTATTATATTTACATTTTGAAACCTTTAGTTTAATTGTTTAATAATAGGAAGTTTTTGGATATTGTAAAATCTTCTGCGCCTGCAATTACGTCATTACTTATGCATTACGCATGCGCAGAAGGAATATACGTAATTTCAGCGTTTGATTTTACGATATCCAAAAACTCTCTAATTGAATAATAAATTTATTACCAGTTTAAGTAAAAACGTATAACTTATAACCGATTGAAATTTACGCTGTTCTTGAAAATTATAATACAATTAAATAAAGGAAAAAATTGGGATTCAAACTCTCGTACGTTTTAAAATATAATCAAATATTTTTAATATGTTCTATTAAATTTTAGAAATTATTACGCAAAACGTTTTCTAGTACACATTGTTAAGTATTCTGATAGTGAAAATATCCTAAAAACACTTTGGGGACACATAAATTGGATTTTTTAAATTTCCCATGTTAAACATAATGCTTCAGATTTTCCGGAACACACGGTATAATAAAATCCAAAATTTGCATGTTTGTTTGTTAGGTCTTTTATAGACTCAGCCACTGTAGGTCGTATGCGAAAACTAAGTATATGTTTGGAATCAGCATTGAATTGCGGGGGAGATTGGGGAGGTGTTCACCAGTGACCTTGGGCTCATGCAGTAAAAAAAATTAAATTGCGTTAGAGAATGGGGGGTCCACCAGGGGGGCTTAGCTCATATAGTGGAATATATTTTTTTACCATCCGACGGACAGGACGGGATTATTAACTAGTCTAGAGTACAATCAAAACTTTCCTTTTGCTGTTTAAGTGACTCCACAAAAATATCTAATGGAATCAAATCTGGTGATTGTGGAGGCTATTCCTTTTCTCTTAATCCAACAATCTGAAAATATTCGGTGAAAGTGTTGTCAAATTTCTTGAGCATAATGTGATAAAGCCCGGTACTGTTCAAAACCAACAGATTTTCAAGTATTCTTGATTATTTTCAAAATTTCAACTAATATTGGACCGATGTGGTTCTCTAGTAGATTTAAATACATATTTGCATTTTTTAAAATAAATTAGGGTTTGAATCGGACCAATAACGACAGCAATGTCCATTAAAGAAAAAAGAGCGCTCGCCCGAAAAGCAGATATATAAAAGATGATTTGGATTTGCATTTATTTGTTCACTCTTATTTCACAAAATTGTAAACGGTAATTGAAATCATCTGTGTTCAGTTCTTGTACTAATTTGTTCTCTTTTAGAACTCGTAGTACGCTGTTATCTTTGCATAAATTAATTTCTTTCATGACTCTCCGTAAAAACTGGAAGTATGATTGATCAACAAACTACCAATTTTTGTTTACAGTGGTGCTCCTGCATACATATGGATGAGGAAAAATCATAACCATAGATCTCCATCTTAGATTCACTGACAATGAACAAGTTGTTACTAGCGTACTTCTTTGGCTAATTTGGATTTTCGAGACTCGTCTGTTGTTTTTCTTAGCTAACATTTTAACCGAACTGTTTTGTACCGTTAAAGTTTTATCTATGACAACTTCAAAAGTTTGTGTAGTGTTGCAAACCTGCTGTTCTAGCTAGAATGCATTCTCTGGAGGTTCTTAAGGATATAAATTAAAATTCACAATAAACGTACTAGAAATAAAAACATATAACAACTTAACTTTGTGTTCATTGTTAATTGATTTAAAAGATCTTTCGAAAACTCGCTTAATGTTGATTGCGCTTTTGTATTACTTTAGATTTGCTGTTAGGTACTGGTACCCTACGAAATTTTATTGCTTCACATTAACATCATTAATTACCACACTTGTGTAAAATTTAAGTATCAAGTTGTCAAAGCGATTATAAATTTATACTTCGTCTACGCCCTTTGCCAGTGGCGTAAATATTCGGTGCGGCTAATAACTATTCTAGACACGTTCTACTAAGTGGCGCCTTATAATTTATCTCTTTTTCAGTAGTTTGATCTAGTAACTGATAAGTACACCCACGGCCCCTCTTTGACTAACAGAGCTGCAGACCACTGATTTAATTTTATTGTATGTTTACAAATAAACTGTAACAAAGGTTTAGAGTAAATTCAAAACTTTCCATTTACCTTTGTACCAAAGTTTCACTCAATGATCCCAATTACCCATCAAGAAAAGAATAATGTAATTACGTTATCAAACTGTTATCACCGATGACATTTTAACGCGTTTAGTTTTTTTTTTAAATATTGTTTTGATTATATTTTACGTTACGTTATTACGTATTTTACTAATAAATAGGTAAATTCCACGTATTTAATTTAACCATTTTGATATAGATGTACACTTATTGTAGAGTAAAAATATGTTTAGAAACGTTTAGAATTATTTAAGCTTGATAGGTGACCTAAATCAATATTTGATAAAAATACATAGAATGAAGCATGAAATTCAATCTATTTGGAAGAGCAAACTAATTTTTTTTATTCAATTGTTGAGTCTTCAACTGATATTGTTTGTTCAAACGTTGATAGAGTGTTTAAACAACAACGTAAATAAATACTTTTTATGTTCTTCTAATTAACATTCCTACTATTAATTTAATTAACGTTTCTTGCTTAATTTTTGTAGGGAAATATAGCAGTAATTTGTAATTATTTAAACGACTATACAAATTGTACTCATTAATTACGATTACGGTCCACAGAAATCAGAGAGTACGGTTGACAATAAAATATGGCAACGGAATTTATTTCGAATTATGTAAAAAAAAAACAAAGAGTAGATAAGAAATTATCTAAAAAAACTTTAATTAAAAGAATAATCGAAGATTTCTTAAGCTGTAAAGTGTTCGAAAATAATCTACCTTTTTTTTATTCTCATCCATAAAACGACACATCTGATAAAATAAAAGGGTGTCTTGGTGACATTTCTAATTTAGCAATGGTTTATAATTGCATTAAACCCCATTCAAACTTTATTGATCTTTACATTTTAACCCTCGAAATAAGAATTTACATTCAGTGTAACTTTAGATAATCTTTTCCATTTAAGAAAGAGCTTAACGTCCGCCCTTATGAGAGCCAAGACAACCCTTGCCGTACTCCCCTTTTTATTCTTGCAAAATTCCTTTCTTTACTTTCGATGACGAACAGTCACTTGTAACTACAATCGTATGTGAAATAAAACTTGAAACCGAACGTGTTAGAAAGAAAAGAAAGAGGAAAGGTTTTTCTAATCTAATCGCGAATGTGCGCGAGAATTTCTAACAAAGTTGTTTTAAAATAAAGAAGGGACAAAATGAAAGGGGTGAAAGTTGTACCCTCGCTGACATTTTTCTTATTCTGACAATGTAAGTAGGACGATCTGCATATATTATTGTCGGTGCGATGCTCGAACAATTATCGTTAAAAATATTTATGCTTTTTTTTCCTTTTGATAAAAAGCGCACATGCGTTTAGGTAAAAGTTAAGTCGTCGCCCCGGATTGATTTTAATTAAGTTATTTTAAACATCCTTTTGACGTTTTATAATTAATTGATTTACACAGTAGGAGGTATATTACTTATCAATAATTAGTTGGGTGTCCATCAGGTTGACATCTGTATAATGTGTTAATTAGCTGTCTGTTATCAAAACTCCACCTTTATAGGTCACACCTTTTCCTGCAATCATCAAATATACACGTAGGTGTTGCTGGTGGAAAGAATTTATAAAAGTAAAGGTATTTTCCGAAATACAACTTAAATATTTCACAAACTTCGAATTTGTTGTTGTTACGTTGATTTTAATTAAATTTTCTTATCACGTTATCAATATGCGATACCTACACAAAATAAATTTTTTTTTAATGTACCTACTTTGTTAGGGGTTGTAATAATCAAATGTAACTTGGAATGTATTCAGAAAGCTAATTAAAAAACTTATTATAATTAAAATTAATATTGTAAAATTAAATTAAAAAATTAATTTCTTAATATGAGAAATGCTTAAATATGCTACAAATTACTTCATGCAGATTTATCAAAAATATTGAAATTTGATGCTTTTTGCCAATCTAAGTACTAATCTACTAATAATTATTGTATATGCATTTACAGCATATACAGAGTGAATCAACATCAACGGTACAGAGATTTATAGCGAAACAGTACAAGTTTTACAAGTTTTGTCATTTTACTAGCTTGCACCTTTTTAATTGTTTTGAAATATACAGTATGTCCCAAAAAGTGTGGCACATCAAAGTTATATTTTTTCTTATAGAACACGCTGTATCTTATTGTGTTCTTTGATTGGCCGTAAAAAAATAATGTATACTTTCATAAAGGTTCCATATACCTAAACACAGAGTGTTTATAGAATTTTCTTAAAATATGGAGTATTAAAAAAATTGAATATCTTCTAATCCAACAAATCATAACAAATTTACTCTTACGTCTAAATAGTTGGAAATTAGATTAATGTATTTGTTGATCAAACATTAAACACCTCTTTACAGGGTGTTTAAAATTTGCAGGATAATAAATGGACCATTCAATATGTAATACGAGCCTTATGGTTGATAGGTGGTAGGCGGTAGAAAATTTTTTTAACACGAACTACTACAACCACCTACCACCAATTAACCATGTAGTCTCAACTTCCTTAAAAGATTAAAAATTTTTGAAATACTACAGCTTTAAAATTGTAAAGCCAAGTGAGAGAATTAATTACTTACGTGCAAAAAAAATATAATTTAATACCAAAATTTCTTAAATTTAAACTTGAAAAAATATTAATTTTAAAATTCCAATATAAATTTGATAACATTAATAATAATAATAATAATAATAATAATATATTTATTGATACTATACAATTACAAAAATTGTTTGTATACGTCAAATGGCAAAGCAATCGATACACGAAGTTTAGTACTTCAACTAACAAACATCACATGTGACTAGCAAATTTATAACAAAAAAATTCATCAATTTCATAACATGCATTTTGGATCAAAATAGATTTAATTATTTCTTTATATTTCTGTAAAGGCATATTTTGGATATGTATCGGTAAGAAATTGAACAGCTTTGGTCCAAAATAATTAAATCCACATCTGTTTGTTGAGAGTCTAGAATAAGTAATTCTAATGTTAGACGCATTTCTAGTCAAATGTTGGTGAATATCACTACTCAACTTATAATTTCCTAGGTTCTTTTTGACATAAACAAGACATTGATAAATATACAAACATGGAAACGTAAGTAATTTTAAATCGATGAATTTATGTTTTACATCGGCTCTATAGCTCAAATTTGTCATAATCCTAACTACTTTTCTTTGCAGCCCAAATATGCGAGATGAATTTGATGCGTGACCCCAGCCTATCAAACCGTACAAAATAGGAGATATAAAAAGTGAGTGGTAGGCAGTTACTAGGACATCAGTGGGTACTAATTTCACTAAATTTCTAATAACAAATATGTTTTTGGACAGTTTCGTTGCTAAAATGTCAATGTGTTTGTTCCATTGCAATTTGGAGTCAAGATGAATGCCCAGGTACTTAACCTGACATGCATAATTGCCGACAACAGGTTTATGACTAAAAATCACATTTACAGTTTTGGCATCATTTAATTTCAGTTTATTATTTTCAAACCATTTTTGAGCCTCCTCTTGAGCAACCAACATTTCATCATGTACCACGTTAAGATCAGCATTAGTCGTTAGTATAGTCGTGTCATCAGCAAATAATATTAAATCATTTACTGATAAGTGATTAGCAATATCGTTGATGTACAACAAAAATAAAGTTGGACCGAGAACTGACCCTTGAGGAATACCCAGATTTACGTTTTCCACATTGGAAGATTTGCCATTTGATACTGTATATTGAGATCTATTAGTTAAGTAACTAGCAATTAAATTACAACTAACAGTATTAAACTTGTAAAATTGTAGCTTTTGGATAATCACCGAATGGGAAACGCAGTCGAAGGCCTTTTGTAGGTCACAAAACGTTGCACCGACGTATTCTTTATTATCTGTTTTTTCTGTTATAACACTAAGAAGTTGGAGAATTGCATCGTTTGTGGATTTTTTGCCCTGAAGCCGAATTGACGGTTGCAGAATAAATCAAATTGTTCAAAATGTTGGTGGATTTGTTTGTTTATTACGGTTTCTACGATTTTGGACATTACTGGAACAAGAGAGATTGGCCGAAAACTATTGGGTTCGATTAGCCCTCCTTTATGAATAGGAATTACTTTAGAAATTTTTAGCGAATCTGGAAAAATTCCTTCAATTATACATAAGTTTATTAATTTCGTTAAGGGAATGAGTATTATGTTCATAATACTCTTAATTAAAAACGTAGACATGCCAAAGTGATCTTGACTTTTACTATTTCTCATGTTATTAATAACATTTCTAACATAATTAAAACTAACTAATTCGAATGCAAAATGAGGAAAATCTATTTTTGGTTGCATTGCAGTATTAGTGAAATTTGAACTATTATTAAATTCACTCACAATTTTAACAGGAACATTAATGAAATGCCGATTTAACTTGTCTGCATCAAAATAAATTGGATTAGACATTTTTTATTTTTTCTATTTGAGTTAATAATACTCCAGGCAGATACAGTTTTATTGTTGGCTTTTTTATAATTGTACTATAGTAAAGTCTTTTAGCTTTGATCAAATCGCTTTTGTATTTGGATTTTAATGTATTAAATTGAAATTTCAAATGTGGATCATTAAAATCATCACTTACTTTTCTTAAAAACACAAATTTTCACGAGTTTGGTTTAAGTTTAAATCGAACCAACAATTTTTAGTTTTATTTATTCTAGTACTGACAATTGGAAATGCCAAGTCTATGAAATGTTTTATAGAATTAACAAACAAAGAAAATTTTACATTGATGTTCATATCTTTTACATCTACAAAGGTCCAATCAGCCGATTCAATATTGCGATAAAAAGTCAGCAAATTCATGGGTTTATACTGTCGCTTATATATTTTTTCGTTACTATTAATTTTGTGTTTACAATCAATACCAATCGCTAGAGCTTTATGATCCGATAGGCTGGGATCGAACACGTTGGTTGTATAATTTCCTTCAAAGTTTATTAGAATGTTGTCGATACAATTATTTTGTCTTGTTTTGACTTTAACAGTCAATTTAAATGAATGCGAGTTTATTAAATCGTTAAATTTAGAAAACTTTAGAGAAGATTTGTCAAAAATTTTATGTTAAAATCACCATTACCATCACCCTACTTTTAAAATTACTACATTGAACTAATACGTTATTAAATACATTTAAAAAAGAGTCAAAATTTCCATCAGGTGATCGGTACACTGTTACAATTAGCAAATTGCTCGACATTGATCTGACTGCTGAAACTTCGCAGTGCATTTCAATAGACATATTATTTATTTGTTCGTAAGGTATAAAATCCAAAATCGCTCCTGCACAAAATCATCACCCCACCGCGATGAGTGTTGGGTCTAGAATAATACGACGCCACTTTATACTTATCAATGATGAAGTTATCAACTTCATCAGTGGTCAAGAAGTGTTCGAACAAACAAATAACATCATATATTTTGAGGTGTTTACAAAGTGATTAAATTGTAGTAATTTATTCCTCACTGATTGGATATTCAAATGCAATACATAGAACCCATGAATCTTTTAAACCGCCAACTTTTGGGAAATTAACTTTTCATTTCTTCTGGTACTTTTTTCTTGAATAAAAAACATTCATAACAAATTCAATTTATTAATTTTAACCTTTTTAATAAATTATTCTTATTCTTATTATTAAATTATTGTAAACAAAAAATAATAAACATAAGAAAAAATTAAAAACAATTTACCTAAAAATATCATCTCAGAATTTCTGAATAAAAATGTCATTTATATCAACAAACTTAAAGAAAAAAATAAGAACAACCCATCAAAAACAAATCAATAATTTGATAAATAAACAAATAAAACAACCAACTAATCTTCAAAATAAAATTAAAAAATTTAAGTATAAAATATGTAACATTATTAAAAATTACCAAAATACTGATAAAAAACTTTTACTTTATCCCATAGAACATAAGAATAATTAAAATTTTCCAAAATAAATTAAAATTACCAAAACTTTTTACTTTGTACATGAAGAAATAATAAATAATGACCCTACAATTTCTATTCAAAATAAAAATAATAAATTCATAAAATAATTATACGATTCTAACTCCATTGACTTAATAACTTATAAAAAAATAATATCTCATAACAGTACTGCATCATACAACCGTCCCACATATAAACTCTCTAAATATATTTCAAAAATTCTTAGTAACATTACTAACAAAAATAAATACAATATTAAAAATTCTTGGTCATTTAAAAAACAAATTAACCAATATTCAGTTCCAAAAAATTTCAAAATTTTCTCTTTAGACATTGTCTCACTATACACAAATATTCCTATAGATTTAGCTATTAATTTTATTAAACTTTATTGGAAAAAAAATAACAAAATTTACAAAAATAACAGAATCAGATTTTATAGAAATTATTTAATTTATTCTAGAATCCAGTTATTTCACTTTCAACAATCAAATATATTTTCCAACTTTCGGTGTAGCAATGGGACACTGTAACGTTCGAAGTGTAAACGCTCCTCCTGTGTACACACTTCCATAACACAATTTCGCGGGCATAACTTTATATTAGTTTCCGGCGTTGATAACTCGAAACTGTCCACAATTGGTCGGCTGCATTTTAACGTTTCCGGAAAGCTTTTCTTGAATCAACCGTTCACAAGGGAGAAGAAAAATCCTCATCTGAGAATTTCGTTGCTTTATGTGGTAATCAGGCTGATGGTAAGATATTCTGAAACACTTCACCGTTTTAAAAACTTTATTTTGTAGATAGAAAATATCATACCACATAAAATCGGATTTTAAAATTTGCTAAAAGATTGTGCTCTACGTGAACCGTTTAATAAGCACCGTCCTGCATTCTTCATGCTCGGGGACGCTTTGCGTTAGGTATACGATTGCCCTCTGGGTTTATCTTTCGCTAACATGTTTGTTTTAGAGAGGGTGGTTTATGTCTTCCTATTAAGAATACATTCTCTTCTTGTAGTTTTTTCGTCAAATTGTACGGCTATTGCGGGTCTACTTATGTCTTTGGAGGCGCTGTGCCGAAATAGCTACCCACGAATACTCCGTCAGATTCGCAGACTACGGTGGAGGCTCGTCCAGAAACCGCTAGTAATATCGGGAGCAAGGGTAACGCTCATACTGCTGCGTAGAAGGTCAGATGTTTTGATATCTTTTAATTGCACGTAAACCTTCAGTCGACCTATCACTGAAGTAGAAGTCACCCCTTGACACCAACTATCGGGCGCGAACGTATAAAACTTATTGCGGATTATTTCTCGCTCGAATATGTAATTGCATAATACTACTTGGAACGTTAACTAGTCATATATAAGAGTATTTAATACCGACGTAGTGTATAAGTCGTGTAATAATTTATACCTCAGTCGTAATTAAGCCAAAGGCATTTAGTTTCATTGATCGTTTTGGTACGAGCTCGTTCCAAGTTAGGTCCAAATTGAACAATTGTTTAAACTTCGCGGTGACTGAATTAGTCTTAAAATTTCCCTTACACGTCTTCCTTCAATTCATGTAATCTGTAACGTTAGTCAGTACCATAAATCGACACATTCTAGGTTAAGTTCACTATAGGCGAACCATCAGTACGCGAAATATCATTTGCATATACGAGAAAGTGGCGTAGCAGTGGTAAATATTTGGGTAATTCTCTTTACTTTAACTTGTAATTCTGTGTAGTTCTAGTCATTTTCGTGTTACCTGAATGTTTAATACTGTACGTTACCCGTTTTAGCTCGTGTATTCGTAATATATCTGTGTCTATTGAATGCTGTGACGTATCACAATTCAATTGTGTATTGGGGTGAATACATTTTATGTGAAGGTTTCTGTGAGTTTATGTCGAATTCTTTTGTGATTTGTTTTCCTTTTTCTGTATATTCTGCTGCGGAAAGTTAGCTGCTGACCTTTGGTTCTGGGTCAGATTCTTCTCTACAGCGTTACTCAAACCTGAGTTCTAGGAATAACGTTGATCTTCCTAACCCACACCCTACTCTCCACTGAGGGGCATACTTTTCTAACAATTGACCAAATTAAATTTTTTACAAAAAATACGTAGATAACATTATCATAATTTCCCATTAAGTTATGAAATTAATAAGATACATAATACTTTTTAACAAATTTTATAATAGATTGCAATTCATCATACAACTAGAAGAAAAAAAACAAAACTATTAATTTTCTAGATTTAACACTTACAATAAATAACAAAAATATTATAGAAACCAACTGGTATCGAAAAAATTAAAACCTAACAATTTCTAAATTATAACGTATATACTTCAATTAAATATAAAAAAAGTTTAATCAACTCTTTAGTTGACAGAGCAATAACCTTCTCAGAACCAAAGTTTCATAAAACCAATTTAAATAAAATAAATGATATGCTAATCAAAAAACTTGAAAACTTTTATTCAAAAAACGAATCAAATACAGACTAAATAAAATAAAATTCCAAAAAATATTATAAGAGGAACACCTTTACAATCAAACCCTTTTGAACCAGAATGTAATATTTACAATCAATCTGATCTTCCAAAAAAAGCTTATATTACAATTCCATGTATACCTAAACTATCTAAAAAAATTGAAATTGAACTTAAAAAATACAACATCCTAACTTCATATAAAAATCATAACACTTTGGGAAAAAAATTTTACAGACTATTAAAAGACCAAACAAAAATTTTAAACTCATCTACAAAATAAATTGATTAAATTGTGAAAAATATTATATAAGTCAAACCAAATAATATTTATCCAAATGGGTTATTCAACACAAAAATTCCATTAAAATAAAAAAACTCACACTTCAAAAACCAAATACAGCTCAAAACTGACATAGACAGACTAAATTTCATAATAGTAATACTAACATAACAATACCTAATTAATATTTCTTACGAAAAGATGTACACTCATGAAATTTAAAACTTGGACACCACAATTTCTGTGAACAAAAGTTTGCACATTGTGAAGTGGGCTTAAGAGTATCATTTACAATTCTAACAGCAGGTAGTCTTAGCAGCGGTTATCTTATAGAAAGACTGTAGAATGAATCATTACACTAAGCACGTTTTAGAAAATAGGTAATTTACGTTGCTTACTTAATTTTTTTCTTTAAGGAATATATTTGAAGGTATCGCTAATTAAACACCATAGCTCGATTAATTATCGAATCAAAATTTTGTTTAGGAAATGTTTACAAAATAAAATTAGAAATAATTTTGATTTAAAAAACGTCTACAAGCAATAACTTTTAAATTAAATCAAAAACTAAACATGGTTATTTGGGTTGACTGATTATTACTTATTTTTAAATAAATCTAACCTACTAATTATTGTAAGTTATTAAAAAAAATCATTAAACTCTCTATTCATAATATTTAGTCCTTACAAAATGTATATTTTATGACGTTTCATTTTTTTCTGTAGTTAATATAAAAGTGAAAATAAAAACTAAGGCAATTCTTATTGTCAACGTATATATTTAGTTTTTGACAAGAATTTATTACATAATTATAATTAAGATACCAAGTTATAGTTTAAAATTAAATGAAAACTTTTTTTAAATAAAGGTATTACTATATAAATAAATATAAGAAATCAATAATGGGTGTGACCTCCATTATTATTGATACATTCTTGGAGGCGTCTGCTCATTGACGCTATCAAGGTATCAATATAATTAATATTAATCGTTTCCCATGCGGTATCAATGGCTGCAATTAGTGCATTACGGTTTACTGGTATAAAATTTGGCCCTTGTTGTCTTCGGATAACAGCAAGTATTCGAGCCCAAACATTTTCGATAATGTTAAAATCTGGGCTTTTGCTGGCCAGGGTAACAGCTCCAAGTTATTTGCTTGTATCCAGTTGCGCACAACCCGCGAAGTATGAATAGGGCGTTGTCCTTTAACAACAAAAATACATTATGAAAATGTTAATTCAACAGATCCCAAACTATTTTTGGAGAAAGTATATAAACCACCGATTCAAAATAAATTTTGTGGCTTTTGCAAAAACTGTTTCAAGTGAAACTATCAATATGTACAGGTACGCTTGTTAATTGATTCTCTCGCTCACCTAAAATTTCTAATTAATGTAATTCTTTTTCAGAAATACTTAATGTTAAAATTTCTTATGTTTCTAACTTAATGATTGATACAGCAATGTTAACATTGCGAAACGCATCTTTATGTAAAAAAAAATAAACAGTAATTAATAATGTAACCTAAATTCCAAATATTGTTTTTATCACCAAAAACTTCTACTTATAACTTTAATGCTCCACACTATTTTGTGACATACTGTATATTTCAAAATAATTTTAAAATTTAAAGTTTATCAACCTGCAAGATACTAAAATGACAGAACTTTTACTGTTTTACTATAAGTCTCTTCCCGTTGGTTGTGATTCAACCTGTATTCAACAATTTTCGGAGTCAAATTAAAAAAAAAATCTTTTTTCTTTAAGCAACAGTAAAACAGCATATTATTGAAGTACTGACAGACGTTAAAAACGCTTTTTACTGTCTCAACGTTAAAGAGCAACAGTTCTTTTGTTTTCACAACTATTTAGAGGTTGGTACCTCGGTTATGTCATATTATGAATGTAACAGTAAAGTACCAACTTGATTCTTCGAGAATAAAACGTCACTATGACACTCGAGAATCTCAAATATTTGAAAATGACACATGAAAACTAGCAATAAACGCTTGCAGAAAAAATAATATATTTTACTTGGGTTAAAAATATAATTGTTTCGCTTAATTTGCTGTCTCGGCTAACTCCTCACCAGCATAATATTAAGCTCTGCAATGGTATTGTTTAACTCCTAGTAAAATAATCTACTATTAATGTGTTCCAACCAGATTGAAACATGAAAATAAAACAATCACATGTATTTATTATGTTATTTAAAAACATTGATTAAGTTTATGAAATTTCTGTTTAATTCAACTACATATTATTTATCATATACTATAGACTCGTACTTTATTTCCAGTTTATGGGTAATTTGGACAACATTTTATAATTGAAGAATAATTAACAGAATCTTCTAAGCAAGTAAATTGATTATCTTCTTATTGAAGAAATACCTCGATTTTACATGCTGTAACACCGCTGCCGAATTAACAATTATTAACTAAATGTCAACTTAGTACACGAGCAAAACAGAATTTATTTTTGTGTTAGGGATAGCAGAATAGTATATTCTGTAACAAGTTTGGAATACGGCATATCGGTTCGTGTGACGGTTCCATGAGTGCGAATTGCCATTCTAAACGTGTTGCAGGCTGTACTTTTTCTATGACAGAGAAAGTGTGTATCAATAAATAAATCATTAAATTAACGAACCAGCTTTCATACCTGAGGGTGAAGCATTACATTTCAAACATGCTTTCGTCAAAAGAAAAAATAGTAATAATATATTAGTAATTGAAAGCCGTTTGTTTTTGTTTGTTTGGGAACGTACAAATAAAAATATGAACTAATCGAAAGGAATCTACGGTGATAATTAAATACAATTTAATTCAAAGAAATAAACTGTCACCCTTGAAAATTATTGTATGTTCCATTATCTGTAATGACATTTAATGTACGAAAAATTTTAATACGTGTTTGTAGTTGTTGAAGATAAAAGATTCAAAAGGAACGAGACACGCGGTCGATCATCATCTGATATTAGGATGATTGGCATTAAAAATATAATATATACGTTTTTTGACAGTTCAGGTGTAAATCGTTGAGTTAATTAAAAAGTTAGTTAATTTGTTTTTCCGTCGACCGTGCATTAATGACACCTATTAATGAACGATTTTCGATTAATGAACGATTTGAGCATAGGCAACTAAGCATACATGTGTATACCAATTTTATCTGTCAATCAATTACAATATGAAAATGTAAATAAAAAGTCTGTGATAATTTGTAGCAAAGCAAATTTTAATAATAACGAATCAACATTAATTTACAGTTATAATATTTCTTCAATTTGTTCACACAAACTTTGAAACATTTTTGTATTGTATATAACATTTCGATGATAACACTTAATAACATTTAACGATGTTTAGCTCATCTATTTTACAAACTATTGTCTCACACAGTTCTTCAATATTGTTTAGTCATTGTTCAAAAGTTAGATTCTTCAAGCGGTTATAAGAGAAAATAAAAACTATAAAAAAGGAATGACCCGATAAACATCCCGACTCCTAAAAATATCTTTTGGAGATGTAGTGGAACCACTTTAAGAAAATGTTTTTTTATAAACTCTATATGAGCATGTTGTGTAAAATAACATTAAGGTGAAATCAAGCTTCATCGTTAAAGAATCTTAAGCTGGAATACACAATAGCTATATAAATGAATATTTTGGTGTGATGTGACAAGTCATTATCGAAACAAATAGAAAAACACCAAAAACTGCACCAAAAACTTTACTCGAACACTTGTTTCAATAGCTAAGCTATCATCATCAGCGATACCAATTATCAAATGTTCAACTTGTTTACAGGCAACGTAGAAATGTACTTGGCCTTCTTGTATCATTTATCAAACGTTGTCAATCATTTCTGTTAAGTTATATTATACAATTAAAAAATTGTGGTGAGTTTACAAAACGGTACTTTCTAAAGGTGCGTTCACAATAGCATATCTTTTCTAAAATTATTATTTTATAATATTATTAAAATTACAAAGTACGGTCGACGGAAAAGTTGTGTAACTAACTCTTGAATTAAACGGCGATTAACAATTTCAAACATTAATGCGCTCGCTTCGCTTACGCGTTAAAATATCTTTATTGTTGATCGCCCTTATTAATACACTCGTTTGTTAAATAACTATAACTAAAGTGTTCTTTAATTTTATTTCTCTTCGGGAAATACCGCAACAGGTTATGAGCCGAGACTGACGGCCAAAGAAGAGAAATAGTGTTTGTCAAGACGAATAAAAATTAAAATACGAAACTGTTGTCGGATCAGTGACTGAAAGTAAGTCTAAAGCGCCAAAAAAAATTTAGAAGTTTGAAAAAGGGAAAATTCGGAGTGCCAAAAGGATGTCGTTCAGTGTGGCAAGGATTGACCTGTTGAAAACAGACAATTATGAAGCGTGGAAGATCCAGATGGAATCTCTACTGATTAAAAACGATGCATTTGAGTACGTAAGCGGTGAGACAGTGAAGCCCGAAATTGTTCAAGGTGACGCAGAATCAGTGACAGCAGCACGTGCGTGGGAGCGCAACGACATAAAAGCTAAGTCTGACATTTTAACTTGCATTAATCAATCTATCATAAGTCAATTTTGCGGGTGCACGACTTCCAAGGAATTGTGAGAATGAATGCAGTTAAGACACGAGTCAACAGGGACGAGTCGAATAACTTCGATGTTGAGACAATTCACTCATCAGAAAATGGAAGAGTATGAAAATATACATCAGAGTCTTTACATTATTTTTTTATACCAACGTTAAATTAAAGGACTTGACGATTGATTAGATAATCGGTTGCTATGAACGTTATTATTGGATAGTTTACCTGATGAATTTGATAATTTCAGATGTGTCATTGAATTAAGAAATGCCTTCCGGATCCAGACATCTTAAAAACCAAAAGCGAAGAATGGCAACACAGTTTCAAATGCGATGATTGCTAGAAAGAAACCAGAAAAATAGCACAAACAACCAACAAAACAGCTCAAAAAGGAATTCGAATTCAAGTGCTACTGATGTCCCAAGAAGGAGCACAAGGCTAAAGATTGCACTGCGTACATTGTGAGAAAAGATAAAGCAAATCATGTTGAAGATGTGATTCTAAATGTGTACTCAGAATAAATTAAAACTCACGAGGCATTCAGCGAAAGTCAGTGTTTAGATAGTAGAGGTACTTCTTATCCCTACAAAGATCTAGATGAATTTGTTGAAATCACGGATACACGGACTGAAAAATTAAACCTAGCAAGTAACGTTTGATCGGAGATTACGGCCAGAGAAACAATGAAGTTTACATCAGAATTAAATGGTACATTAAAAAGTGTGAACTTGGATAATGTATTGTACGTTCCTGACCTTGAACAAATCTGTTATCAATGTCAAAGATACTCATAAAGAATTGAAGATGCTGTTTGACAACAAATCAGCCGTAATCATGGATCAAAGTGGAAGAACTGTTCTTCAAGCTGATCGAGTAAAAGAACTGTATTTTATACGAGAAAAAGTAGATCATCGTAATACAGTAGTTCAGGCTGACGTCACACAGTCAAAAATGGGCGCTACGTGGCATCGTAAGATGGTCATTTAAACATGAGAAGTTCCAGAAAGGTGTTGGAAAGAGAGCTATCAATGGAATAAAATTTTACAGTTCTTTTGGGACCCTTGAATGGGAATGGGAAGATGATAAGGTCTTTGTTTCCAATTAAATCAGAAAGGTCGACAAAATGATTGGAAATTATTTACTCCAATGTATGGGGACTAGCAAAAGTGAAGTCATTGGGAGGTACAATATACTTTGTGACCTTCATTAACAATTTTTCAAGATGGTGTGAAGTCAAACTTCTTAAAAACAAAAGTAAAGTCCTGAATGCGTTCAAAGAATTCACAAAATTTTAATGGAAAAGAAAATAAAACTTTTACAGTTTGATAACGGAAAGGATAGTGTAAATAAACACTTGGCAAATTCTCAAAGAATAATGGAATTGAACGCAGATTAACTGTTACACATACTCCTCAACAGAACGGTGTAGTTGAAAGAAAGAATCGTACTCTGGCAGATGCAACGAGATGTATGCCTATTCAATCAGGCCTTCCAGTACAGTTCTGGGAAGAAGCAGTTCTGACAACTAACTACACTCGAATCAGATGTTCATCAAGAAGTATTAAGGGGAAGACACCATTCGAAAAGTAGATTACAAAAATACCAAATGTGAAGTACTTCCAGGAATTCGGATGTGAGGTCTTCTCATTGTATAGAAATCCAACAAATGGGAAGTTGAAACCACGAGCGAAGAAAGGAATTTTTAACACTTATTCAGAACAATCCAAAACTTACAGAGTCTGGTTACCAGAAATAGATACAACTCAAGACGTGAAGTTCATGAAAACATCTAGAATTCCATTGAACAAAAGTTCCAAATATGGAAAAAATGGAATCTTACAAAAAGAACTATTAATTTTTTTTCACACCATGAACCAATGAAAATGATCAGAGTCAACAAAAAGAAGATCATGATGAAAACGGCGTCGATGCTGTGAAGGAAAAATGAAGAAGAGGAGAAAACAGAAAATTATGAAAAAGATTAAGAAAATTATCAAGAAAACAATTATTAAGAATTGATTAAGAAATTTATAAAGAACCTGGAGATCAACGTGAAAGTCAAGCTAAAAGTCGTAATCAAGCAGAACCTGGAGCAATGTCTTAAATGAGAAGATGTTCAGGAAGGCCAATGGTCTTCGTCAAGCTAGACGTCAATGGTTTATCAAACTGTGCAAGAAATTGAAGAGATTTGGGTAAAAACAATTGGAATCAGATCAGTGTGTATTCTATTCGGGACAAGGGGAAGATATTATCTTGATAACTATTTACGTCAATAACTTTCAGGATGTTTCCAGAAATAAGAATAAGTTGAAGCAGCTTGAGGGTCACTTGTCAGAAAACTTTGAGATCAAAAACTTGAAAACGTAAAATATTGTGTCGGAATAGAATTTTTACAGACTGAACATCAGATCACGATAAGTCAAAAAAGTTATCTGCAGGACGTATTGAAGAGATTCAACACCACCGATGCCAAGCCTCTAGCTACGCCACTAGAACCATCTATAAAATTTAAAAAAAGATAAATCATATACATGGCAGTCAGTACAAGACCAGATATTTCTTATACTGTCAGTTATCTAAGCTAGTACATCTTGTGTTATAACTAAACTCACTGGACAGCTGGAAAACAAGTCTTAAGGTACTTGAAGGGAACGCAAGACATTGGTTTAACATTTGAGAGAAATACGGAAACCTTAACTAGTTACGTTGATGCAGATTGGGCAAATTGCATTGTTGACTGAAGATCATACACTGGATATGCCTTTGTGTTGGGACGATCTTCAATATCATGAGAATCAAGAAAACAGCCCACAGTGTCATTATTATCAACTAAAACCGAGTATATGGTTTTAACAGAAGCTGCTAAAGAGGCCAAATACCTGAAAAGACTTCTCATTCAACTTAGATTCAACAGGCTGGGACTGAGCGACAATCAGGCAGCTCAAAAATTAGCGAAGAATGCCGTGTTGCACAATAGAACAAAACATTTCGATGTGAGGTATCATTTTGTTAGAGAAATAGCAAAAAAATTAGAAAGATTTCAAAATTGAGTATGCTTCAACAGATGACATGGCAGCGGATGTCCTGACCAAGGGGCTTCTAAGACCAAAACATAAACGATGTTTGGAATTATTGGGTGTTCGAGAAATTCCAAATTAAATGGTTCATCGTCCTCATCTCGAGAGGAACTGTTGAAGATAAAAAATTCAAAAAGAACAAGACAAGCAGTCGATTGTCGTTCGGATGATTGACATTAAAAAAAATAATATATGTTTTTTGACAGTTCATGTGTAAATTGTTGAGTTAATTAAAAATTAATTAATTTGTTTAATTAAAGTGTTCTTTAATTTTATTTCTGTTCGGGAAATACTGCAACAACATTAGTTGTACAAATAAAGTAAAAAATCTGTTCTTAGCATTTTATCAAACGTTTAATGACTTTTTATACACCATAAGTTTTATTAAATTGACAAAGCTGGGCTATCGAAATATGCCACTTTAACACTAATTCTTTTTGGTAAGTGTTTCTAAAATTGTTAATTAATTAGTTTTATTTAATAATAAGTAGTCAAGTAACTAGTTAACCATTTGAGATTTTTTTATACGAGGATGTATTGATATCTAGTTAGCCTAGACCAGTTCCTTGCATAAACAAAATATTGCGTTACCATAGCAACGAACAATAACTTATTAGAAGTGTCAGTGTAAAGTTTGACGTCAAAAAAGTAAACCAGAGTCACGCAATAAATTAAATGAAAAAGATGTCCACCGAAATTGTGAAAATCGAAAAATTGGAATATCGAGCCATCATCAAGTACCTGTATTTAAAAGGGTTAAGAGGTAAGCAGATTTACGAAAATATGCTTAATACCCTTGGTAATCAATGTCCTTCGTATGCGACCGCCAAAATTGGAATGCAAGCTTCAAAAGAGGTAAATTTTCCATTGAAGATGATGACCGATCGGGAAGGCCAGTTTCTGTGTCAGTCCCCGAAAATATCGATGCAGTTCATGACATGATTTTATCAGACCGTCGAATTGGGCTAAAACGAATATCTGAAGCACTGAATATTTTGTACAAACGCGTTCATCATATGGTTCACGTCAATTTGGACATGAGAAAAATTGCTGCAAAATGGATCCCCAAATGTTTGAATGTTGTCTAAAAGCGTACAAGGGTAGAAGCATCGCGTTCGATCTGTGCTCGATTTGAAAACGATGTAGACTTCTTAAACCGAATTGTTACTATGGATGAGACTTGGGTACATTTCTACTATCCAGAAACAAAGCAACAATCGATGGAATGGCGACACTCTGGTTCTCCAAGACCTAAGAAGTTTCGTGCCCAAAAATCTGCTGGAAAAGTTCTTGCTTCAGTTTTTTGGGATTGCCATGGAGTAATCATGATTGATTTTTTGGATAAGGGTAGAACAATAACTGGAGATTACTATTCGACATTACTGACCACTCTACGGGAAAATATTAAAGAGAAAAGACGCGGAAAGCTATCCAAAGGTGTTTTGTTTTTGCAGGACAACGCCCCTGCACACAAATCTCATGTTGCCACGCAAAAAATTCGTGATTTAGGGTTTGAATTACTAGAACACCCCCCTTATTCACCCGATTTGGCTCCGTCCGACTATCACCTCTTTCCTCAACTGAAAAAAAGTTTAAAAGGTCGTACATTTTCTTCCAACAAGGAGGTAATAGAAGCTGTGGAGGTCTGGTTTGCAGAGCAAGAAGAAACATTTTTTTTTAAAGGTCTAGAGACGTTGCAGGTTCGCTGTAATAAATGTATCCAATTAAGAGGAGAATATGTTGAGTAATAAAATATTTTGACGTTGAAATTTTGTTTGGATCTATAGTAGGCTAAGATTTTTTTAATATATCCTCGTATAATCAATTTTTTTTTATGTTGTATAGTTTTATATTAAAAAATGTAATTACTTTCTTTGCGAATTAAAGATTCCTTGAAAAGATCAGCCACACTAGTCAAAACATCAGCAAATTTTTCTTAAAGAAAAAACCATTACTCCTACAGAAAGCCCTAAAGCAATATAGGGAAAACTAATTAAGATCAACATATTAAAGGAGATTGATACGATTATCGATATTTAACCAATATTCATACAAACTAGTAAAGTTACATTGGTCCAATATTGGGTGAATATAAAATAGTGGTTGCCAAATCAGATTTCTGTTGTATTTTCAAAAATAGTTTTTAATTTGTTCTCATGTCTAAGGATAAAAAAATATTAAAGATTAAAAAAATTAAAAAAAACAAAATTTTAAGAACATTTCAGTGAATAAAAAATAAGATTAATTGAATTTAAAAAGTATGTGTGTTAGAATCGATGTACAAAACTACTTTATGTAACTTGTGGTTGACGAGACTATAAAATTTATTATTAATAACTCAAATTTTGTCGATAAATTTATATTTAGGTACTTCAAGTGATGCATTCATGTTTCAGATAATTGTATAAAACGTTCGCGTCATTACACATCCGTTACCAACAGTAAACATGTAATAAAATTATCCATCAATCAAACATTGTTAATTTATGAAAATATTTTTAAATCCCATTTTGTATTTATTTCATGTTACAACAAGATTAATCATATTTTATTTATAGACGTTATGCATTATTTGCAAAGAATTAATGTACGGTACAAAAATATATTGTAGTTGTAGGAATTTAGAAAAAAATATCTATAATTACAAATAGTGGGTATATCTATTTTTTAAGAAAAAGTTTGCAAGAATTAAATTTTTTTATTCGGCATTCTGCTCTGTAATTATAAGTTGTAACAGATGCTGTTCATTCTTATGTTTGTTTTTCAAAGCTCCAACACTTTCGGATTAATATTAAAATTGCGTATAAAGAATGTGACGAGAATAAGAATCGCTCACGCAGATAAGTAAATAGAACGGTTTTGAAATTTCAAAATAAATAATTAGATTAATTATTAAGAAAAGGGTCTTCTGACAAAATCAAAATAGATAATAACTCGTTCGCCACGAACTCTGCATAACGACTTTGATTTCATTAAAAGTTATATCTTTTGCAAAAGTTTAAAATTCTATTCGTTCTTATCTTCAAAACTTCACTTACATAATTATAACTAAATAATTTGCGGAAAAATATTATTCGGTTAATAAAACCAGGTTTAGCTTTGAGCTTTATTATTAACGATGTAAGTTAATTATTTGAAATATTTTAAGTTCGAAGAAATTTTCCGATGTCAAAAATTGATGGGAAATTAAGATAATTTGCTGTTGATGTAATTAGTCAGAAGTTACGATTTGGTTCATATCGTTCAATATTTTTAGATACAATCTTTACAAAGATCGGCTTAATAATTTAAAACAAACATTGACAGGTTTTTAGATAACTTTGATGATAAATTTAACTAAGAGCTTATTAAATAAAACAAATCTAATTATAACACGATAAAAGCTTGTGTTCGATACATATTAAAACAAACAATTTTTGGAAAATGTTTTGTAATTCAATATCAAAATTTAAGTTGGTCTCAAAATACTTACGTTGACCACACTAAACCTTAAATAAAAATGTTCGCCTACGATCAGTGCTTAGATTGTTCACAAACAAGAAATGAAGAATCTTGTGGATGTATCTCAGATAATCCAACTCATATTGCAACATGCTCTTTGTTAGATAACTATAATGTCCGTTTGAAATGCCAAAGAAATTCTTTCTCTCTTTTCTTTCTCCTTCTCTCTCCGTCAGTTATTCAAACTCTTTTCTATGTCTTCTCAAATAAATACCACCATAGCTTGTTCATTAAGAAAAGATCTTTTGCAGGGTGTCTTCTACTCAATCCAAATATTCAAGTTGCTCTTTGGAAATTCAATATTTTAGGTATTTTGTAGTCCGGTAATAAACCTTAGATGTTGTCTTGTTATAAAACGTTTGTCTACTTAGTAGACTTAGATACACTTTGTCCTGGTCTGAAACGGAAACTAAGTTAGCAAAAAACAAAAAAATAAAATCTAAAACAATTCAACTTTTGCTGACAACAATATTGCAATATTCATTGTTCATTTTTGAATTCTAGAACATATTTCAGTGATTGTGCAAGGTCATATATTTTAATGTATACATGTAAAAAGATATATTCAATTTATTTTATTTGTTTTTATAAATAAACAAAGAATTCGATTTTCCTTACAAATTGAACTAAACTATTTTTCACTCTACACATAATAAATAAATTTAATCGGTCCTTCCTCTCTTCCTCCTCTTCTCTTCCCCAACTGCACCTCTTATCAATCCCTTCTTCATTGACTTGCTTTATACCTTGCTTATGACTCTTTTTCTATTTTCTATTATTTCTCTTCTTTTAATTATTTCTTTCATCCACTCTATCCCTTCCCCTCTTTCTCCCAGCAACTCCTTCGTTCTCTCTCTTCCACTCTCACTTCCTCGCATTCTCTACTTATGTGATATAAGTTCTCCCACGCTTCCCCACACATCCTACACTTTCTATCTATGTCCTCTCCAATATCTGTTTTCCTTTCTTCATTCCCTACCCTAAACCTCGCTATAATTCTTTTTCTTTTAATCCAATCCTTCCGTTAAATATTTTGGTTTTTCATCTGATCTTATTTCCCAGTAATTTACGTTGTACTTTCCTTCTTTTATTTTTCCAGCTCTTTCCTGCGCCTGCAAATCTAAATCCCTTCTTATAATGTCCATTTCTACCGATCTTCCTTCTCTTCTTATTCTTGCTATCTCTTCTCGTGCATACCCCTCTTTCATAATATAACTTTCTCTCTTCTTCGCCAAATTTTACCCTCTGCATTTCTATTTCCTTCCAACATTCATTTAATATCTCTTTCTCTATCTTACTTTTTATCCCCTCCTCATACCTCATCGCCCTTTTCCCGGTTTGTATCCTTATTTTTCTAACTTGACTTCGTCCTCTACTATGTATCCTGGTGTTTCTCTTTCTAAACCTAATGTCCATTTCCAATACTTTTCTTGGATCCTCTCCAGCTCATACCATTCTTTCCATCCCCATATTTCTGCCCCATATTTCAAAACACTTGTCACCATCTTCTCAAACAGCCATCTTCTTTTCTCTAAATCCTTTCCGAATATTCTTTCTCCTATGCCCCACACTTGCCTTACTATCTTGTTTCCTTTCTGTTCTAGCTCTTTATATGGTCTCTATTGCTATTGTCAGCACTTATAACGTATCCTAGGTATTTGTATTTGTCAACTTTTTCTATTTCTTCTCTTCCCCACCACCATTTTATTTTCCTATCCCTTCCTTTTTTTTCTTAAACTCCATGATCTTTGTTTTCCCACATTTGCCTCCAATCCTTTCTTCTCTAAGTACTTTTTATTCCATTTATAGTCTGTTTCATTTCTTCCTCACTCTTTGCTATTGCCACTATGTCGTCTGCGTACGCCAACACCTTTACTTTTTCCTTCCCACTACTATCCCCCACTTGCTGTTTCTCTAATTCTTCTTCCATGTCTCCTATATACGCCGCAAATAAACATGGGCTCATTGGACATCCTTGTCTCAGTCCCCTTAATGTTTTGAACCCATTCCCCATTTCTCCTTTTACTTTTGTCTTACATGTTGTTTCCAAATAACATTCTTCAATTGCTCCTACTAATCCTTCACTTATTCCTCTTTTCCTCATATATCTCCACATACTTTCCTTCCTACCCTATCAAACGCCGATTTCACATCTATAAAAATTGCCCACATTTTACCTCCTTTCTTTTCAATTTGCTTATTGATTAAATGTTTGAGTATATAGATGTTATCTATCGTACCTCTCCCTTTCTAAAACCCGCCTGCCAATCTGGTAGTAACCTTTTTCTTCTAATTCTTTTACTAATCTTTTTCTTAAAATTTCCCCATACACTTTATACCCTACATTTAATAAGCTTACTGGTCTGTAACTTTTGGCTCTGTTTTGTTTCCTCCTTTGTATATTGGGCACACTACTGCCTCCTTCCATTGCTTTGGGACTCCTTCTCCTTTCCATATCCTTTCCATCGTCTCCCGCAGTTTTTCCCTCATTATTTCTCCTGTATATTTCCACTGCTCTCCCTGAATTCCATCTGTGCCTCCTGCCTTTCCTCTCTTAATTTTTCTGATAGCTTCTTCCATTTCCTCTCTTCCTATATCTCCTTCTCTCTCTCTCCATTTATTTTATGCTCCTCTACTCCAATCCCATCTTCTATTCCGCTCAATTGTTCCTTGCAATGCTCCTCCCATTTTTGCTTCTACTCTTATATCTGCTCTTTTTTCTGTTTTGCATCTTTTTAACAAATCCCATACTTGCTTTTCATTTATGATTTTTCTATATCTTTTTCCACTATCTTCCTGTATTCTTCTTTTCTTTTATCACAAACTACCTTGAGGTTCAGCTTTAACTTTCTAAACTCTTCTACCTCTATTTTGCCTTTTTTCCATTGTCTTCTCCCTCTTCTCATATCCTTCTTTGCCCTCTGACACTCTCCATTCCACCATTCATATCGTTTTCCTAACTCGCCCACTCTCTTCTTATACTCTTTAGTCACCGTAGCCTCTTCCATTTTCTCTACTATCATCCTTATTTCGTCCTCTATATCCTCTTGTCTCTCCCAATTCTCTTCAAGTTTTTTTATACCATTCAATACTTTCTCTTGTCCATATCTTCCTTTTTCCCCACTGTTGCTCTTTTTCATCTTTCAAATCTTTTCTCTCTCCTCCTTCCCCACTATCGTTAGTTCCAATGGTTGATGATCTGACTCCTCTCCTTCTCCTATTCTAAACTCCTGTACGTCCTCCAGCACTTTTCATTTATCACCACGTAGTCAATCACCGACTCTCCCCTACCTCCTATAAACGTGTATTCCCCTATTCCTTCTTCTTCCATGTTGCCATTCAACACTGTCCATCCTCTTTCCTTACAAAATTCAATCAATTTTTTCCTTGCCCATTTATTTTCTTGTCTTTTGAATTTCTCTTTTTACTTCTCCATCTATCATCATTCCACCTTCCTCTCCTATTCTTGCGTTAAAGTCTCCCCTATTATTATCTTTTCTTCCTCTTCCCTTTCCTTTAATACATTTTCTATTTTTTCCCTTGTTTCCTCCATTCTCCTCCCGTACACCGTAATTACTTCGAAACTATCACCCTTCTCTGTCCTTATATTTGTTTTTATTAGCCCTTCTACATTTTCCGCCGGTTTTTCCCCACTATTTCCCATTCTTTTCTCACCCCTACAATTATTCCTCCTTTTGCCCTTCCTCTTCTTTCTTTCCTTTCCGCGTATTGTATTGTCCATTCAAATTCCTCCGGCATCCTATCTTTCCATTGTTCCCAATCTTTTCTTCTATCCATGTTTCAGTCAACCCAACCATTTTAAATTTTCTTATATACCTCCAAAACCCTCTACCTTTGTTCTTCATACCAGCTACATTCCAAAATAGTATTTTATTTCCTCCCTCCTTTTTCTGCACTCCTGTTCCTTATCTTTCTCACCCCCCTCCCCTCCCTTATTTTTTCTAGTTTTTGGACTCCACTTCTTTAATTTTCCTTCCTTCCATCCCCATCTGTGCTCCACACCATCAATCCATACCTTTCCATATCCCACTCTCACTCTCCTGCCTTCTTTTTCCTGTATTCTAGCTTCCTTTCTTATTTCCTCTTGCATTTCTCTTTCTTTCCTTGTTAGATCATCATCTATATACACTTTCGTTCCTCTTAACTTACTCTTTTCTTTCATTACTTGCCTTTTCTCCTCCCAGCTTCCTAACTTCACCACTATCGCACTGTTTCCTTCCCCTTTACCTACCATATATGCATCTTTTATCTCCACATTCACTCTTATTTTTTCTTTAATTATTTCCTTTGCTGCTTCCGTAATTGTTTGATTTATCTTTATAGGCCCTTTAATTACTATATTGTTCTTCCTTCTATCTCTTTCGTGCCTCTCCATTGCATTTTCCATGCTACTCACTCTATTCTCCAACTCTTGCCTTTCTCTTGTCCAATTCTTCTTTTCCTGCTCCCATGCTTTTTCTTTTCTTTCCATCTCTTCTTTCAGTTTTATTATTTCCCATTTACATTCTCTGAATCCTTCCCACATTTCCTTCCTCATCTCCATTATCACTTCTGTCAGTTTATCCATTTTTATATTTTCCGTTGTATTACATTCGTATTCCATCTCTTTATTTCTTTCCTGTTCCGGCGTTCTAGGGGTTTTGTACTTCTTCTCTTTATCCCGTCCTCCAGTTTTTCCTCCTCCTTTGTTTCTCTTTTTCTTTTCAAAAATTCTTCTATATTTCCCAAGCTTCCCGATCTTTCACGTATTTCTTTCTTTCCGCTCATTTAGATTTCAATTAAAATGCATATACACAAATTTACAAATAATGTAAATATTCCGTAAAAGTTATTGCCCGTTATATACTTTTATCACTAGCGCGCACTTGTACCGTTATCTAGTCGGAAACTCCGGCCGCACTTTCGTGTAATACTTATCCTTTGCCTTATAATATAGTCCACATTAATACCTATTTACAATAATTTATCTGCTTTTTTCCTTACACTATTAAACTAAATTAAAACCACTAAATGTCCTTCACTTTAATTATTAAAATACTACTTTATCGTCCCAATTGAATTATTTACAATAACAATTTTTGAGACTGCAGCCAATTCACAACCTTTCACTTTCACTGCCAACAATCGAAGATATATAATGTTTAGTAGTAAGATATTAGAGGTTTGTTGTTTGTTAGGAGGATATATCGATTTTTTGTGCGTACGTGAGGAAACGTAGTGAAAGTGGGGTAGGGACGTTATCGGGCAGTAAAGAATGATGGACGTGTGGTTTTTGAGCCCGTGCATAAAACAATTAATACAGAATGTTCAATTAAAACGGAAGATGTAGTTTAATTGTATTTCAACGTTTTTTAAAAGTATAAGTATAGATATTATGTGACTCATAACTTACTTATAAAGGTAATCCTTGCTGGAAGGTATTTACCAATCACCTGCTATTAAATACTAACGATACACCTAAGCCCGCTTTATAATATAAAAACTTTATTTTAAAGAAGCGTTTTGTCCCATTTCTTTATTTCTTGAGTGTATAACGTTAAAAAACGCAACTCAATTAAAACATAACGCTTTATCTCTTTCTTTATAAGAGCCACTGTTATCTTGTCGTAATGTAAACAATACGACAATAGGACAATTGCAAGGTCTTGCACACACTAAGTACGTATTATTACCTCCTATTTCCTGAAAGATTGATGCTACATCTCAAAAAATTACGGATCTACAAATTTAAAAAGAAAAACACAAATATTTCACTTTTTCCGATTTTTCTTGGAAATTTATTACCTGATGGAGTCGAATTGGTTGCTCATTTTATTCATATTTTTATTATCTACAATTTTTTTTACACCATTAATGTTGGTTCATTACTTTTCTCTCAGAAAAAAAAAGCTGAGAAAAAACCCCTTTTTTGCATTTAAATGTTAATTAAGAATATAATGACAATTTATTTTCGGTATAAAACATGAATATAAGGTACTTTATACTATTTACAATTACATGGCACATGCGGTATTCTACTATTATTTTGTCAAAAATTTACTTATTATTTGCTCTCTTGACTGGGGTATGTGTGCAAGTGGTCCACCAACTTATTGGGACAGGATTGATTATCCTGTACGTGTTCTGCTCAATAGAGGCAATAGTTTTGCAACACTTTTATCGGAGACATATTAGTTTAGTTTCACATTAATGGTTTTGTTATTCCACACAACATGCGCATGTAAAGTTTATAAAAAAAAACATTTTGTTAAAGTGGTTTCACTACACCTCTAAAAGATATTCTTAGTAGTCGGATTGTTTATTGGGCTATTCCTTTTTTATAGTTTTATTTCTCTTACAGCTCTGCTTAAAAAATTTTACTTTTGAACAATGAGTAAACAATATTGAAGGACTACTTAAGACAATAATTTGTAAAATAGATGAGCTGAAGACTTTACATATTATTAAGTGTTATCATCGGAATATTTCACACAGTACAAAAATGTCTCAAAGTTTGTGTGAACAAATTGAAAATTTATTACAAGTGTAAATTAATTTGCAACTGCAACGTAATTTGGACATAATAGGTACTTGGTGTATTAACAATAGGTTACATCTGAATGTAAACAAATGTTTTGTTCTATACTCAGTATACTATTGGCGCGGAGTAATAAACCTGTCAGAATTATCGAATCTCCCGTATTACATTGGCGTAGGTACCTGATACATTTAGAAAATCATATTTTTAGTAGGTAAATATATTTTAATAGTAAAATCTACCTTGATATGAATTATTATGTGGTTATATGTTATTTATTTTATTTGTATAGTAGATCGCATTACAAATTTTACTTCTTACGTATTATATACGGTTATTTTTGTATTTTGGTATATTACCCACATCTACGGCTATGATTCTCGTTTCGTCAGTACCTGAGCTGATGACAACGTGCTTATACAGCTTAAGCTATTGTTCTCAGACCCTAGATGGGTCGATATGCTGCAAGAGCGGCACAATGATCGTATTTTGGTTAGAATTTATTGGTTTTTACTTAACCGTAGAAGTACCGCTTTCACAAGAAAATAAAGAACTATTTCAAGCAATTATGATTTATTACTCCGCGCCAATAGTATACAGACTATAACTTACACCAGAACACATAATCCGTGGCTTTATAACCATTCTGTGGATAACCTGACTTTAATTCGTGTGTGCAGATTAGATCTTGGAATTAATTTTGACAGCAAATTACTATTTATAGATTATCTAAACAATATCTTGTTAAGGGCTAACAGAACCTTTGGCTTTATTCTTAGAAACTCCAAAGAGTTTACAAACATTTACTGTTAATTTCATCAATTACACCTTTATAAACTCAGTTGCAAGTAGTTCTGTAATTAATAATTTAAAAATGAATGATTTAGATATTAACAATAGATTAAACGGTTTAAAAACAAAATTAAAGTTTGCCATTGTTGATGAGGATTCGGTCTTACGGCATCTTTGTAGTATCAAGTCTAAAGCTGTTGGTTCAGAGGACATTACAATTGGCATGTGGGATCTATGCTGTCCTTACTTATTTAACTCATATTATTAATTATTGCTTAACCAATGGAGTGTTTTCTAAAGACTGGAAAAAGGCTAAAGTCATGCTGTTATCCAAGATCAAACAACTTAATATTTTTAAAGACCGACGACCAATCAGTATTTTACCATGTCTATCTAAAGTCCTCAAAAAAATTATGTCCGAAAAAATCCATAAACATCTCTCCACCAACAATATTTTACCACAAATGCAATTTGGGTTTAGACCTGGGTACAGTCGTAACACTGCACTTCTTAGTGTATCCGATAAAATTTTAAAAGCTATAGATAATAACCTGCTTTGCATATTGATCTTGATTGATTATTCCAGGGCGTTTGATACCATTAACCATCAATTACTGTTGGCAATATTACATTATGTTGGTTTTGAAAACATAGAGGTCCGATTGGTAGAAAGCTATTTAAATAATTGATCTCAATATGTAACCCATCAACAGAATAAATCTAATTGAAGGTGTTTCTCAAGGATCCATTTTAGGTTCACTATTATATATAATCTATACTTTTCAATTAGAAAAATGTTTAAAACATTGTAATTCTCATTTTTATGCGGATGATTTGCAACTACTACATATTTTTGATTCAAATAATATTCTTGCTGCAAACGACTGTATTAACAAAGATATTAATAATCTTGTTCATTACTCAAAATATCATGGCTTAACTATTAACCTACAAAAAATGTTTTGTTATGCTTTTTGGTAGATTATTAAAAAGAGACAATAATGTTGATAATGTATCAGTAGTTATAGATAATGTGAAAGACTCGATTCTGGATCAAGCAAAAAATCTTGGCCTTTGGTTTGATTCAACTCTACGATATAAAAAACACGTTTCAGTTATGATACAAAGATCATTTGCAAGTTTAAAGTTAATATAAGATAAAAAAAAATTTAATACATTTTTGGTATTTGATACGTTTCACAATATTTATACATTGTTAATTTTTTTTTATTTTATATAACATTGTTTCCTTATCACTAATCAAATATAAAATTAATACAATTTTATCACAATGTTTAAAATATCTTCTTTAAAGTTAATATTTAATTTATTTTTATTTAATTATTTGTATGGTACATTATAAAAATATTGTATTGTGATGTAAGTGTTATGTATGGTGCCCCAGAAAATCAGTATAAACCTATATAGTTTGGTGACTGTATATATTTAATAACAGACACATTTTAAATCAAAACTCTGCTTCTGAGAGAATTCTCCACGAAAATTAATGTTTATTTAATTATTTGTGTACTATTTAAATTTAAATTTTTATTTATATTATTTATAATTACAAATAATAATCGCCCAAGGGCATCAAGCAATTGAGTTGACATGTTTTAATTGTTACTCTGTTAGAAACAGTGATTATAATAAGTAGTATAATAAGTAAGTATTTTTTAGTTTTTCTTGTGAAGGAGCTTGTGGCGATACACAATGTATCTATTCCATTCGGCAACGGTTGTACTACACTTTCACATCTACTGCGCGTTTTTGTTGGTTAGTAAGATGATTGTAAAAACAAATATATTTATCTGTTGCTTCAATTATCAAATAATTTACTTCTTTTGTTGTATATATTCTAAATAATTTCCTTATAGATTATAATACTTTTAAAAAATAGTTTTATCATAAATTATCCAATTATGGATTTGACCTATGTTTAACTCGAGTAGTAAGCGGAGTTTATAGTTTATTTTAAAATATGAAATTAGCCCATCTTAACGTTAGATCTCTGACTGTTCATATTTTGGCTATGAACGACCTTGTTTTCAATATGAACTGCAATGTTATGGGTATAAGCAAATCCTGGTTAGCCCTAAACTTTGAAGTCAGTAACGTAGCGATTCCAGGTTATAATTTTGAACAAATTTCTAGGCTTAGCAGAGATAGTGGGGTGGCCTTATATATAAGATCTTCTTACAATTACAAAGTACTATTAGATGAAATTGGCGAACATTATGAGAGTCTGTGGGTGGAATTGACCATAAAAAATAGCAGAATTATTATTGGTATTGTTTATCGAAACCATACTAACTTTAATAGTTTTTTCCATGAATTTGAAGATATTCTCTCAAAATTTGTGTTATCTTGTGATGAAATTATTTGCATGGGAGATTTTAATCAAGATGCGTTAAATATTCACGATTTAAATTTTATAAACTTTTTTAATATGCTATACTCAGTATACTATTGGCGCGGAGTAATAAACCTGTCAGAATTATTGAATCTCCCGTATTGCAGTGGCGTAGGTACCTGATACGTTTGGAAAATCATATTTTTAGTAGGTAAATATACAGGGTGTCCCACCGGGAACGCCATCGATAGATTATAGTAAAACTGTACATGGGAAAAATTTGAAAATTTGGTATTACACTAACATTGACGGGGGCAGTTCCGCTAAAATATTTTCAAGATGGTGACACTTTCGGTTATACTGGAAGTATGTGTCAACTTGCTTATTTTAAATAGAACACCTATATATTATTCTTTTTTGAATTTTGCCCAAAATTCTAGACACATTTTGTGTATAATGTCCTATACCTAAGTCTAACTGTTTTGGACTTATTTTAATTTTATATCAAAATGATTTTCAGGCTTAAACAAAATTATAAAGTTTTCCTATACTAATGCTTTATTATTTATTGAAATAGGTTTTCTTGTAGCAGGGGACCTATTTTAGTGGGCTATGTCGATATTTTGATAATAAATTAATACAGGGCGATCAAAGAAAAAGGATTAAGATTAAATTCAAAAACACATCAAAAGTCATTTTTTTTAATGTCAAGCACCATGTTTTTATAATTTTATCTTATTTAGCATTAAAAATAAGGTTGACTTTGTACAAGGTTGTCAATATTTCGAAAACCATGAATTTTTTGGATAGACAACCTTGTACAAAGTCAACCTTATTTTTGATGCTAAATAAAATAAAGCTCTAAAAACATGGTGCATTTAAAAAAATGACTTTTGACGTTTTGTTGAATTTAATTTGAATCCTTTTTTGATCGCCCTGTATAATTTATTATCAAAATATTGACATAGCCCACTAAAATAGGTCCCCTGCTACAAGAAAACCTATTCCAATTAAATAATAAAGGCATTAGTATAGGAAAATTTTATAATTTTGTTTAAGCCTGAAAACGTCATTTTTGACATAAAATTTAAAATAAGTCCAAAACAGTTAGACTTAGGTATAAGACATTATACACAAAATGTGTCTACAATTTTGTGCAAAATCCAAAAATAGAATAATATATAGAATGTTCTATTTAAAATAAGCAACTTGACAGCTACTTCCGGTATAACCGGAAGTGTCACCATCTTGAAAATATTTTAACGGAACTGCCCCCGTCGATGTTAGTATACTACCAAATTTTCAAATTTTTCCATGTACAGTTTTTCTATAATTTATCGATGGCGTTCCCCGGTGAGACACACTGTATTATAATAGTAAAATCTACCTTTATATATTATTTATTTTATTTGTATAGTAGATCACATTACAAATTTTACTTCTTACGTATTATATACCATTATTTTTGTATCTTGGTATAATACCCACATCTACGGCTATGATTCTCGTTTTGTCAGTACCTGGGCTGATGGCAACGTGTTTACACAGATTAAACTATTGTTCTCAGACTCTAGATGGGTCGATATGCTGCAAGAGCGGCATAATGATCGTATTTTGGTTAGAATTTATTGGTTTTTACTTAACCGTAGAAGTACCGCTTTCACAAGAAGATAAAGAATTATTTCAAGCAATTATGATTTATTACTTCGCGCCAATAGTATACAGACATTAGAATCATTTAATTTAAAGAAAATTATTTGTGCTCCAACTCGTATCGTTCCTTATTCATCCACCTTACTTGACTATATAATAGTCTGCTGTGATGCAAAGATATCCGATTCAGGTGTCGTGGATGTATATAACGTTGCAGATCACAATTAAATCTACTGTGTTATGATAGTCAAAGAAATAGTTCAGAAGCCCATTAGTAGAACATACAGAGATTTTCGTAATTTTAACTATCACATATTTTGCAATCTATTCCAAGTTCTTACATTTTTGATATGAGCGATATAAATGAGAAGTTAGCATATTTAAATAATAACATTTTAGCTATTTTTGACTTTTATGCGCCGTATGTTACTCAAAAGTTTTCCAGACACCGTGCACCATGGATGACATATAACTTAAAACTTATATTATCATTACGTAACAAAGCAAAAAAAAATTTAACTTTTCCCGCTCTAATAGTGACTGGCTTTAATACAAGCAATTGCGTAACTATACTACTTTTGCTATCAGAAAGAAAAAAAAGGTGTACCTGGAGACTTGCACTAAAAATAATTCACCGAAACAACTATGGTCTGCTTTAAAAAATTTAAATATTCATGCTACAAAAAAATCAAATGTTCTACCAAACTCACTGAACAATCCAAACGAGTTGAATCGATTTTTCATTAACAGAACAAGCAGTCCCGTACCAGATACACGTATACATTATGAATACGGCTCTAAAGTAATGACAGGCATACAGGGTGAATTTGTTTTTAGCGAGGCTGACGATGAAACTGTAGCCAAAGTACTTAGCACAATCAAATCAGTTTCTGTGGGGGCGGATTTGCTAGAAATAAAATTACTAAACTCCACACATTTTTCCATACATCAGACATATCATTAATTACTGTTTAACTAACCATGTTTTCCCAATTGCCTGGAAAGTATCTATAGTTCATCCGCTGGCAAAGAGAAAAAAACCAGAATGTTTTTCTGATTTGCGACCTATAAGCATACTTCCAGTGCTTGCAAAACTCTGTAAAAAAATCATATCAATTCAGCTTAGATTCCATCTCAACCAATTTAATATACTTCCCGAAGCACAGTTGGGATTTTGTAAGGGATGCAGTTGCGCTACAGCATTAGTAAACGTTACTAATGACATTTTATCAGTTACAGATTAAGGAAAACTGTATTGGTAGCATTGGACTATTTCAAGGCCTTTGATACTATAAATCATGAGTTGTTACTCTTAATTTTACATTACATTGGCTTTGGGAGAGCATCGGTTGCCCTTTTACGTGATTACCTTAATAGTAGATCTTAAGTAGTTAAGGTTAATAATCAATTATCTGTTCCCTTAATTATGTCGTCTGGTGTTCCTCAGGGTTCATCCTTGGTCCTTTCCTGTTTTTAATATATACAATATTTACTATTCGTTTCACCCAAGAGACCTTGTACATGCACTTCAAATAATAAATAATGATCTGGATAAACTACACCAGGTATCTCTTGATCATTGCTTAAAACTAAATCCGGTTAAATCTTCAGTTATGATTTTCGGCCTTAGAGTTGCCCGCGGTATAGCTTTACCTAAAATTGAAATCAGATGCGGGGGAGAGCTCATATCGCTTACTAAAAAATGCAAAAACTTGGGTGCCGTGTTTGATGAGGAACTTTGCTCATGTCTCATGTGTCGAAATGTTTATGGAAAAGTTACAGTGCTCTTAAATTATTATATTCCGCGAGGCATCTATTAAACAGAAAAACCAAAATTACGCTCTGCGACTCCCTTGTGCTCTCACAAATGAATTATTGCGATGTTTTGTATTATGCTTGCCTAAATAATACAGATAAAAATAGAATTCAAAGGCTCCAAAATGCTTGACTACGCTTTATCTACGGGCTTCCGAAAAAGAGTCGCATATCACATACAATAGATTGGTGCGGTTGGTTAAACATGAACAGTAGACGTATATTACATCTAGCCAGTCTAGTACACAAAATAATAAATCGTGTGGCTCCACCTTACCGTTGCGATAAAATTAGATACCGAACTGATACACACAACGTGAATGTCAGGAGAAAAACTGCTATATCTATTCCTTTGCATAGATCCGAGATGTATAAGAGATCTTTTACGTATACATCTGCAAAAATATTTAATCTTCTCCCGACAAATTATTGCACAGTTGGCATTGGAAATAAATGTTTGGAAATATCTCCTAAAACAATCTTACTGACAAGAATATTATGCAAAAAAAGGCATTGAGGAACCCAACGATATCCTTTGCGGTAATAATACCCGTTTTACTAGATCGAAAGACCGATTTAGACGAACTGCTCGTTTCATCAATTATTTATTAGATGAAAATTTAGAAATTTTCTGTACTGATGAAATGCATTTTGGAAACCGTTTAGCAAACCTTCCACCTCTGTACGACTTTATTAAATAAGTGTAATTATACAAAAAATTTATATTATAGTGAATGTGAGGTGTTACCTAAGGTGTTATTGTAACTCGTTTGTTGTTAGTAGTAAGGTGACCAACTATACTCATTTACTAAGTTTTGACCTCTTTTTTTCTCAAACCCTACTCTTTTCAAATCTTGAACTCTGAAAGTACTCATTTGTATATGTACCTGGAGAGATAGATAGATACTACAGACCTCTTTTTCTAACAACGTCATGCTTGACAGTCTTGACGCATGCTTAGTATTTACGGCATAGTTTTATGGGAATTCGCTTTCTGTTTAATTAATTTGAGGTTAGAGAAAACCAACAATTTCGTACTTTTTGTTCAAGTTAACAAGATTTGAGGTGTACAAAATAAAATAATATTTTATTTTATTTATCTAGTGAAGGTGAAGTTGCATATAAGTATTAATATTACAGTTTCATTTTCATTTTACTTAAATAATATCAGATTATAATATTTACTTAAAATCAAAATAAAAAATATATTACGAATATAATTTTCAGATTATTAATTCAAATATGAGCGATAACAACAGCGTCAACACCCAAACTGACAACATTTTTTAAAGGAAAACTTTTGGAACTAATGAAAAAGTTATGGAGCGCACTTTCGCTTTTCACACAATAATCCATAATCAAAGTTTTCGCAGCATGGACTGCACTACTAAATTATTAAAAAAATTTTGTGACGAAAAATTTTCTTGTGCGCGAACAAAATGTGAGTCTATCGTAACCAACGTATTTAATGAATACTACAAAAAAATGATAGCAGAAAATCTGGAGTCTCTATCATATACAGGGTGTCACAATACATGTATTACAGCCTGAGAGGGGTTATAGAGGGCAATAAAAGAAACAACTTTTTTTTAGTAAAATTTGTATGTTACACAAATAGTTACGCCAAGATGGCGCCCCAAAGTCAAAAATTGAAAATTTTTAATAGTTTCTTTGACAGTCCTAAAACAATTGAAAAATAATAGTATCTTATAGTATGTTTTTGACTATGTCCAATTCAAATTTTAAAAAAATTTTGATCTAGAAAAATTCAAAATGGCGGATTCAATTTTGAAGTACTTGATGTAATAATTTTATTTAAACAAAAATTTGGTTTTATCGGTTTCCAAATAAATAAAAAAAGATGGTGCCGTTGATTTTTGAAATTTAAAAAAAAATGGCCACTGTCGATTCTTGTCGAAATAAAAAATGTCAACCAATTTTGATGAAAAGTGTACTTTAAAATATTATTAAATGTAACTGTCGAACAGATTTTTAATGACTTTAAAAATAAAAATTTTGTACGACTTTAATGTTAAAATAATTTAAAAATTAATGGCATTTAAATTTTATGAAATTTTGCAAAAATGGTCTCTAAACTCCCCTAAAACCAAAAGAAATTGTCAAAATTAAAATTTATTTAATTTATAAGCTAAAACTTCAGCATCTAATTTAATACTTAGTTAAACAACCTAAAATAATAGGAATTACAAAGGCGACCAAGATGTAATTATAATTTTTACAAATAGTTCCTTATTACGTAAATATTAATTTACCCGTGTTAAAAATAATTAATTTTAATATACCAAAAACACTCCACATTTCGCAATTTAATTATACTTATTAGACACTATTCGAACAAATTTTCATTGTATTTGAATAACATCCATTTTTTCAATTTTTCAATATGTCAACCAATTTTAACAAAAATTTGTAAACGTGCGTATGTACTCAAACCGTGTAACTGTCAAACCTATTTTTGATAACTTTAAAAATAAAATTTTTATTTAAGGATAAAAACAAAAAAATGTAGGCATGAATTAATTTATTGTAGATTAAATCCTTTTTCATTAGAGGGGTTCAGAAATAAAACAGTTATGAGAGACTTGAATTTTTACCTAGGTTTTCGGAAAGTTTGATTTAGTTTACTTCATCAGACTTTCATCAAGTTATAAATCTTCTCAGTTAATAGTATAAAACATGTTATTTAGTCATAGTTACACGATCACAATTATTAAAAAATGTGGTAATAACAAAAGATAACATAATAGTTATTACTAGATTAAAAAATTCATCATTTGACTAATTTATAAATTAAAAATAAATATTGTAGTAAATAATAAGATTTACACTAATAACGAACGTATTTAAAAACTATTGTCGTTTGAAAACAATGAAATACAATGAATTTCGGAGTTGATTTCTTTTGTAAACTAAAATATAACATTTTATAATGATCGAATGTGTCATATTAATTAAAAATAATGGTTTTCAACTTAAAGTCTTCCAAGAATGTAGGCTCAAATGTAGGCTCCAACCTACGAATTTAATTATGTAAAAAAATTACCAGTTTACTATGCTTTACCATCACGTCTATTAGATTTTAGTTAAAAATTGTTTGATAATGGCCTAGAATCGGCAGAAACTAGTCACAAACAAAATGACTTTTTTTAGTTGTTAAGTATATTTTTCAATAAAAAAAATTCACGATGGGCATACGACTTTAAGTTGAAAACCATTACTTTTAATTTTTATAATGGTTAAAATAATACCTGACTATTAAACAACCTGATACAAATTACAATTACTTCTTTGTAATTCCGGTCTAACAATTTTACGAAAATGAAGTCGGAAAAATTAAAAAATTAATATAAATAATAATAATAATAATATAAATGTTCTGAAGTAAAGTCTAATGTAATGTTACAAAAAATCACTATTACCCTGTACCGTGTGCTGACGATTAAAAATGAATTTATTTTGTAAAGCTAAACCACTACTTAAGCAGTCATAAGTGAAAATTGCAGCCACACCTTTGTTTCCTTTGTTTTGTCCTATTGTTAATCTTTTTACTACTGTTGATAATATGTATACTATAATTATATTAATTTAATTTTTTAGACTTTTATTAACTGGTTATCATATTATAGTCATTTTCAACGAACTTCGTTCGTTTATGAAATCGATTTGTCGTCCGTGCGTCCGTGTGTGCGTCCGTCCGAGGCCTTTCTAATGGTCGGACATCATTGTGTGATACATCAATCGATTCAGCTTGGTGTCCAAAGCTTAAGTTTTGATGTGCATTAAAATCGGGCAACAGGGACGCCGAGCCCCACGATATTCCGTCGAAAAAATTAAAATTTCAAATACGTCCAAAATCAATGTGTGGCATATATTTAGACTCCTCTGGCATCGCTGAGTTGAAATATCCTATCCCCATAAAATCGGGCCACAGATACCGATGCCCTCGGGAAATTAAGTTTATTTCAAAAATCCAAATATGTCCAAAATCAATGTGGCACATATTTGGATAATAAAAAGTTAGCAATGACGGTCTATTGGCGCTAATTATAACTTTGCCATTCTTTCCATATTTGGATAATACGAAGTTCGTTGCGACAATGCCTTGCATTTTCAACTTGTTATCATTCAAAATGCCTTCTTCTATTTCTTAGACAACGTCTACATCTTTTTGAAATTGTTATGATGGCTTGTTGTATTACTCCAGGTTGTTTGCAAACTTGATCACATGCTAAAACCATCATCGCTACTAGCTCTTCTTCGGATTCAATTGGGGTACCGTCGTAAACAATATTTTTTAAAACCCCCCAAAGAAAGAAATCGAGTGGCGTAAGATCTGGAGATCTTGCAGGCCACGCAACAGGACCTCCTCTCCCTATCCATCGTGGCCCATAAACTTCATTTAGATGGTTTCTAACTGACACAAAGTTATGAGACGGAGCACCGTCATGCTGGAACCACATGCGTTGACGTGACCGCAAAGAATTTCCTCTAACAGTTCTGGTAACACCTCTTGAAGGAAAATTAGGTATACGTTCCCAGTAAGCCGGTTTGGTAAAACATAAGGTCCAACTAAATGATTGCCAATAATACCTGCCCACACGTTTATTCGAAATTGTCGCTGGTGGCTCCTTTGAATAAAAGCATGAGGATTTTCTTCATCTCATTTGTGGAGGTTATACAGATTAACTACTCCATCTCTTAAAAAAGAAGCTTCATCCGTAAATAAAATATGTTGAGGAAAATGTCTATCCTCACGCAAGCGCCGAAGAATCCAACGAGAAAATGTTATTCGACCATCTTCATCACTTGGGTATAATGCTTGCACGAAATGAAGATACAAAAGTTATTCATGCAAGACTCTTTAAACAGTGTTGTGATTTGAGTTTAAATTATTCGCTATTGCTCTCGTGCTTGTGCTTGGATTATCTTCAACGCGACGTAATACTGCTGCTTCAAAGTTAGCAGTCCTAGCTACTCGTGGACGACCAGCAGATCCTAAAAAATGTTTTTTTTTAAACAAAGTATGATTAGTTAATATGGAACGTACCTCGCTGGAAACTTTCTGTAGTTCGAAGTCTATCATACAATCTAAAAAAAATTTAATGACTTGGTGCATTTCTGTTGGGAAAACGTTGTCGATAGATTCTTTAAGCTTCTCTTCCGTTACGTTTTGCTTCTCCATAAATAACAATCATTTCTGCCATCTCATCGTTAGAATAATTAATTTTATAATTAATTTAATAAATAAGATTAATGAAATATCTAACTTATAATTATTTAAATGAAATGAATTAACTAATAAAAACTTTGAACAAACAGCTAAATAACCACAAAAACCAACACAAGTAACAAAAATAAAACTAATGAAAACTACAAACAAACAACTAAATAATCATAAAAATCGACACAATGTAACGCAAGTGCAAAAAACAATGCTTAATGTTAGCTACCGCAATTGTTTTTTAAATAAATAACAGGCGACAAAGGCGACTCAGATATGATCATAATTTGCATTTATTGGTTGTTTAAAGGTAGGAAATATTTTAACCGTGATAAAAATGTTAAAAGAAAACTTCGGAAATATTTCTAGTTTCATTAGATTGAAAGAACAATAGTTTTTAAATACCTTCGTTAGTGTAAATATCGTTATTTAGTATAATATTTATTTTTAATTTATAACTTATACAATTACTTAATGTTATTAATTTTGTGCAGTCTAGGAATCACCTTTTTTCATCTTTTGTTATTAGCGCATTTTGTAATAATTGTGATAGTTACATGTTTTGTATTAAATAGAGACGATTCTTATTATAACTCAATAAAAGTCTGATGAAGTAAACTGAAATAAAACTTTCCCGAAACGTAGCTGAAAATTCAAGTCCATCATAAGTGTTTTATTTCTAAACTCTATCTCTAATGAAAATGGATTTTATCTGCAGTAAAAGTTAACCAATTCCCACATTTTTATACTATTTATGGTTGAATTGAGATTTATAAAAATTGGTTTGACAGTTATGCTTGTGGTATTTTAGAGTAGATACACGTTTGAAATTTTTTGTTAAAATTGGCTGACAAATTAAGAAATTGAAATAATGTTATTCGACTACAATGAAAATTTGCACGAATAGTCTCCAAGTCGAATTGAATTGTGAAATGTGGCGTTTTTTAAAACTAAAACTAAATATTTTTAACACGGGTAAAATTAATATTTACGCAATTAAAAACTATTTGTGAAAATTACAATTACATAGTGATTGCCTTCGCAATTCCTATTATTTTAAATTGTTTATTTAGGTATTAAATTAGTCATGCTAAAGTTTTAGCTTATAAATTAAATAAATTTTAATTTTGACATTTCATTTGGTTTTAGGGAGTTTAGAGACCATTTTTGCAAAATTTCATAATATTTGAACGCCATTAATTTTTAAATTTTTTTAACTTTAAAGTTGTACAAAATTTTTATTTTTAAAGTTATTAAAAATCTGTTCTGACAGTTACATTTAATAATATTTTAAAGTACACTTTTGTAAATTTTTATCAAAATTGGTTGAAATTTTGTATTTCGACAAGAACCGAGCGCGGCCATTTTTTTTTTAAATTGTCAAAGAACAACTGCACTATTTTCGTTTAAATCAAATTATTACATTAAATACTTGAAAATTGAATCCGTCATTTTGAATCTTTCTAGATCAAAATTTTTGTCAAATTTGAATTGGACATAGTCAAAAACATACTATAGGAAACTATTAATTATTTTTGATTGATTGTTTTAGGACTGTCAAAAAAGCCATTTAAAATGTTTAATTTTTGATTTTGGGGCGCTATTTTGGCGTAACTATTTGTCTAACATAAAAATTTTACTAAAAAAAAGTTGTTTATTTTATTGCATTCTATAACCCTTCTCAGGCTGTAATACATATATTGTGACACCCTGTATATCTAGTCTATCAGACCCATCGAATCACAATGAAAAAAAACTTTGTCCAATTTTAGTAAGGTATTTCGATATTAAGAACGGTATTCAAATTAAGATTTTAAATTTGGAATCAATCAAAGGGAAAACATCAGACATTTTCTCTAACCATTTATTTCGAGTTATAACAGGTAACAATTTGAATAAGTAAAATTTGGCGCTCTCCGTTGATGACACAAATACTAATTTTGGAGGACGCACCCGTAAAGGTGTCAATAATCTTCCGAAACGGAATATTTTGGGAATTGGTTGTAATGCTCACATTATATCAAATGCCATCAATACAGCATCAAGTTCAATGTCATAAAGTGGAAGTAATTATTATAAATATATATATTTATATTTCAATCGGTTTACAGTACGGGTAGCAAGTTTGAAAGAATGTTGTGAAGATGCTGGTATTTAATACAAAAACTGCTTGGTTATTCCAAAGTCAGATAGCTTGCTTTAACTCCAGCATTAGAACGCGTTTTGCAGTTATATGATCCACTACGTTCATATTTTTTAAGCCTTGACAATTTTAAAGAAACCTATGCTTTATTTTTATCACAGTCAGGCGTCGCACATAGGGGTATGTTTGCATTAAAGTTGGACAAAAAGAAAAAAAAATAAGTTACGAAATTTGATCTATATCCGGCGTCAAACCATACTGTAACACTTAATTTCATGTCAACAATATATCACAGTAGGCTTTGCTTTGAAACAAACGAGCATCAACCTGTCAAAGTGAATGGTTAAATGTTGTCATTTTTAATTTGACGGTTGTTTAAAAAGTGTTACATAGTTTTGTAAACCAGAGTTTAAATATATTTATAAAGTTGGTGTTTAAATATATTGAGGTAAGTTTGATGTTAATAATTTTTACTGATTATTTGTTTTATGCAGTTCTTTAGTTTTGACATAGTGTATTACTTTTTGTTGTAAACATTACGGATTTTGATGATTTTTGGTAAAGTTTTAAGCTTGGTTCCGGAAGTTTCCGAAAAATAATTTTTGCATTAGAAGTGAGACAAACATTGTTTATTACAGAACACTAAAGAAATATTGCTATTTGTAAAATACAAGCAAAATTAAATTATCCTCGTAATGCTTCAAAATTCATACCGTCCAGTCCAGAGGTCCCGACCCTAATTATTTTTTGAACGGGTTTTGTTTTTTTTTTTTAATTTGGGGCGTTTTTATAACGTAATAAATACTTTATTTTGGCGTACATTTTCTGTCATTTGGATCCAAGATGGCGACTGGACGCCATATTGGAGTATTTTCTTAAATGCAAGTGGGAAGCGTGTGGTACCTCAAATGAAGCTCTTAATTTCCAACTTTCACCCACTTAGTATTGCCTAAAACAAAATGGCGGCCCCTTAAATATTAAGGCTTTTTTCCACAATTTAAATAATTTTACTCCCAGTAGTTAACTGACAGATCTAATAAATTGGAATATCTTGCATTTTAACATTCTTTACAGATCATCATCTGGCAGGATGGAAAAAAGAATAAGTAGTCGTAAATTGTATGACATTTTAAAGAGCAGCAATAATCGAAATTTAAATAGGAAGAAGGAATATTTTGTTAGACGCTTGCAAGAAATCACAAACTGTCCAGAAAGAAAACATCTCTTTCTAAAAAATGAAAAGTGGTTCTCAGTTAAAGTTAGTTTTTCTGCAACAATCAAACATTCGAAACCTCGCCCTGGTCGAAGTGAAAAACAATTTAATAATTTGTTTAAAAGATCCAATAAGCGAAAGACTGAAGAAGTTAGAAAATTATTTTCCGTTGATGAACTTTCGTTTTCCACCTCTATGAGTTTAAGAGTAACTGGAAATCTAAGTGCAGCAAAAGTTGTGAGGAAGTCACTACAAATCCCAAATAGTGGAAGCTGGGTTAACTAAAAATCAATACGAAATTATTCAGAAAAAACTGCTAGGACTTATATCCGTGTTATTCGGTTCTTCAAAAAGAAAAAAATACCTGTTACCCGGATAAGACATGATATTTTATTATGGATGTAAGCGTTAAGGTGCCCCTTTAGGCTTTGCTAGATTTGACAGCTGATCATCAGAAATTTGAATTTGATTTCCACAGTGACGAACAGTTATTCTTAAGTTCATTCGTACCAATCCAAATTTATGCAGAAACATCAAATAATAAGAAAATCATTTGGCAGAATCCAAGACCTGCTTCTCCAAGATTTTGCAGGCTTATCAGGTTTAGGTTTATCAAAAAAACTGTTCAAGAAACCAAAGCAGAATTTGATCACATTAACACACAAATTAAATCGCTTCTTCCATATCAAGTTCATATGAGAGATAGAGAAGTTTTGGTTAGACATATTCTAGCATTCACAATGGTAGACGAAAAGGTCTGTAATTCCCTTACCGACATAACTTTAACCCAAAAATGCTATTTGTGTGGTGCTACAAGCAAGGACTTCAATAATTTAGAACGGGTGACAAAAATTCCTGTGAACGAAGGAAACATTAAATTTGGTATCTCAGTCTTATATGCAAGAATCAGGTTCTTTGAAAGTCTCTTGCACCTGGCTTATAAAATACCAGTAGGAAAATGGCAAACTAGAGATAACAATAAAAAGGAGTTAGTACAGGAAAACAAGAGAAGAATTCAAAATTAATTAAAAATAGAGTGTGGAATGATAGTTGATGTCCCCAAACAAGGTTATGGAAATACCAATAATGGTAATTTAGCAAGAAAATATTTTGAGGATCCAGAATGTTCCAGCAGAATAACGGGCATTGATATAGCACTTATAAAGAGATATAAGGTTATCTTGGAAACTATTAGCAGTGGCCACAAGATTAATGTAACATTATTTAAAGAGTATTCGTTAAGAACAGCTAAAGTTTATATTAAATTATATGGACCCACAATACATAAAGTGCTGATTCATGGATCGGAAATAATTGCTAATGCATTGTTGCCGATAGGATAACTCTCAAAGAGGCTGCTGAAAGTAGCAATAAACATTTTAAGAAAATTCGTGAAGGGTTTTCCCGAAAAATATCCCGAAAAACAACAAATGTAGATGTTTTTAATAAACTGATTTTAACATCAGATCCTGTATTAACTGCTCTGTCTACTCTTCGGGCAATAAATAGAAAAAAAATTTCAGAAGATACAATCAAACTGCTGCTTCCTGGAGAAGAATATGATGTGCAAGAAATTGTAGAAGTTGTAGACGACAGTGATCCTTACTTTACATTTGATGATTAATTTCAGTTTTGTGTTATAATTAGTGTTTTTTTTTTGTGATAGTAGGTAAGCTTAAAAATTACAAAAATAGTTAATGTTAAAAATGAATTTAAATATTAAAAGTAATTGAGTTAAATTACCAAGACTTAATATATATTATTTACCCAAAAAAATTGTTACACCCTGTATATTCATAATAAACATGTTCAGGAAATAAGTATTCGGTGGTATATATTATATTTTTAGCAAAAATACAAAGAATTTGCACATCGAATTTTGTCCGGATTTTAGGTCAAAATACCTCTATGTGCGTCGTTGTTTCATAAAATTACTCTACAAATTGAAGGAGATAAAATTTCAGCTGTAAACTATCACAAATTCGTTTGTGTATTGGGGTGAATAAATATTGTGTGAAGGTTTCTCTGACTTTATGTCGAATTCTTTCGTGATTTGTTTCCCTTTTTCTGTATATTCTGCTGCGGACAGTTAGCTGCTGACCTTTGGTTCTGAGTCAGATTCTTCTCTACAGCGTTACTCGAACCTGACGACCTACATTTTTAATTTTTTTCTATAGGTTCTAGAAATAACGTTGACTTTCCTAACCCGCACCCTACTCTCCACTGAGGGGCATACTTTCCTAACAACTGACCGTAACACATTGTTTTCAAGTTCAGAATGAAATTGTAAAGAAACAACAACAATTTGCAAACTTGACAGTTACTAAATGGTCTAGTACTTCAAATTTATTGTTACTATATGCTATGGAAACAACAGGCAAAAAAACAAAAACTACTGGCTAGATTTTAATCAAATTTTAATTATCACTTTGTTTAATGAAATTAGACGTTTTCTAAAAATTTCATTAAAACCGTTCGACAACTTCTAGGTGTTACAATTTTTCTGGAAGTCAGTATACATGGGATTAGGCGTTGTCAACATATTAGTCATAAGTTGGTAGAAACTGATAGACTAAGCTGGATAATCGGCGTTATCTACACATTTGTGTTTTGTTTCATAAAATTATTGTTACAAATAAACCACTTTAATTAACAAATAAAATTAAACGTCGTGGCGACATTCATAATTTAAATGTGAGACACAGTAGTTCAATTGAACTGCCTTCTTTTAAAACTGAATTTTATAAACGTTCCTTCTCTTATAATATTTGTTTCACTTACTAGGGTTGCCTTTTAAGAGTCGGAAATGAAGAAAAGTGTAAGAGGTATAATAACACATTTTTTAATTGTCTTTCAAAGTACTCTCCGCGATAGTCAATGCACTTTGGCATTTGATGGAACTAGTCGTTATAGCATTTATTCCATTCCGAAGTAGGTGTAGTTAAAATTGCTGTTTTGTAGGCATCCACTGTTTCTTCAGACGTCTGGAACTGCTTTCCTCGTAACATATTCTTGATTCTTGGAAATGTAAAAAAATCATTGGGGCTTACGTCCAGGCTGTATGGAGGATGATCAAGAACTTCGACATTTTGCTGTTCCAAAAACGACTTTGTGGCTCGAGTGGTATGCGCGCTTGCATTGTCTTGATGGGGCATAATACGTCGATTTGGGTTATGTTTCCAAAGCTCGGAGATCACTTCAGGCAAGCAAATGGTTGTATACCATTGAGCATTAACTGTTTTTTTATTTTCAAGAGCAACCGTTGCTACATGCCCTGATTTCGCAACAAACGATGCAATCATTTTCTTGACAACGCTGCGAGAGCAAACAACTTTTGTCGGTTTCAGTTCACTTTGGAAGACCCGTGCTGCAGATTGGCGTTTCGATTCAGGCTCATAGCTATAGATCCATGACTCATCACCACTTACAACGTTGTAGAATTTTTCGACACCAATTGACTCGAGCTGCTTTCTGTTCTTCTGTGAGGAGATGCGGTATCCACCGGGAAACTGAGGTCCCTGAGATATCCAATGATATCTGAATCTCACGGTATGTCACATGATGATCTTCCAGAACAATGTTGCGAACAGCCTCCACGTTTTCTTGAGTGACGGCGGTTTTTGTCGCCCTTCACGCGGTTCGTCACTGAGGTTAGAGCGCCCTCGCTGAAACTCTGCATACCAGCGATAAATGGTTGTCTTTGATAGTGCTTCTTTGCCAAAAACAGCAACAAGTTCTGCGCATTCTTGCTGGGTGAGGCTTCGTTGAAAGTTATAAAAAATAATCGTGCGGTATTGTTCCGGATTTAATTTCATCTTGTACAGGGACTTGGGAACTTTAGCACGCCACGGTTCAAAAACTATCAAGCCGATCTAAATGATATTTTGACATTGACAAATACCAACAGTTGTTTATAAACAGTTTTTCTAATTGCTAGGTGATAAGGAACGTTCTAGTCCCGACACTTAAAAGGCAACCCTCGTATAATCATTTACCTGAGTACACTGTACCGGGTGTCCCGATAAGAATACGGAGCGGCCGTATCTCGATAATGGTAAGGCCTAGAAGAGGTTTAGAAAAAAATTCTTATATATAAAGTGGCCAAGAGAAAAAGCTGGAAACTATTTTGAAGTTCGTCAATCGACCGCAAAGGGGCGCAAATACTATGGAGGAACATGAACTTCATGCTATCTCAGAAAGTTGGACAATAAGACCCAACTTTGAAGGTATAGTTTTATTGCTTGTGTTATACGGCATCATTTTGTCTCATGACATTTTTCCGTATTTGTCATAATAAGAGAAGGGAAGTCAAAACATTTTTCAGTGTTTGAATTGCAATATCTTCTGTGCCATTGAAGCTATTAAAATATTTTTGATATCGTTTGAAAGAGAATTTTATGGTTTTTTAAGAAAATATTTTTGTTGAATCATCTAGTTTGAAACATACAAACTAGAGGGCGTTATCAACAACAATTACATATTTTTGTGATTTTTGGGAAAAAGTTAAATAGAACGGTAGTGTTTTATTTACAGATTCTTAGCCGTTATGTAGTCAGCTATATTTTAGTGAAAACCACATAGCGATATCTCTATCCTTTCTCGATTTATAGGGGAAAATCTAGGAAGTTTGTATTACATTAAACGATTTTATACTGCAATGTAAATCAAGATTTAATGATGGGTTTTTACCACTAATTCTAAAGAATAAACTGACCGTTTTGGAAGATTCCAATCCCGGATTAAAAAATGAATTTTTAAAGAAAGCATTAGAGCATTAAATTGTTTCAAATGGACCTTTCTAAATAGTAAAATTGAATGGAACGAAGTTTCTTCAGCAGTCGAATTTATAATGAAGGAAGTAAAAGATATTGTTGTTAATGACAATTTTCTCTTTGAAGAAATTCGAAGAGTATTATTTCCTTATGTTGTCCAGGCACTAATGCTGCTATTGAAAGGGTATTTTCACTACGGAATGATTATTGGAGGAGTGAGAAGTCACAACTTTCTGTAAAAACAATATCTACCGTCTTAACAGTCAAATTTAATATGCAAAATGACAGTTGTTTGGATGTGGCTACATTATTAGACGAACATCCTCATTTAGCAAAAAAAAATCCACTCCGAAGAAAAATATGTTTTTTAAAAAGAAAATAGTTTTTATCGTTTTTTCTTCTTTTTTTTCACCTATGAAATACTTGCAAAGTGAATAAAAAATAGTTGGTCACCTTATTAGTAGTAAAAATTATGTAACAATCGTAATCGTAGTTTGATCGATTACAGGGTTGGATATACATTTCAAAATATTTCCTCTTCTTTAAAAAAAATAACTTGATAGACAATAATAATAACATAAACATCACAATTAATTTTTATAATGAATTGAGTAACTAAAAGATTAACGTTTGAAACCAGTTAGGTTTTCGTATACCATTGTAGCAAAACTGCTCGTTGTAGGCCATAATTTAAAACGTCTCTTGACTAAATTTTATTACATCTTGATAACGAACACTCACAACTATCTATATCTAAACGTGTGTAATAACACCAACAATACAACATTACTTCATCCACAGGTGGTCCGATGAACACTTTCCGATAGGAAAAATATATCAATACGTTCTGAAGTCATGCATTACAAAGATACATCAATAAAAACCTATTACGATTTATGTCGTGTCTACATTGAAACATCTTCAACGATCATTGTAGCTTTACCACTAAAATGTATCATTTCTTATCTGTACAAAGCGAAACAACTGCGTCGCAAATATAGGGTTTCCATATTTTACTTTTTCTATTATTTAATAACCGCCGCAATTCCAAGTAAAAACACTAATCATTCATTACTCTTTTATTTTATCTGTACCGCGGCAGTTTACAAAATAACTCAAGCCCATTATTCTCTACAATAAATTTAACTAAAAAATACTTCAAAAATAATTACCTACACAATACTATTAAGTGCAATTCATACATGCGGAAGATTTTAATTTGGCCTCTTGTATTTGAAGCATAATTGTATCTCTATATTAAATTAATTATTTTCTTTGTTAAATTTGAAAAAAAAATCATTAGTGTTATTTGTAGTATACAAAATACTTAAAGTTAATGAAAAACACGAATCCGTAAAATTACATTCAACAAAAAATAACTCTGTACCTTATTAAACTGTATAATAGAATAAATTAAATTTTAAAATAATGAAGGCTATAGGGGTTGATTTGTACAGTTTTATGGTAAATCGTAAGTTTATTCAATAGAACCAATTTTTTTTTAATTATTATTTAAATTGGTAACCTAAGAGATGTACTACGCAATTATGTTTCAATTTTTAACAAATTCTTGCACGTAAAATAAAATTAGGACAGTTTGGCAAAACCAAAGAAAACATTTCTTCATGTTCTCTGTTTTGACTTGGAAAATGTCTTGAGTTACCCTCAAGCCGAAGTGAGTAATTTTTATTACAAATAGAAGATTACTGTTTATCAAAGGAATGGAACTTTAAACTGCAGCGTCTAACTAAATCTGTAGTTCTTTAAGGTGCTTAATGAAATTATGTTACGAAAACAAAGTGGTAAGTAATACTACTTTTCCTTACTTATTTTAATTTATAATTAAGGAGAAGAAGTACCACTTACCACTTTGTTTAATAACTAAATCAATACCTAAATAAATAACTTCTTTTTATTATGGTTTTAAGGGATCATAACCCACTGGTCTACATAAGCAACCTTAAATAATAGGAATTACAAAGGTGAGCAGAAAATGGAAAAATAGGAGAAAACAAAATAAAAAAAAAGGAGGAATCAAAAAGAAGATGGGAAAAGCAGGAGGCACACATGAAACGCAGGGTGAAGAGTGGAAATACACAGGAGAAAAGATAAGAGAGAATAAGAAAAGTACTACAAAAATTTGGCAGGAGAAGGCTTTCAGGAAGATGGAAAAAGCAATAATTTGTCCAATATACAAGGGAGGGATAGGTAGGAAGGGAAAAACTACAGGAGATTAGTTTAACAAATATTAGATATAAAATATACGCAGAAATAATAAGAGCCAGAATGGAAAAAACAATAGAAAAAAAGATAATTCCAGATTGGCAAACAGGAAAGAGGGACAATTGATAATGTGTATAATATAACAATTAGTAAATAAAGAGATAGGGAAGAAAGAAGGTAAGGTATATGCGTTATTCGTGGATATAAAAGCGGCATTTGATAGAGTAGATAGAAAGACATGGGAAATGATGAGAAAAAATGAAATAAGAGAAGACATAATAGAAGCAGTGGAAGAGATTTACATAGAAACAAAAATAGAGTAAAGGTGAAAGGAAAGTTAGGGAAGAAGTTTTAGACAGAAAAAGGTTTGAAACAGAGATGTCAGTTGAGCCCAATGCTATTTTCAATATATATATAAGGGATCTAGAAGAAGAAATGAGGAGAGATCAGATAAACGTAGAAAAAACAAAATAATGGTATTTAAGAAAAAATAGGAAGAACAAAAAGGAGAAGTGGTGGTGGGAAAAGAAGAAATAGAAAGAGTGAACAAATACGAATACTTGGGGTACATGATGAGATATGACAATAAAGACAGTGACCATATAAAAGAATTAAGGAAAAAAACGTGATATAATGGGACAAGCATGGAGTATAGAAAAAAGATTATTTGGCAAAGAAGTAAAAAAAAGAAAGTGGCTATTCGAAAAAACAGTAATAAGTGTGATGATGTACGTAGCCGAGATTTGGTAATGGAAGAAATGGAAAGAACTAGAAAAGATACAGGAAAAATTTTGGAGAGGTAATTAATAAAGGAAGATATGAAAATAAAAAAATAAGAATACAAGCAGGGAGGAGAGCAACAAGATTCGATGAAAGGATGGAAGGTAGAAAAAACAATTGAATTCTATATGAATATTGGAAGGAATGAAAGTAGAATGGCAAAGAACAAAGCACGGAGAAAAGATAGAATAGCCTACTACAGAAGAGGAGGTTATGCTACAGAAGAGGTAAGAAGTATGTGGGAGGAAGAGAAAAGGATGGGAGAAGAGATAACACAAAGGGACAAAGACAACCAAAAACAAGAAAGAGAGATGAAAATAAAAGAATCGAAGCATAACATGAAATACAAATATATGATGGTGGAAGGGATACCAAAATATATCACTGGAGGATTAACCATAAAAGAAAAACATATGATAACTAGGTATAGACTAGGAAATGAGGAAAACGAGAATAAATACTGGAAGAAAAAATGTGTAGGATGTGTGAGGAAAATTGGAAGAATGTAGAGCACATGTGCAGCAGAATTAAGGAGTGAGGAAGTGAGAAGGGAAGTTTTGCTAGGAGAAAATGGAGAGGGCATAAATTAGATAAAAAAGGTAGAAAGCAGAATAACATGAATGGAAGAAAGGAAAAAAAATAAAAAATAAATTAGACTAGTAAAACATTGAACATCTATTAGTGGAGTGTAGCAAAGTAAGAACAAAAGAAAGAAAGACAAACACATCATTGAAGAAATGATAAAGGATCAGATGGATGAGAGTAGTGGTAGAAAGAAAGAGATGACTAGAAGAAAATTGTTAGAAAGTTAGAATAAAATAAGTTATAAAAAATTCAGAGAGTTATGTTCTTGTATTAATTTTTATTTATTTTTTTAATTGTATTAATATGTAAAATATTAAAATGCAAATAGTTATAATAAGGAAACCGAATTGATTTGTTAATGTAAAAACAAATAAATTTAATTTGATTGATTGATACAAAAGACTACCACGGTCTAACTACAATTTACTCTTATAGTTGTTTATTACGAAGATATTAATTTACTAATGTTAAAAAGTTTAATTTTAGCCTACAAAAAAAACCTCACATTTTACAATTGTACTTAGAAATAAACATTTTATACAACAAAAGTTCAATTAATATTAAAAATAATTAACTTTTTACTGTAAATTAAATCTTTCTTGATTGAAGAAGAAGATTTTAGAAATAAATCAAGTCTCAATTTAATACAAAACGTTATAATGTAAGAATTGAGGCTTACACGGGCGGAGACATTGTTTAAACAAAAACGTCTTCCGGGATTGAACCGTGTCGAGAAAGTAACCGTAGCTGCCAACGCTTCACCACCTTTGGTGTGTTTGTTTCAAGTTGCTCGCCCTTATGAAACTTCTTACGATAAGTGGCAAAACGTTGGCAACTACGATTATCTTTTCGACACGGTCCGATTTTGAAAGATAATTTTATTTTAACATTTTACTTATAATTTATACAATTTATACGGTAATTGTTTATTTTAGCTAAATAACAAGAACTACAAAGGCGAACAATGCAATTTTTACTAATAGTTGTTTAATAAGTAGGTATAACACGATCAATTTCAGTTTACAAAGAAATAAACACCGAAAATCACTACTGTATTCTTCTAAGCACTACTTCAAACTATTGGTTAATAGTATAATTATTTTAATTTCTCTTTATTTATAGTTTCTAAAAAAGTTAATTTATGTTAATAATTTTGTGTAATATACTTGTACTAATAAGAAATTACTTATCTTTTGTTATTACCACATTTTGTGATCGTATAAATTATAAGTAACATGTTTCGCATTAAATTAAGACGATTCTTATTATAACTCAATGACAGTGTGATGAAGGAAACACAATTAAAGAAGTTTTCAAAACGTAGCTAAACATTTCCAAACCCTACCTTTACTCAAAAAAGATTTAATTTACGGTAACAATCATTTTTAAAATTTATTTGAATTTTTCTTGTATTAAATTTTGATTTCTAAAGTTATAAAAAAAAACAGTTCAACAGTCATATTTTAATATTTTAGAGCACATGTTTGCGAATTTTATTAAGATATAACAGTTTTAACATTGGTAAATTAATATCTGGGTAATACGCAACTATTAGTGTATATTACAATTACTTCTTGGTCGCATTTGTAATTCGTATTATTGAAGGTTGCTAATATTTAGGTACTAATTTAGTCATTGTTAAATTTTAGCCAAAAAAATAAATTTTAAGTTTGACGTTTAATTTATATTTAGTAAAGTTTAGAAAACATTCTTGCAAAATTTTATAGTATTCGAAAATTTATTTATTTATTTTTCAAGTTCAAAGTCTTATAAAAATTTTATTTTTAAAGTTATTAAAAATCTGTTTGACAATTGTATTTAAGATATTTTATATTACATGTTGTTACGGTCTAAAATAGTCGAGTTGCGCGTTGCAACGAGAATCAAATTACCGCGCATGCAATGAATTTTCTTATCGGTGGATCGGTATTTTTGGAATTTTTAACCGAAACGACGGACCGATATCTTAGAACCTTCTCTTCCTTTTGGGCGATTGGCGGTGTTTCACGAAGCTAAAAATTACAAACGAAATTTCAACGTGGCTTCAATAATTGCACAATAAACGAGTGCGGGAATATAAATCCGACCGATTTACGCCGTAAGTTGCTATTTCTTTGATTGACTATACTTCAGCGGTTAGGGGTCAAACGCGCGGTGCGCCTGTTATTCCAAAGGCAACAATCTGCTCCCAGAGCTGTGCCGTCTACGTCTTCTCAGAGAAATTCTACTGATCTTTGAGTATCTGTCAACTGGCTGTCGTTAGCAAGGACTATCCTTATAAGAACTACATGCATCAGTATACTGCTATGTTATCGTTTTAAGGAACCAATTCATTTTGCATGCGTTCGAAACTTGTAGAAATTTTGTATATTTTTTTTAATTTTTAATATTCAACTGCACCACTTTTTTTTATATATTTGTAAACCGATAAAACTCCATTTTTGTTTAAATTAAATTATTACATCAAATACTTAAAAATTGAATTCGCCATTTTAAATTTTGATGGATCCAAAATTTTCTCAAATTTGAATCGGGTACAGATAAAAATATACTATAAGATTTTAGTTTTGATAACATTTTAAAATTTTCGGTTTGGAAACCATCGCATTATTCCTTATTTTATTTGTAATTAGCTTCCCCAGCAGAAGGTTTCTTATCTTCTTTATGAGTTCGACATGATTAGATGACTACAAAACATCATCTACGTATCTAAATCAAATTCTAAGAAAATAATCTAAATTAGATTGCATCATACAATGATTTTCAGGAATCAATTGTCACAAACATAATTAGAAAACAAACATAAGTTGACAGAAGCATTACAACTTCAAGAACTTGTAACAGCAAAATTGGTAAGAAATATGCCAAATTACCAAATTATCTCACATACACAAAAGGTGGTCAAAAATATTTTCAAAATTTGATTTTCGAAAACAGTAATCTCTAGTAGTAACAACTTGCAAAATCTTTTTAGGCAATCCAAAAGACCCAATAGAAATATGTGATACATTGGGAATATGTATAATAAATTGTAAAGACTGTAACCAAGTATATACAGGGTATCCCAACGAAAACTTGACCCCTCTATAGTGTGAAAACTATAAAGTATTTCGAAATTGCCAAGACACGTCGATTTTGTTCTTGAGGAAGTCTTTTGGACAGTCAAGCCAACTTGATATGTTCATCCCCCTAATGCCTAGCCACCCCAACTTTAAAATTTTAAATAAGACTACCCCATTTGTGGCACAATTTTTAAAACCCCTTTTTATTGCAAATACAATGACACTTTGTTTTTATAATACAGAATAGATGTCACAGCAATTATGTAGTGGCCAAAGAACTGCATCAAGACCCAGTGAAATTTCAAAATTTTTATCGAATGTCGGAGTCTGCTTTTAATCACTTGCTACAGTTAATAGGTCCCCACATTACGAAAAAGGACACCAACTGCAGAATGGCGCTAGAACCTGAAGAAAAACTTATAATCACACTTAGGTAATATAACTTTATTTTTAACTTAAAGAAAATACAAAAAATAGTGGGGTAAAAAAGACACCACCTACATAGTTTAAATTAAACGGTGAAGTTCTTCATATGCCGGATTATCCGTGACATCATCAGTAGTGCGAAGCGAATAGACTGGAGTTGATGAGTATTCCCATGTGGGAGTGGATTGTGCAGATGTTTGCGGAAGAACAGGTGTGCTTGCTGAAGACCACGCAGAGTGTGTGGAATTACTCGAGTGTAGAGGTGAGGGTGCAGAGGCAATGATCCTATCAATCAAGCTACACACTTTATTTCGGAAGGTCCTGTATTGCGTTGAAGTCATGTCTTCTACGTCCGGTACTAAACTTAACAAAAATTGTGTCTTAGGATTGTCGTGGTTTAATCCCTTCTGAGTCTTTGATTTGATGTAATTTATGACGACCGCATCAGCATCAGTTGGTGTTTTCTTTCTTTTATTGGAGGGTGCTACTGAAGCTTGTTTTGAGGATCTGATATTCTCGGTATTGATCGTAGTAACATTTGGGGATTCAGATTGTGTCCTCTGATGTAATCCTCACGCGTAGCATCCTGAGTGAGCTCTGTGTCGGATGCGTCGTTGGCCTCCTTGTTATTGTCTATTGTTTCTGGGACGCGTTCTTGGTCTGGTTCACTGTACGCATTGTCAGTTTGTGGGGGCAATGGAAGGTTTCCCGGTAATCCTTTCTCCGTTTTCGAATTCACATAGCGGTTCAAAAATTACATGTACTTAAGCAAATAGTATTCTTTCTTTTTGTAGCAGATCCAGAAGGCGGTTTCTTTAAATTCCGTATGTAAACTATCCTCAAGTTTCTCCATATTTCTTTACAGTCCTTTGCTACAAAAAAAATTACATTGAAGGTATAGATAGATTATAGTAAGCTACGTATTATGTACACATATGCTATGATTGAAGAGTCTGCTTAGATCAGAGCTCATCTACAATTTTGCAAAATCGACCTAATATGATGTTTTGTACCCTTGGCTTATCTGTTTGTGCTCTGTAATAAGGTAATATTGTAGGTGAGCCCTTATTCAAAGCAGACCGCTCAATTGATGTATTTTATTAATTTCAGGTATCTTGCAACAGGCAGCAGTTTCAGAAGTTTGGCGAGCTATTTTATGCGAGGAGAGAGAACGGTTGGAGTGGTCATTGCGGAAACAACGGAAGCTATAAGGTCCTGTCTACAACCAGAATATTTGCCTGTTCCAACCATAGATATGTGGAAAAACATTGCTTCCCGTTATGAACAACTTTGTAGTTTACCACACTGTGTAGGCTCCATCGACGGAAAACATGTCAGGATAAAAAAATTCAAAAAAAGTGGGTCTAGGAATTTTAATTATAAGGGTTATTTTTCGGTTCAACTAATGGCTTGTTCTGATGCTGACGGATGTTTTATTACCGTTGATGTGGGGTATCTTGGTAGAAACAGTGATGGAGGTGTATTTCGTTCATCTTGTTTAGGTCGTTGGTTACAGTCTGGAGGTCTCAATCTACCACAGCCTTCGCCATTACCACGGGATGAAAATGCACAAAATTTTCCATACTTTTTGTGGAGATGAAGCGTTCCCTCTGACAACGTACATAATGCGACCGTATCCTCAACGTACGCTAACGGATAGGAGAAGAATTTTCAATTATAGAATAAGCCTAGTTCGTAAATCTGTGGAATGTGCTTTTGGAATGCTAACATCTAAGTTCCGAGTTTTTGAAACGCCTATAGCTTGTTCTGAAGCAACGGTGATATCTATTATAAAATGCGCATGTGTTCTTCATAACTACATTCGCAAAACCGAAGGGAAAATGTATAAGCCAAGGAATGCTGCAGATGAGGTTCAGAACATTCTAAATCAACCTTTGCACCTGTTGAACCGCCATATTAACTTAACGACAGCCGCATCGTTCCGCGAATATCTTTGTGAATACTTTTGAAGCCTGGCGTAGCTATACCATCACAGTGGATCAATAATGTAGCAGAGCGTGGTGATGAATAGTAATGAAAATACATAATCGTCTTTACATATATTGTGTGTATGTAGCCCTTGAGAAAATAAAGCTTTGTTAAAAGCCGTGATTCGTGTTTTATTTGAACCGCCTAGAGGAAAATGGAGTACAAACATAGGTTAGCGACAACATTTAATAAAAATGAATAAAAGGAGTTCAATAATAAAACTCACCTGTACTTTCCATTTCCTGCGCTTGGTCTCCCATGCAGCTTGAACTTTGTTTCTATTACTGTACTCTTTCAAATTGTAATTGTACAAGCACGGATGCTTTTCTACAGCTTCCACGAGTTTTGTGTTGCAAACTTGATCTTCAGGCATCGCTTTTTGCTGCAAATATTAAATACACAACTCACGCCAACGGAGGTTTACAACAAACTGTAGTTACATGCAACCGTGCTAGCGGAGTTGCGTGAAATGCAGTTGCGCAACGTTATGAAATTGTAGTTTCTTAAAACTCAGTGTACTCATCTTTCAATTTTCTTATGAACTGGTTTCACAAAACTTGAGTTTCGTCTCTCATGAAACCGGTTTCATAAAACCAGTTTCGTCAGTGTGCAGCCTGCCTTAATCTACATTTTATGTTGCGTCCGGTTTGACCAATGTAGACCTTTCCACATGAACAGTCAATCTGGTAGACCCCTTTTGTTGAGAGTTTTGGCAGGTTATTTTTATTAGAAGGTAGTAGTTGCTGAATTTTTCTAACCGTTCCAAACCTGACACCAATAATTTTCTTCTCCAATGATTTTCTTAATTTGTCGGTTACTCCAGTAATGAATGGCAAACGAGCGTAGGTGGTTTACCTGTTCCTTCTCTTTTTCGGATTTCCTGCGACAGGCGGCTCTTACTTCTTTTTTGGTATAGCCGTTCTTCATTAGGGCTTGTTGGACGTGTCGAAGTTCTTCTGCTTTGTGAACCTCGTCAGGAATCTTGTTAGCTCTATGCAATAAAGTTTTGATTAGAGACCACTTCTGCTGTGGATGATGGTGTGATGTGGCATGGAGGTATCGGTCGGTGTGTGTCTTTTTACAATATACACTATGAGCCAACTTGTTGTTATCCTTTCATTACAACACCCATATAATCTGGCACTGGCTTAGAAAAAGCACCCAAATTAGAGTGCAAAACGTCTCCTCCACCAGTAACAAGTGTGTTGATTCTTTTACATTCTACCTTCCTTAAAGGGGTCCAGTCGTCCTCAATACGGTCTTGGAATATTTTGTTGGCTAATTTTACGGAAGGAAAATCTTTTCAACATATAAACATCTTTTCAGTGTATCAGTTGAAACTTTGCTTGTAATAATTTTGTACATCATAATTGATAAATAAAAATGCAGAAATAATGTAAATTTTATTATCGAAGAACATACATTTACATAAACCTTGTCGGAACAACTTCATAATTAATAACAAATCTGAATTTAACTAATTGTGTATCGAGTTGTGTATGTTAATTAGTGGTATTAACTAAGAATCACTATCCGAAGTTTCAGATGAACTCGTATTATTTGAGTTAATATTAATTATTAATGGTTCCACTGTAATATCTAATAATTTTTCTCTATCGTACCATTCTGAAATTAATTTTCAGTATGAAGAACACATTTTTCTACACTTCGGGGTACACTGTTGTAGTGCTTCATCCCACATCGAAATTACTTGTTCATCTCCATAACCATCCTTTCCAATGTGTTTATTGTAGTATGATTTTGCATGGGCCCAAATTAGTTCAATCGCATTAAATTCACAATGGGAAGGGGGAAAGCGCAATACTTCGTGTCCTGATTGCCTTAATAGTTCATCAACCTCGACTGTCACATGATGTACTACAAAAAGTTATAGTTAGAAAGTTTGTAAAATATGTTTCACTTAAAACTTACTTTTTGTATACAGTGTATACAATGTGTTTCTTATACACATTTTTGAAGCTTCTGGCAAGTCTTCGGTTTTTGATTTTTTTTTGTGGTCTTTTCTTTCCTGGACTTGATAAGGTCTGATTTGACTGGTGCTCAGATTTTACACGTTTAACAGAAGCTATGCTTATACTTAATGCCGTTGCAACTCTCTGTAAATATAGTTATTGTGATAAAAGTAAAACTTTTATTTTTAAGTTACCTTTTGAACACACATCAATGGAATTAAAGGACCCCCATTATCCTTTTCTTGTTTAAAGTATCGCAAGCAAATTAAAAACCATTTCTCGCGCCTGAACCGCAATGTTTTACCTTGCATAAAACTAGACATGTTTTTGTTCTGAAAAGAACAGTTTGAAGTAAAATAATGCAAAATAACAGTAATTAATAACAAAGATACACGATGTCAACAAACCGAAAATGACAACTACGGATAATTAAAATTGACAGAACGTCAACTGAAGTCAATTGGTGACTTTTTCATAACGCTGATAGTAAATCTTTCCTCTTTATTTTACACATACATATGTCTTACTCATACAATAAACGGTACGTTATTTCTTACATCAAAAGATAATGACGCAAGTATCTTCTTTTGTGACACCGAGTTTATAAGCTTTCTATTGTTTTTATTTTTAGTATCAGTTTGCTGATGATGATAGCTTCGCTATTAAAACACGTGCCCGAGTATAGTTTTTTGGTGTTTTTCCTTTTGTTACAAATATTGATGTTTATAATCTTACTGCTCATCTTTCGACCACAAAATAAGTTTATTGTGCTATATGAAATGAACACCAGCTGAATCAAAGTGAAACGAAATAGCAGTGCTCTGCTAAAAATTTTGGGTGATGTGTATGCTAACAACAAACATTTGAAACACTTGGTATTGTGGAGTGATATTTGTGTGCTCCAAAACAAAAATTACTTTAGCAATTCGGAAATTACTTCAATTACCATAAAATTTTCAACTTAGGGCCACTCAGATATCCAAGAAATAGATAATATCCATAGTTCATTGAAAAAGTCTTATCCAAGGCTGAATACTACTCACCCATATCACTTTTAAAGAAAACGATATAATATTTTTGAAATGGAATTGACTAACTTTTTGGATTTCAAATCGTGTTGTGCCGTTTATAATTATAAAATTATTCCATTTTCTAAGATTGCTGCATTAAAATTTAAAACTCATATTTTTGAAACGCACTATTGTCCCATAATATGGAGATATAAAAAAAACTACAGAACTTACCAATGAAAAACTCGATGCCATTAGATCAATAATTAAATGGATGCCAAAAAAGAAACAAAATCATTTTAAAAAATTTAAATAAACTGAATATTTTTTTTAATAGTTTTATTTTGTTCAATATATTTACATCAAATTTTTTTACATTAATAGGAAAACCTAGCAGCTTTAGGCAAACCCGTGGTGCTGCTGGGAAGGTCTGTTACTAAACCTAATTGCGATATACAGTAACATCGTTTGATCATATTTACAGATAAAAATAAAAATGAATTATGGCTTTTGTAACTAGAAAAGATATATAACATTAATAAAATAAACAATAATTAGATATTGTATACTTAATGAAATAAAAGTAATAAATAAATGGTTTCTTGTAACTAGGCAACATTAAATATTCGTATTTGAACTGGAAAGTCTAATCAAGTCTTTTTTTTATTTTTTAAAGTACCTAATATTTTTGAATTCGTTACATTCTAGGTCCCAGCAATGATTTCCAAAACATAATGATAAATTGTTAAATGTTTTCGCTATTTGATATCGCCAGTACTGTCGTTCCGTGGTAGTATTTTGGTTATTATCTTTTAAATGGCGATCTTGTCTTTTTGAATCGACTATAGTTAGGGATGAAAGTAGATGTTTTTGAGAGTCATAAGACAGTTATAATATACAGGGTGTCCAGAACCTCTCCTGACAAACGAAAACCGGAGATTCCTCAGATAATTTTAAGACAATTTAAGCCAATTCACCTAGTCCGAAAATGCTTCCTAAGGGAGTTAGAACTCTTTAAAGATGGCGCCTAGTAAAGTAAAAAATTAAAAGATAAACTTCGCGAACTGACAACAATTTGACAATGAAAAACGTAGGTTTTACTTTTGTTGGCAGTTCAGAGCCAACTAGTGCAAAAATTATAAATTTAACTTTAATGACAAAAAAACAAAAAAATTTCAAATCCATTTTTCTAGAAAACGGTGTATCCTAATGACTTAAAGTAAGAGTACCTTTTAGTACTAGAATACCTGAAAATTTAATAATCTAGTGTCACAAATGCTTAAAAGTTAAAGACAAAAAAGTTATGCGTTAAAATAACCGTTGACCTACCCAAAACGGACGCCTGTGACTAGTACTAAAAATTCTCAATTGATGGAATCGATACATCTCTGAAGGCTAAACAAGCATACCAGTTTTTGCTTTTCTAAGTAGAAGCGTTCTGGAGGTATTTAAAAAAAAACTATTTTAAGGTGCCATCTTCAAACAGCTCTAGCTCCCTTAGGAAGCATTTTTAGACTAGGTGAATTGGGTTAAATTGTCTTAAAATTATCTGAGGAATCTCCGGTCTTCGTTTGTCAGGAGAGTTTCTGGACACTCTGTATATAGTATAAATATGATTAAAGTTCAAAATTGACAGCTCACTATATAATGGGGAGGGGAAGTCCAACCTACTTGCCCTACACATGCATTTTATTATCAAATTGATAGAGGTTAGAGCTAAATGCTCCACCCCAACCCAATACACAGTATTGTATGACTGATTGAACTAATGCGAAGTAGACCAATTTTATAATTTTGTGTGCAAAATTTTCTTAATGTTATTATTAATGGTATTACCTGCTTTATGAACTTTCTACTTAATTTGTTTATCTATGGTGATACTCAAATACTTGATCTGGTTTACTCGATGCAGACGAGTGCAGCCGCAGGCAGATTGTAGACAACGTTTTAAGTGGCTAGCAATCTCAGAGTGAATAGGCTGCTCTGTGACGGATAGAGAGAACGTCATGTATTTAGTTTTATTTAAGTTGATTGTTAAGGTATGTCCTACCATCCACCGAGTCAAATTTGCTAGCCGATAAACTTCTTCCCAGCTATTTCCCTCAAATAACAACGCAGTCTCACCTGCATTAAATTTAAAAGTACCAAAGTCGTATTTGTTTTTGCAAAAAAATTGTTTTTATTGGCAATGAGTACAGTCAGAGAGACCATTGTAATAAAAATACTAAATATTTGTCCCTAAATAAATAAATAAATTAAAACACTTATTATTAAATACTTAATTTTTGGGCCCACATAACTCAGAATGCTAAAAACACTACATACGAAATTGTAATCTTAAACGAACGTGTCAAATTAAAATATTACAATTTTAATAACGTTTGTAATCGGAAAACAAACCTGCAAACTTAAGTATCTTCTTTAATCAACCATTTCGACCACAAAGAATTGAGACTATTTTTTTCTGATTCGAAGATACTAAAAAAATAAACAATTTGAACAAAGGGCACGTTGTCATAGTAATTGTACTTCTAAGGTTTCTGAGTTTTCAGAAATAACTTGAAAGAACACAGAATTTTAAGAGTCTTTATTTAATTTAAATTTTATTTACTAGTTTACAATTTAGTAACAAATAAAATATTATAAATGCAAGCTCTCCCTGGTCTTGTAATGTAATAGTCAGTTATTTTACTAGGAGTTTAAACGTTTGCTGGCAAAGCCTTAGCTCCCATCAACACAAACCTATTGGTTAGAAGTACACTACATATCTTTATTAAATTAGTTGACATCCAGGAGATGTCTAGATAAAGCATCCTACATACAATGGATATCTTGTAGACATCCAGTTGCCACAAACGTGGACGTCCAAAGGATGTAGGTTGATAATATCTACTGGATGTTTAAAAGTATATCTTATGGATACCCATATGTACTGTATATCTTATACTTTTATTCTGGGGATACAGTACATATTTTCAATATCCAGAAGATGTTCAACTAGTTTATCTATAGTATATTAATGTAATGAAGATTATTGCCATCTTAATTAATGAATATACTTATTTTTTATATAATTTTTATTAACGTAAATGATATCTTCGGTTCCCTGAGTCTCTGGCTCATTTCGAGGACCCCCTCAAAAGGAAAATAAAATAATTTTTTATTTTTACAAAAATACGCATGTGTCAACATATTTCCCAAAAAACTCCCAATTTTTGCTTTTGTATGTTAATTGCAATTGTTGCTTGGTATCAAGAGTTGAATTATTAAAGAATTGAAATATGCCGTGGACTTTTATCAAGTTTGCTCAATAACAGTTATTTAACAAATAAATGTATTGATAGTGACTAATAATCGAGATTGTTTAACAAGTGTCACCTTGTGATCAATTTCGATTTACATCAATCGATTCCTCTGGTACAATATTCATTTGAAACATGTTAGTTTTCTTGTCACCTTCTCAATTAGTTTGTATTTACAGGTCATTGACTTTTTTCAACACAATCAGTTTTTCTACATTTCTCACATCATCAATCATCATCAACCAGCCTGAGACGTCCACTGCAGGACATAGGCCTCCCTCATGGCATTCCACCTTTTTCTATCTTGTTCTGTCTGAATCCAGTTAGTTGTTATTCTTTTTATGTCGTTGGTCCATCTGGTAGGCGGTCTTCCTTGGCTTTTCTTATTGCTGCGTGGCCTCCACTCCAGTAATCTCCTCGTCCATCGGTCGTCGCACACCCGGGCTATGTGGCCTGCCTAGTTCCATTTTAGTGTAGCTATTCGCTTGAAGACGTCCATCACTTCTGTTCTTCGCCGTAATTCCTCGTTCCTAATGTGATCTCTCAGGCTCACTCCAAGCATCGACCTTTCCATTTTTCGTTGTACGACCCTTAGTTTTTTGGCGGATGTGGATGTTAAAGTTAATGTTTCGGCTCCGTAGTTAAAGACCGGCAGAATACACTGGTCGAACACTTTTTGTTTCAAGCAGATAGGAATGTCGCTTCTGAAGATATACCTGAGTTTCTCATAGGCAGCCCATCCAAGGTTGATCTTCCTATGCAGCTCGCAGGTCTGATTGTCCCTTGAAATGCGCATCTCGTGACCTAAGTATACATATTTATCGACCTCTTCGATTTGGGTGTTTTCGATCTTGATACGTTCACTCAAAACCAAATTAGTCATGATCTTGGTTTTAGAAAAATTAATTTTCAAACCAATCTAAGCGCATGCGTGGTTAAGTTTGTGGAGCATTTTTTTTATTTCCCCGAGATTGTCAGCTACAAGGACTATGTCGTCAGCGAATCTGAGGTGATTAAGATTCTGTCCATCTATGGTGATACCTCTTGAGTCCCAGTCGAGCTTTTTAAATGCATGTTCTAATACGGTTATGAAGAGTTTTGGGGATATAGGGTCTCCCTGTCTAACCCCTCTTCCCACTTCGATAGGTTGCCTGCTTTCGTGTAATTTAATCGACATAGTTGCGTTATTGTATATGTTATAGATCAGTTTTGAGTACCTATAATCTATCCGACACTTATCCAATGCTTTAACCAGAGCCTTTAACTCGACCGTATCAAAAGCTTTATGAAAGTCTATGAACAAGAGAGCCAATGGTCTATTGTACTCAACTGTCTTTTCGATGAGAGTCTTGATACTTTGTAAATGATCATTAGTTCCAAAAGCAGATCGAAAACCGGCTTGTTCTTTTGGTTGGTAGAATTCAATCTTCCTCTCCAGTCTTGATGTGATCACTCTCGTGGATAATTTATATAGGTGGCTTAAAAGAGTTATGGGGCGGTAATTTTCAAAGTCTGTCTTATCTCCTTTTTTGTGGAGGAATATGGTGAGCCTCTTGCCACTTTTGTGGAATAGTGCTATTCTGCAAGCAAATATTAAATAGTTCGTATTTTCTGTAGCAGAAGGGGGCCTCCAACCTTTATTGCTTCCACGGTCACCTCATCTTCTCCAGGTGATTTATTATTTTTCATCTTTGACAAGGCTCCACGAATCTCTTCGATGGTGATTTCTGGTATCTCCTCGGAGCCTTGATTGATGATGCCTTGTCTACATGTTAAAATGTTGGGGTTTACCTTTTCTTTCTGGCGGCTTGTGTATAGTTTGCGGTATAACTCCTTCACAAGATTGATTATTTTTTCTCGATTTGATGTTATCTTACCTTGCTTGCTTTTTAATTGAATTATTTTAGATTTGCCCGTAGACAGTTGTTTTCGTAGTACTTTTGTGCTCTTGTTTCTCTCTATTGTTTCTTGGATCTTTTTGCTGCGGTAGTTTCTAGCATCTCGTCTGATCGTCTTTGATATTTCTTTATTTATTGCTCTTAATTCTTTGTTGGTGCTGTCTCTGTTACCTCTCATTTTGTCACGCTCTAACATTAGGGTTTTTGCCTCTTTACTAATTTTTTTTCCTTTTCAGTTTTAGGAAAAAATCTATCTTGGCTTTCCTTCAATGCATCCGAGACAGCAGAGTTTAAGCTGTTGATGTCTGTGTCTGAATAATTGCTATTTTGTAATAGGTTGTCAATATGTGCTTGGAACGCCTGAGAATCTGTCGGTGTTGTTCGTGAAGTTCTGGCTTTTTTCTTTACTAGTCTGTATCTTTCTTTACGAAGTTCTATCTGTAACTTACATCTCACCATCCTATGGTCACTTCCGGTCCTACAATTGCTAAGTACCGTTACGTCCTTGTCATCACGGGTTCTGCCATCTGAGCTTTTCCAGGTCCATCTCCTGTGTGGTTTTTTATAGAAGAAACTATTCATTAGGTATAAGTTATTTTGTAACAAAAAGCCTATCAATGATTCTCGTTTCTGCCTTCAGATCAGAATTTGCCCAGCATACCTCTGACTGATTCTTTTTGAAACCAGTTTCAGCGTTAAAATCTCCGCAGATTGTGGTGAATTGTGTTCTTGTATCTTTTAGAGCTGACATTATATCTTCGTAAAGGATGTCTACCTCTTCATCAGTATGGGACGACCTCGGAGCATAAACCTGAACGACTTTCATTCTGTACCTTTTGTTTAGTTTCAGCACTAGAAAGGCTACTCTGGAGGAGATTTTCTTAACTGCTAGAATTTGATTTTCTAATGGTTTATTGATAATGACGCCAACTCCATATTCCGATTTTTCTTCGTCTCCGGCGTAGTAAAAAGAGTGCCCTGATTGTAATTTTATTAGGCCCTCGCCTCGTCTTCTGACCTCGTTTAATCCCATAACATCCCATTTGATCTTCTGTATTTCAGATTCTAGTTCGGTCATGTTTTCTTCCGATAGAAGTGTTCTTGTATTATATGTTATAATATTTAATCTTTTGGTGGTCGTCTTAGTGGTAGGTTTTATGAGCAATTTCTTGCCTCCCCAGAATCCTCGAGGCAGACCCTTGTAGGGGTGTGGGAGTTACCATTGAATGATCTACCCACCTGGGGTTCACTTCCGTTTGTTTTAAAAATTGCCATTGTAGCGGTTTATGGTCATTTTTCTTCCACGCTGACCAAGCGGGTTGGAAGAAGGGTATAGGATGGGAAGGATAAATGGGTTTAAGGATAGGTTAATGTTGAGGAGAACATGGTTCCCTTCTAGGATTAAGAGGTAGGAGTAAGAACCAAGGCTCGTGAGGGCAGGGTCGCATCCCTGTAGTAGGTCTGTCTTTCGTCGGGACCACAAAAGAGTACCTACCCACTACCCCATTTCTCACATATCAAATCTCCAAAATGAGTCATGTTGTGCCTTCACTGAATCAACTTTACATATTTTAAGTGTTTTTACAGTTTACACAAGCTGCCACTATCAGTTTATACACAACCCTTTTTCTTAGTTCAGATGAACTTAGCCCACTCTTTTTTGTTTTTAGCTAAAGTTATTGCTTCTCTCCAACTTACGTTTTTTTTCTTTAGTATTGCAGCTAGCTCGTCGTTCTATGAATTCTTTGGTCTTCCTCTATTCCGTTTTTCCTGGGCTTTTATGGACCCAATGGGTTTCACTTGTCTGTCTTCCTTCAGGCGGGTGATGTAACCAACCACTTTAGTTGGTTCTTCTCTATGGCTTTTTTACAGATTCAACTCCTAATTTTTCTCTTACTACTTCGTTTCTCATTCTATCTCTGCGTGTTTTGTATATTAATATTTTTGTCTTGCTACTTATTTCTCTTTTTCTTATTAGTGTTTTACTTATCTGTACACATAAAATCGTGGCCCGGTTTGTCTGTCTGTCTGTCTGTCTGTCTGTTCGTCTTCTCCTCCAAAACCACTGAACCGATTTCGAGATTGATACGTCAAATTATTCAGGAGGTCCAGGACCTGACCTTTGACCTCTGACCTGGAGCGGTCACCTCACGTCTTTAATTTCAGATTTGTCTAGATTAGGCCCATAATCAAATGGGTTTGGTTACTAGTACTCTGATATAATTTTGCTGCGTTGTTTATCCTTTCTGTTATTTTATGTTCCATGTTTTCCTCTCTGTTCAGTATTGTTCCTAAGTATTTAAAATCGCTTACTTGTTGAATTTCTTCTTCTCTTATTTTTATTTTAATATTTTCATCTTTTTTTCTTATTATTATCACCTTTGTTTTTTTCGTGTTGATTTTTAGGTTTTCCTTCATTAGTTTTTCTTTCCAAATTATTATATTATTTTGAAAATTTTTCTCTGTGGGTGCACTAATTAGAAGATCGTCCTCAAATTCACATTCGTTGAAGTATATTGGTGTTATTCTATTATAACCAACATGAGTTTTGCAAATCTTCTCTTCTACTGCTTTAATTACCTCGTCTTACATCAAAATGAATAAGGTCGGACTCATTACGCCTCCTTGTCGTAGCCCGTCATTTATGTGGAATGTATCTGATTTTTTGGTTGTTCTTTTTCATAAAGCTCATATTGTTTGAATATAGACTTTCTATTCCTTTTATTATTTTTTCATTTATGTTTCTTCGTCTGAGTCCTTCCCAGTAGTGTAGTACTTCTGTAATTGTTGCGGTTTTGTTTGTCATCTTTTGAATATCGGGATAATTGTTCCTATTTTCTCATAGATTGTTAAAGATATTTGTTAATGTTTCTATTCTTTTAAAACCTGAGTTTTTTTAGCATTGCTGAAGTTATTCTATCGTGTTCTGCTGCTTTTTCTATTTACAAATGTAATATTCCTTTTTTTACTTCTTTTTTTGTATAGGTTCTTTTATGACTTTGTTGTAGTTTGTTATTTTTTCTATTTTATAAATGGTTTGTTCTGTGTCATTAAGTAATTCGTGAAAGTATTCTCGTCTTCTAGTCATGATTTCTTCGTCTTGTGTCCGTAATGTATCGTCTTTTGCTTTCACATGTTTCTTTAAGCTTTTTACTACTTTATAAAATAGTTTCTGATTTAACTTACTCTCTGTTATCATTTTTCTTCCAAATTTTTTTCAATACTTGTTTTTAGCTTAAAGTGTCATTTCTTCTTCTATATTTCGGTGGTTTTTGTACTTTGCTTATATATCTTTTGTTCTGTTTTGTAGATATTGTTTCCATAGTCTTTTCTTGTTTTCAATTTCTATTTTAATTTTGTGATTCCACCATATTGTTTGTTTTCTGCTTTTGTTTATCTTTTTATTCCACATGTCTTACTTTCTGCTTGTACTATAATGTTTTTGAAGATGTCCCATACTTGTTCTAGGTTTATGAATTATTTACTGACGGCACTTCTGATTCGGTTTCTTGTCTGAATTTATTTTTCTGCTATTTCTGCTTCTTGTAGTTTGTATGATCTTATTTTTTATTTATCTTGTTTGGTGTTTCTTCATTCCATGGTCTAACATATTTTCTTGTTTTTAGTCAATGTAGATTTCTGCACTTTTCTTGACTACTATCTAATATTTTGTTCTGTACTCTCTTTTTATCAGTACGTAGTCTATTAGAGATTTTTTGTTCAATGCAAAGATTTAGCATTCTGTCTCCGTTATTATTCTTAATGTCCTCTCCGTAACGACCTAGTGCAATTTTCGTCGTTTGTGTTCTTTTCCCTACCCGGTTATTAAAATCACCTACTATTAAGATCTTTCCACTTTCATTTTCAATCGTATCCGTTAGTTCTTCCCATAAAATTTTCTTGTTTTTTTATTCTATCGTGATCGATTGGTCTATACAGGGTATCCCAACGAAAACTTGACCCCTCTATAATGTGAAAACTATAAAGTATTTCGAAATTGGCCAAGACACGTCGATTTTTGTTCTTGAGGGGAGCCTTTTGGATAGTCAATCCAACTCGATATGTTCATCGCTTTAATGCCTAGCCACCCCAACTTTAAAGGGGATAGATTCGGAGATCTTGGTGGCCATTCGACGGGATCTTTTCTGCCAATCCAATGTCCCGGGAAATGGTTATTCAGAAATTGTCGCACAACCACAGTATAATGCGGGGGCGCACCATCTTGTTGGAAGGTTATTTCATATTCTAGTAAATTTTCGTCACTTTCTAAAATCTCTAATATCCTAGGATCAATTGTATCTTCTAATAATTCTAGATAAATCTTTCCATTGAGATTACCTTCAATAAAAAATGGTCCAACAATATGGTCGCCCAAATTCCAGCCCAAACATTTAATTTTTGAGGAATGTGAGTATGAAATTCCCTAATTAAATGAGGATTAACATCACTCCAATAACGACAATTGTGTCTATTTACTTCGCCATTCAACATAAATGTGCATTCGTCGGAAAAACATGTATTGTAGAGAAGATTTGGATTCTGTAAAAGTTGTTCACTAAAGTATTCGCAAAATTCGTTACGGCGATCAAAGTCATCTTTATGTAACTCTTGAACCAGCATCATCTTAAATGGATAAAACTTGTATTTTTTCAAAATTCGATGAACACTGGAACGGGACACGCCGGAAGATTGAGATACAGTTGTAATCGATTGCTTATTGTTCATCTGTACATGACCCAAAACTGCCACTTCAAGTGTTTCATTTTGAAATGGACCAATTACTTCACGTTTCTTGTTTAAAAGCGAACCCGTTGCAACGAACTTGTCAATCAGTTGTTTAACGTACTGGGGATTACATTTTTCAGGATGATTTGCGTTAAAATTCGTGCAATAGCTTTAGCGCAATCATTAATTCGACAATAAATTGCAACAATTTCTACTGCGATTTTTTTGTGACAGTGTTTTGTTATTCAGAAAAGATTTGATTTTCTATAGACTTATTATAAACAAAAAAACAATTAGTGTCTGACTTATTATTTGCTTCAGCTTTTTGTCCTGTTTCTGATTTTTATTGTGAACTGACAGACACATCAACAAAAATAGGTAAATGTGGTCGTGTGTAGTCGATAAAAAACGTGGCGAGTATTCCCGTAGAAATTACTACGCATAAGTTGGTTTGTCAACTATTCGTTTGTACCAATAATTCAGTCAAATCTCAACCGATTTCTAAAAACAAAGTGTCTTTGTATTTGCAATGAAAAGGGCTTTAAAATGATATGCCAGAAGTGGGGTAGTCTCGTTTAAAATTTTAAAGTTGGAGTTACTAGGCATTAGGGGGATGAACATATCGAGTTGGCTTGACTGTCAAAAAGGCTCCCCTTAAGAACAAAAATCAACGTGTCTTGGCGAATTTTGAAATATTTTTTAGTTTTTACGTTATAGGGGGGGTCAAGTTTTCGTTGGAATACTCTGTATATTACTATTATTGTTGTGTCGTTCTGCTGTTCTAGGTTCATTTTAATTTTTAATATTTTTGGTGATACGATTTTTTAATTTTTTTATGTGTTTTCCTTTTATCATACATGCCACTTCCTATGTTGCTCTGATTGTATTTGCTACTCCGCTGTATATTATTGCGTTTTCATTTAATTCAAACATTTCCTGTCTCTTTTTCTTAGTTTTTGTAATTACAAGTATATCTAGTTGTGCTTTTTCAAATTCTTCTAAGAGTTATTGTTCTTTCCCTATCATACTTCTTACTTTCCAAGTTCCTATTTTTAATATTTTGATTAATTCACTTTTATTTACTTTATTTACATCTTTATCAATTTTCTTTTACTTTTTTGATTGTGTTTTTGTATTCTGAGTCGTTTTACATCTCCGGTTCGTTTTTGTTGCCGTTTGGTTATCCTTTGCTATTGTAATTAGTTTTTTGAAATGTGATTGTCAGTTTTGATAAGGCTTCCTTAGTTTGCATTGCTCCATTTATACTTCATGTCATCTATTTTAATTTTTATGTAAACTTTTTTTGTTTTCTTTTTTTTGCTCTTTTCTTCTCTTGCTACTTTTCTAATGGTTGCTTGAATCTTTCGTTCCTTTTGTGTTTGATCGTTTTCTATAAATATTTTTATAGGTCCTAATTTATTCTTGTGTTTTAATATTTCAATCTTTTGTTCAAATCTTTGTAATTTTATTATACTCATTTTCATTTCTTTTTTTCCAATTCTGTATGCTTTCAGGACTTTTACTTCTCTTTCAACAAATTCCTTTATTTCTTCCTTAATGTGTTCTTTGTCAAAATAGTTACCTTTAATAATTATATTATTTTCATTTTTCATTTCTCTTGGTCCTTTAGTCTTTCCTTTATTTCTTCAATTTCTTTACGTAGTTCGGTTTTTTCCTTCTGCCATTTTTCTTTTTTTTATTGACTCTTCTTTTAAAATTTGTATTTCATCTTCTTATTTTTTCAGTTGTTCGTTTATGTTAGGAATAGATGTGCTTGTAGTACTGTTATCTGCTTTTATTTCTTTAATCTGCGCAGATAGTCCCAAGATCAAGTTTTCCATGTTCCTTTGATCCTCTTTTTCTTGTGTTACTGTTGTCCTTTTCTTTTTTTGTGGGGATCTTACTGTTATCTTACTCCTTTGAAACAATTGTACTTCTGTTTCTTCCGTGGCTTGTGTTGGTGTTTTTCTTTTATTAATAAATTCTGTTTTTCAACCTAAACTGTTCGCTTTATTACGATCACTTCACATTAATTACGTTTAATAGTCTCTATGTTTATCTCACAACCCTAAGGGCGTTTCACGGTTTAACACTTCAAAGGATTTATCCTTGTTTATAAAAAATATATTTCTATTTATTTTGTTAGGTATATGTTACTAATGCTTTTGCGTATGGTGTGTTGCCTACTTTATAAATTTGAACATGTTCTATGTAGTACATGTTATCAAGTATTATCTATTGATACATGCAATTTTGTTCCGTATTGTCAATATTCTTAACCTCAACTATAATATTAAAACTATGCTTGTAATCATACCACTTATTTCCTTAAATGAATTTTTATCTTGAAGAGTTTATTGTCCCTTCTCAATAACTTTTAGTTATTCTTCTGATGTTGTAGTACACTGATTACGGCCCAAAATTGACTTTAATATCGGAGCTTCCCAAAACACATGCACTTCAAAACAACTCATACCAGATATAACAATAAATTAAATTTAATTATCATTCTTACCAGTTGGATTATCCATAATGCTGGCTATCTCATCGTCCATGCTACTTGTTATTATTTATTTTTTAAACTGGGCATAGTCTCGTTTCCACAGCTGAGGATATTTTGGACAAAAAAATTAACGATTCATCAATCCACTCCATTTTCAACAATTTCTACACTTAAATAATAATAAGTGCATTAAAGGTTAGAAAAAGCATACGGTTCAACTAAAAGCACGGTTACACAAAACAGCTGTCATTAAGACTGCGCATTTTGTTTTTTATGTAAAAATTAACTTAAAAAGTTAAAGAATAATTAACTTTTAAGGTACTTTGTTTTAACAGTTCGTTTCAAATAATGGGTGTTGTTGATTTACTTATAGGAATTTTTATAACTTTTCTAAATAGATTTACTATGGATATCCACTGTACATTTGTTATATACATCCCCTAGATGTTGTTTAAAAGTTTAAAATCTTGTGGACATCCATTCAATGTCCAGGATATATGTACCGGGTGGCCAACTAAGAATGGACGCCGGCTATATCTCGGGAATTATAAACCTGACAATATTGAAAAAAAAAAATTTAATAAGTAAGTCGACTACGTGAAATCACGGGAAGTTATTTTCAAGTTTGTATGATAGCCGCTAGGGGGCGAAACTGTTATGGCCGATCATAATATTAGCTCTTTCTCCAAAAATATGTACATATAAATATATTTTAAATATTGCCATAGTAAAGACTGCAAAATTTCAGATTTTTTTGTTTAGGTATTTTACTCTGTCTTAAAAAATGTAGTGGTGGGGGAACGTCAAACATGTTTTTATTTAAATGGAAATAACTCCGGTATAAGCTAACAGAATTGAACAAACTAGGTCTCGTTTAAAAGAGCTCTTCTTAATTAATAATATGCAGTATAAAGATAATCCGAATAAATTTTGACGTGATAGCTAGCGGGCGCTGTTTAACATTACAACAATTATTGCGCATTATCATGAGATTTTTAAATAGCACCCTATGTATCTTAAACAGTCAGCGCAAACCGCAACTTTCTATCTTTTTTCAAACCGAAGATATCAATAAAACAAATGTTTGACCGGTGACTATGCAACATCTATTACATATTTTACGTAGAAAATAAATTTAAATTAATTGAAACCATTTAATTAATGCCGCCCTAAATGTTCAAACAGTTATTCATTGTTTTCGATGCACTTACCCGTAGCTGGTGAGGTCACTTTTTTGAGGCGTAACTGGTGAGGTGGGGTTTAATAAACCCCATTAAAAATATCGTTTTGAGAAAGACATAACTATGAAAAAAGTTTTTTAATAACTTTTATATTAAATGACAATATATAAAATAAACAATAAGTAAAAATACTGAATAATTTATTTTATCTTTAGGTTACATTATAGTTACATTAAACAAATAAGTTATACAGTAGGAATACAAATCTTTTATTCAAGCTAGTAAATATATCGCAAAAAGAAAACTAATACATTCTAATAACTAAAGAAGTCTCGAAAAAGTATATGTCAAAAAAATATTGTTATGAGTTTAATCAAATATAGTTTTTATTAAGACCTTATTCGGCACAGTCCACACAACGACACACAATGCAGCTACCGCAAATAGGAATGTTGCAGTCAGCGCAAGTGAATCTTGCCTTCTTATCTTTACCTCTAGGGCATTTACCACACTTAACTTGTTTTTCCAAAGGTTATTGGTGTCTGGTACCAATGGGTTTTTTGAGGATACGTGCTATATTTAGCCGCAACTCACGGGGAAGATGACTGCAACTTTACGTTTAGTTGAGGCTCTACAAGTTCTTTAGCGTGAAACTTAATGTAATCAATCCTTTTTTGTGTGGAATTTCCAGGAAAACTAGAAAATATTACATAACCATTGACGAGACTCATATTGAGTAGAGTATAGAAAATTGCAAGAGGCCAACGGTTACTTCGTCGACTTGGAGAGTATATAGTGCACTTTTCGTCTAAAGCATCCACGTCACCTTTCGTCCCATTATAAAATACGATTACTTCCGGTTTTCCAGTTTCTGGTTCAGTACGATTATCGTAGTGCATAGAGGAAATTGCAAGAACAACTTTTATTTTGCTTTGGCACAAAAGATACTAATGCAAGATCATGAGTGAAACCATAAAGTGCTGACTTTTCTTCTTTTCTTTTAGCAGGAAAGAATTCCGGTGGTACTTTTCCTTTGTTTTTTCTTAACGTACCAACATATGTCACTCCCATTTTCTTTAGCTTCAGTGTGAGGGGTATAGATGAAAACCAGTTGTCGGCCGTTATATTTCGGTTTGTTCCGCTAAGAGGGGCAGCTAGGCGTATAACAGTTTAAGTAGGTTTTGCCAATCTTTTTTCATCATCAGAAAGAGTATTTCCATCGCTGTCCTTGCCAGAATAAATATAGGCGTTCAAAAAGTAGTGAGTCTTTGCACCATTCAATAACATGATTTTTATACCGTATTTGCGGGGTTTGTTCGGTATGTATTTCTGAAATTTGCAACGCCCTCGAAATCCAACAAGTATTTCATCTATGCAAGCATATTCACCAATACAGTAACATTTTTGACAATTTTTTACAAAAGTATTAAACACCCCAGATATTGCAGCGGTGGCATCAGTCTTTTTTCTCTCGTCCCTGTCCACAGCATTGTCAAAGCAAAGGCAAGCGAGAATAACCAGTACTCGCTTCAAAGAAATAGTGCAGCGAAAGATGTCGCGTCCGGTGCCCTCTGTCGCAAACAATGCTTCAAGATCTTCACGTTCGACTTGAAAACTGAAGAAAATATCAAGATTTCCAGAAATTCTTTAAGTTCGACAATATCGATATTTCTGTAATCGTGTCGATCAGGGGTAGAAAGCATCTGCCTCACCTGTGATAATATCTCGTTTGTTCGTAGAATGAGTTCGTTTAATATTTCTTCAGTAAAGAAAAGTTTCCAAGAAAAAACTGAGTACAATACTTTCCCATTTGTTTTGCAGGGCCAATGATGCCTGGAAGATGTGTAATTATATTATGTTGCATTGTGCGAACATTGGGGTTTGGTGGCTCTTCAGACCACTTGAATTTATTTTTTCTGTAAAATGTTTTGGCACTTATTTTTCTTCTTTTAATTTTAGATGGTGTATCTTCATAATCCGCAGATAACTCTTCTGGGTCGGATTGAGATAGCTCTTTCTCCGACTCACCCTTCGTCGCCACTATAATCACTCTCCAATTCGTTATAAACATTTGTAGCCCATTCCTTAAAACGAGGGTCATCTACTTTCATTTTATGAGCAGAAGACGTAGAGGCCATAATTCAAACCTAAAAATAAAAAGTTACGTATGTAGTGAGTTGGGGCTTGACACACTCCAAATTGAACTTACACCAAGATAATACAAAAATCTAAACTTATTTTGCCGCGTCTGTCTCTCACGTATGCTGACGATTAACTGACTGAAAGCTACATAAGCGGTGACCGATCTCCCACTACTCCTAACAACGTGGCGAACCGTTGAAGTTTTAAAAGGGTTTGACAAACCCCGGCTCACCAGCTACGGGTTAATCATCTAAAACCGACAATGTATGCAAAAACAAGAGAATAAAATGGTAAATAATAATCAGATCTTAGAGAAGGCACCCGTCATAAAATTAGTAGGCTGTGAAACAAAATCAGAAGCAATACGTCAAAATATTGGAACAATTGAATTTCATGTCAATATCATTTAGTTGCTATTTTTTAAAGCTTGTTCTCGATTTTGTTATTGCGTGTGATTGTTTGAGTTTTTTGTGTAGTTTGAGTTTACTTGTTGTTGTTTGTGTTACGTTAGTGTTGTTAATATTAGTATTAGATAGTCTTAGTGCTGTGCTGTTAAGTGTTACAAAATGCTTTATACCAACGTAGAGTTATTTGACATGATAGGTGTCTATTTTAAATGCATGAGAAATGCTACAGTTGCTGAAAGGGTATATGCGCAGCAATATTCCGATAGACGGCATCCGTGTAAAAAGGTTTTTCTGCGGGTTATCTATCGTTTACAAACAACTGGAAGCGTCCATGTTCCCGTATACCCTAGAAAACACAGGAGACGTACCGAAGAGAACATTATTAATGTTTTAACTTATGTGCAGTTTAATCGACACCTAAGTACTAGAAGTATTGCACAGGATCTGGGAGTAACACGATCTACCGTTCAAAACATTCTCAAAGAGCACAGGTAAGCGAATCTTCAATGTTGAAACTCTACTGTAAACTTACAAAGGTTTACTTAATACTTATCCTACTGTTGAATCAGTAGTGATCATTTTACACCTTTTAGATTACATCCATATCACTTAGTCCTGCATCAGGCATTGACTGCTGCATATTTTGATCGAAGACTAGACCAATGCCACTGGCTCTTGGGTATGATGGCAGACGATCCCCAAATTCTATCACGTATATTGTGGACAGATGAGGCCACCTTTTATAGTAATGGCAGTGTAAATGTCCACAATATGCATCATTGGTCAAGAACGAATCCGCACTGGATGCCAGAAGTTCAGCACCAAGGTCTTTGGTCTGTAAATTGTTGGGCAGGAATTCTAGAAGGGCAAATTATCGGCCCATTCCTTTTAATAACCAACTAAATGACCACAATTACCTACAGTTTTTAACAGAGCAATTGCCGATTCTGTTAGAGGAAGTGCCCCTAGAAATTCGAAGACCAATGCTGTTCTAGCACCATGGCTGTCCAGCCCACTTCGCAGTGAATGTTCGTCAATTTTTAAATGCCAACTAACCTGGTAGATGGATAGGACGGGGCAACATTTTTCCATGGCCGGCTAGATCACTGGATTTAACATGCCTGGATTTTTATTTATGGGGTCGAGTAAAAGATATAATTTTTGCAACCGGACCCACTACACGTGATAACATGATTGGACGAATAAGGGACTGTATGCAAACTATTTCAGTAGCTAAACTAGAGAGTGCAGTTTGTTCTACTGCATTAATTAAATTGTTTCAACTAATTTAAATTTGTTTTATGCGTAAAATATGTAAATAGTCAGCGGTCTAACATTTGTTTTATTGATATCTTCGGTTTCAAAAAGTATAGGAAGGTTTGCACCGACTATTTAGCAATTTTGTCCTCTATTTAACTGTGTAAAAAGATACATAGGGTGATATTTAAAAATTTCATGATAATGCGCAATAATTGTTGTAATGTTAAACAGCGCCCTCTAGCTATCACGTCAAATTTTATTTAGACTATTTTTATACAGCATATTATTAAGTAAGAAGAGCTCTTTTAAACGAGACCTAGTTAACTTATACCGGAGTTATTTGCATTTAAATAAAAACGTGTTTGACGGTACCCCACCACTACATTTTCTAAGACAGAGTAAAATACCCTAAACAAAAAAAATCTGAAATTTACAGTCTTTACTACGTCAATATTTAAAATATATTTATATTTGCATATTTTTGGAGAAAGAGCCAATTTTATGATCGACCATAACAGTTTCACCTCCTAGCGGCCATCTTATAAACTTGAAAATACTTTCCCGCGATTTCTCGTAGCCGATTTACCTATTAAAATTTTTTTTCAATATTGTCAGATTTATAATTCCCGAGATATAGCCGGCGTCCATTCTTAATTGGCCACCCAGTACATTACTTAGCCATTAACTGGATATCCACTAGATATTGAGTGAGTTGAGTCAGCAAATTAAGCAAAACAATTATATTTTTTAATTCCAATTAAAATATACTATTTTTCCTTCTAACGTTTATTGCTGGTTTTCATGTTTTATTTTCAAATTTTTGAAATTCTTGAGTATTATATTGTCAATGTAAATTTTTGTTTCAAGTTTAACTAACTTGTAAATCATTTTGTTCCTTAATGGTATCAACAACACAATTTTGGGCATTTAAATAGAAATACAAGAGTAAAGTATATCGAACCTTATATCAATGAAATCGCAAAACAAAAGCTATTTAATAAGATCACAGCCAACTATGATTGTCATTTAAAAAATGTAAGTTTGTGTTATATCTCGAAAATCAAGAGGGTTATGACATTTTGAGTAATTTTATCGAATTCTACGTAAAAATATGTATAAGATGTCATTTTAGTTCAGTTCGAAAGTAAGTAGTAGTGGAACAGGACAACATTAAAAAAATCGACTGTTTTCAGTTTTTTCACAAAATTTCAAAAAGTTGAAGACATATGTCAAATTTGAAAAAAGTTTAACATTTTGCTTGTAATTCTGCCCAACTTTCCTAATTTAACCGATTACCTATTTTGCATATTAAGAAAGTTACCCATGTTATGAGATAGATTATGGGCACCCTGTATAGATGTAAAAACCAAAAACTGTTGCTTTTAATGTTTAGACAGTAAAAGCCTATTTTTAGCGTCTGCTCAATAATATGCCTTTTTAATTAAATTTCTTAATATTGGAGTAAACTAATCTTGAATTCTAAACTATTTTTAAATATAATACTTTTTGTATTTTTTATTTTTTTTAATTGCTCTTTAATTTGTTGTTATTACCCAAGGTAAATTGCGCAATATAAACGAGTATAATGAAAATCTAAAAGTATATGTAGAGTACGTCATTATTTTGAAGTACGTTGATAGATAATCGAATGAACATAAATTGTGTAGCACAAAATTTGTGTTTAGAATTGGTAACAATGATTTACTAAAACGAAAATGGGCGTAAACAAGCTTTTAAGGAACATCTCAATATTGTTGATTGTTTGTTATTTACCGCATAAGCATTATAATAAATATCGAATATCCTCCTAATTCATTAATAGCGAGTAATTAGAATTATTACCCAGAACCAGTTGAAATTTATGTATCGACTTAAAAATAGCAACAATAAAGTTGGATATAGCAAATCTTTCTTCTCACGACAACACTGTGGGTGGTAGCATTACATTGCACTCTAAGGGAAAACAACTCGTCAATTAATATAAAATACAAAATATGTGAGTTACGTAACGCAAACACTTAAAAAATTACGAAACAATGTATTTCGTTGATTTACGAAGTGTATTACAGGAAATGGAAAAATTGTATCGGTAATTGAAATATTTGTACGTGACGACGCGTACAATGCTTATGATTAAAGAGCGGCCAACCGTGTATCGTACACATAATTGAGAAAATAATTACTGCTAGGACAGTAAGTACATATTAATTTGTCTTAGGTGACTGACAGTATGTAAAGTAATGTTTCGCGGTTGTAACGTTTAAATAAAAGTACGTAATTAATATTTCAACTACTTTCATATTTGATTAAGGTTATATTAAGATCAAAGCAAATTTAATCGATACGTTTTATTATGACATGCAATAATACGTACAAAATAGTTTATTTTTTAATTTATTGTTTGTTTTTTTTTTTAAATACTTTATGATCAGGAAGGTTTTGATCCCGCGCTACTACAAAATAAACTTCATTGTGGTGTAAATTCATGCTGCGTTAATTTCCACCAATGCAACAAAAATGCTTCTGATTTATTATTTTCATATTAATCTGTAAAAAAGTTGGTATTACTGCTATAGGTTTCGGTTTTAAAAAACCGGTCCAGCTGTCATTACAGAGAATCACCGTTAGATTAAGACATTAATTACTGCTTTAATTTTAACAAATACAACAAAATTGCTTCTGATTTATTGTTTTTATCAACAAACTACGGTTGTTAAAAACAATATTTTAGATGTCAATCGACCTCACTCTAAAATAGAAATCATACATAAAAAATTTCTTCTCACTCTAGGTTTGTATAGAACTATTATGAAACAATATGTAGTTTAAGAACTAAACAAACAAATCAGTATAAACCTAAGACAAATTTTAATTAAGTAATTGTTATAATATTGGGTATTTATTAAATTTTTCTTGTTTATTAGCAACCGGTAATTATACACAACACAAAATTATGTAATTTCGATAATTTATTTATTTATTCATTCGTATGGTACATTTTTAATATTGTATTGTGATGTAACTCAAAGTCGAAATTAATAACATGGATAACGATACACTTGTGGAAACTATGATTGCTGAGTGTAATGAGCGGGCACTAAGAAAAACGAATGTTATTTTATACGACGTAAATGAATGTGACTCTGATAATGTTCAAGAAAGAATTGATGCAGACGTCAAAGTGGTCACCGAAATATTGAGCTCACGTGGGATATCAGCCCCACCTACCAAGGTCTTAAGATTAGGAATGAAACGGGATAACAACTCTAGACCTCTTAGAATCTGCTTTAAAACCTCAGATGAAGCTTTAGCTGTGTTAAGTAATGCTGGAAATAATTCTAACATTTTTCGCGTAGACAAAACAAAACGTCAATCGGACTACTTATTTCAAAAAAATTAAAACCGAGCTGGATAATCGTAAAGCGAACAATGAACCTAACTTGTTCATTAAATATAAAAATAATATACCGTTTATTACTAGCCGAAACCCCACTCTATCTGATGTAGGTCCAAAAAACTACTAACTGATTTAAATATATATTATCAAAACTGTGGAGGGGTGCGAACAAAACTTAGAGATTTAATGTTGTATGTAAACTGTTCCGATTTTGATGTTATCATTTTATGTGAAACATGGCTTTTCTCTGATATTTCAAATGCCAATTTGCAATTAAATAATTATAATATTTTTCGTTGTGAGAGGTCTGTTGAAGGGGAAAAAAGAGGTGGTGGCTTACTAATAGCTATAAAAAACTGTTACTCAGTAGTACCCATTCTTGAATGTAATGTCACTGAACATATGTTTGTGCTATTAAACATTAATAAAACCAATTACGTCATTGGGGTTGTTTATATACCCCTCGTTCACCCATTGATAGCTACACTAACCACTGTAAAGTCATTGAAACTTTGTGCAATCAACATCAATCAGCTGAATTTCTCATATGTGGCGACTTCAATCTACCTAACATTAGGTGGCACAATAGTGAAATTTGTTTCGATATAAATCCAGACGAACGATCTCTAACTCTAATAACTGGTTACAATCTCTGCAACTTCAAACAAATCAATTATATTCCTAACGCTAGAGGCACATTTCTTGATTTGGTTTTACACAAAGCTTAGAAGCATCGGTGTCAATTACCTATGATGTATTATTGACTACATCCGAGCACCACGCAGCCTATACTATTTCACTTCCTGTTGTTGCACAGCCTAGCTTTACTACGTACGAGAAAGTGTACTTATATAAATATGCTGACTATAGTTCAATTAATTGTTTTTTCAACGGCATTAATTGGAGAGTCCTCCTAAATTGTGATCTAGTTAATGATGCGGTTGATAAATTTTATGATATTGTTTATTCTGCCATCAACCAGTTTGTTCCTTTTAAATTTATACTGTCGAAGAAAAGTAGTTTTCCAAATTGGGCTACTGGTGAACTAAAAAATTAATTTTGGCTAAAAAAGCTGCACATGCAAAATTTAAACGCAGTGGCGCTATTGATGATTACATACGGTTCTCGGAACTTCGTAAAACAAGTAAAACTCTAAGTTTTTCACTTTACAGGAATTATGTAACATCTGTTGACCTAAAATTGAATTCCAATCCTAATTACTTTTGGAAGTATATACGTGACATGACTAATACCAATACGTACCCAAACAGGATGATGTTGAATGACAAAGTAGCTATTGACGGCAACGAGATAGTAAATTTATTTGCAGAATACTTCTCATCAGTGTACACCGCACCCATCAATATTAGTTATAATAATCAATCTTGTTTACCATTTGGAAGTTCGTTCTTTTATCAATTTCAACTGAAGAAGTATTTAACGCAATCGTGAACCTTAAACCAAGTTACACTGCTGGTCCTGATAAGTTACCTAGCATATTCATTATAAATTGCATATTTTCATTATGCGTTCCAATACACATTTTGTTTGATCTTTCTCTCGCCAGTGGTGTTTTTCCAACTAGATGGAAAACATCATACATAACACCAATTTATAAGTCTGGAAGTAGGGATCATATTAAAAATTATCGGGGTATTAGCATTCAATCCATATTACCTAAAATACTTGACAAATTGGTCGCTAAACAAATTGCTTGGTCTACAAAAATTATTTAATCCCACAACAACATGGTTTCTGCACTGGTAAATCAACAGTAACTAATTTACTCACTTATAGACAATTTATTGCCAATGCCCTTGACAAACACAGTCAAGTCGATTCTATTTATATGGATTTCTCGAAGGCATTCGACCGTATTAGTCATCATATTTTAATAGGTAAATTAGAATTGTTGGGGTTTACCAATCATACTAAGAAATGGATTGAATCTTTTTATCCAACCGCCATCAAATTGTGCGAATTAGAAACTTTGTTTCTTCCCCGATTGACGTTCTTTCAGGAGTTCCTCAAGGATCACATTGTGGGCCCATTCTTTTCTTACTGTTTATAAATGACATAAATAATACTCTTCAAAGTGGCGAACTTGCAATATTTGCAGACGATCTAAAACTGTTCAAAGTTATTAATGATAGGCAAGACTGTTTTAATTTACAATGTGATGTTGATCGAATTTACCACTGGTCGTGCCAGAACAATCTTGCTTTAAATGTTGATAAATGTACATCTATTTCATTTTTAGAGGCAAGACAATTATAAACTATTCATATACTATATATAATCATGCTTTAGAAAAAAGGAGGAAGTAAGAGACTTAGGTGTGACATTCGACAGGCGTTTATCATTCAACCCGCACATATATGATACTTACTTTAAAGCCTCTAGGAAACTAGGCCTTGTCCTACGCTTTAGTAATGACCTTAGCATTAATTGTTTAAGAACACTTTACTGTACATTAGTACGTAGTCATCTTGAATACGCATCAGTGATTTGGTCTCCTTATACCGCTAGCAATTTTAATATGCTCGAGAAGATTCAGAACAAGTTTTACGTTTGATTGAATTTCGACTAGACAAACCACATACACAAGGAGTATACCAACCAATTCGCAATTTAATGAAATTACACAGTCTCAAAGACCGTAGGATTATTGCTGATCTAATTTTTCTTCATCGCCTGCTTAATGGTTTCATTGACAGTCCTGGTCTACTGCAGAGTATAGATTTTAATGTGCCAAGAAGAGGATTAACAAGATCTACACCTTTATTTCAAATTAAATCATGTAGAACTAACATTTCATATAATGATCCCATTTGCAGAATGTTATCCTTAGCAAATCGACATATGAAGGAACCGTCTTTTAATCTTTTCGATTCAGCTCTGAACACCTTCAAACGCAAATTACATATTACGTTCTCATATTAACATGTGTTATTTGCTCTACTAAATGGAACTTTTTTTTTTATGTTCGGTATTTCTTATTGATTATTATGATTATTAAGAATGTTAATTTATTGTAAATTCGTATGGGGTTTCCCGTTAAATAAATAAATTAAATTAAATTAAAATTAACTGATATGTATGGTGACCGTGTGCAATTGTGGATTGGTTCGTCTGTTCAAAGCATTTGCTTTAAGGTTTAGGAAAACCACTAAACATACCTAAGTACTCATATGTAATAATATTAATTAAGTGTGTAAACATTATAGAAGGTAAATAAGAACATAAAATATACTATAATAAAATAGGTAAATTGGTGTCAAACGATATATTTTGAGCCAAAAACCTCTGGTAAAGCCACGAAAAAAATATACTATGAATATAAAATATTGTTTAACTTCTGACGTTCTTCATATTAGTAATCCTGTTACGTCATAAAACTCGAAACGCAACACGGCGTCGCAAAGTGCCAAAATAGAAAAAATATCTCTCACTTACCTTTATAGATGACGAAAGATCTTTTTCACAAGTCAGATTCTGGGTTTTATTAGGCGCCACACAGATTTTTTTAATGTACAACTAATGCTTACCAAAAAATCCGGAAAAAGAGTACAATTTACTTGAAAGCAAACGTTTCAAACAGCATGAATTGCGTATAGTTTTTTATTAAAGTGCAAGTTTACCTACAGCGGTACCGCGCGCCTTTGACTTCTTTAACAGAGATTATACCAAGTACTATTTACAGGTTCACAAAGTTTGTAAAACGAAGTGGGATTGTAGTTTTTATTTAAAACAAAATATTACTTTAGCCTCAACTTAAAATTCACCACCTCCATTTCAATTCGTGTCATTTCGAACAACAAAACTAACAAACAAAAAAAGAACGCACGGACGTCCTACCTTAATTTAGTTTATTCTTAAATGCGCACCACGTACAATATACGAATTGTATATCATTTCTTTCAAGCTTAATTAACAGTACGGCAGATTTAAAAAAGACAAAGAAATAAATATTGCAGCGACGTGGAATACTTTAATAAAGCCGAAATAATTTACATGTGAAAACAATAATGTTCTCCAACCAGAGGTGACAAGCCATAATACAGCTTTCTCCGTTAAATTATGAATGCTTACATACCCTTCTTTAAACTTTCCTCCACAATATGTGCATTGGTCTCTGGTTTGTTTTCACAGATACAATTTGGATTAGAATTTGCTCCACATTTACACATCATAGCATACATTTTGAATGGCCTGTTCTTATTCGATTTACTTTTGACCAAATTTTTCTTTTTTGATCAAAGTAGTCAAGCTAGTACAAAGTTTAGGTTAGAATTGAAATATTTAATGTTCGTAATTGTTCCAATTTTTATAATTTGTTGGCTTCCATTTTGTGAGAAATCAACCAAACGGTAATTTTTGTAGATTTTTATGATACATTTTCACTTTTTATTGAAGAATTTAATGCCACTATGCGTTAGTTTACTGTACTATATGTGAACACTAAAAAAAATTATTACATCATTAAAAATCCATGGCCTGCTCAGCCTAACTTATTACATAAACACTGATTATCTATGCACCAGCTTATTTTAGGAGATTTTTATAAATGACCTAGAAAATACTGATGTGTTTCTGTTTCCAAAATTTGTGAAAACATTTAAAAACTTTATTCTTGTGTGTCCGTTTGTATCGTTCTTTTGTATCCGTGTTTAATAACTTTATTTCATTTGAATTCTGTCATAGTACACAATTATGATACAAAAGTATTTGATTTAAAGAAAATATAGCAATTTCTGCACCCTGTATAAGATGTTAAGGTTATGTTGTTCTTAGGCTTAACCAGAAAGATGTTCTTTATTACAAGTGGGTGTCCCCAAAGAAAGAAAAGAGATACCGTGCAAGCTACGGAAGTTTTTTTAATGTGTTGAGATGGTAAAAGCATATATTTCTATAATGTTGGACATGATTGCTTGCATTTAAACAATCAGGAAACAGAAAAAAGTTTGTAGTACCTATGACGGGCCTTTTTTGCTATTTATAGGAATTCATTGATAGCGTCATAAAATAGACTTTTAACAGAATAGTTGCCTGTAGCTTAGGCAATTGAGGTTACGTCCGTGTATTCCTATAACAAACACTTCAAGTACTAAAGTTTTAAGATAATTTGTATCTCTACTGTTTCCGACCCTGTAAAGTTGGCACCGTTTTACTTACAGAAATTCTAAAAGCACGTCTTTGTTTTACTGTAACCGCTGACGCAGGAAGGTGGTATATTCCCGAAATCTAAGACTTGAGGGATTCGAATGTACTAATTACTTATTATTTGGATAGAAAAATCTAAGGAAAAGTTTCCAGTAAATTAAGGGATGAGCACTCAACACTTGCTGTTGGAATATGGATGAAAGCAACTAAATGCTTAGTTAAACAACGAAGTCGTGAATCATGGTGGTGTACCAATTTGAACTAGCATTCAGTTAGCTATTTGTAGAAACGATTGTAAATTTTAGACTCCGCCCACTGTAAGACCCAGTGGTGTAGTTATCAGTGCCTCTAATCAATATTTGGATGGTTTTGCCTGTATTATTATGAGAACAAATTGTTCTATTTAACTGTTATCTTATAAATTGTATTGTGCTTTTACCTACATTATATTATTGTCCATTTTTGCTTATATATGTTGTTGTTGTGTTTCTTTTTTGTCTTGGAGCTCCTAGTTACTCTGGAAGATTGACTACACGTTCTACTAGGAGACGCCTTATCGTTTATCTGTGCAGTGTGAAAGCCTTTTATGTACTTATTCGTAAATACGCCCACGACCACTCTACGACGAATACAGCTGTCGACCGGGTTTTCAACACTGTTCCCTAATTTACAGTTTGTTTAGAAATAAATCACGACATACCCCTACGTAAGTTGGGCCTACAAAAAGAGCGTGTTTAGAAGGTTATTATTTTATTGCAAAACTTGTTCTATCTATTGCCGACGTTTCGGCCATTGTACTTCATTAATTTACGATAAAAACGCACAAAATTTAAATAATTACAATCATCAACAAATCGAAGCTGAATCATTGATAAGATATTTTATAAAATTAAAGATAATTAACTATGATAACAATTTAGTCTACGGTGCTAATTGTTCCAGTATTCTGCAGTTTAGGTCTAATCTAAGTTGCTGGTCAGAAACTACTGATACCTTAAAGATGACCATAAACCTTGTTTGAAACGTTGGTGGAATGAAGATCGGGTTTCATTGAGCAATTGCTTAACTCCTCTCGAACGCTCACTACGTATACAACTATAATAAATTATCTTTGAATTTGACTACACAGGCTATTCTTAACACTTTCACCTGAATGCTTGAGATTGCCTTTGAATTTTGTTGTTGACTGAATAAAGTCACAATTACTTCAGTAGCAAACTAGAACAATCCTGGAGACCCTCTTGGTTTTTCATTCTGTTCATCTGTTTTCAATAAAATTAAGAACACCTTTTATATTAATACTCAAGGTGCTTTATGCTTTATTTTATTTTTGACAGGCAAATATTGCTTAAATAATTATTTAATGAATAAATAATGGTTAAATATAGTATTGAAAATCCAATTTTCAATGTTTGCTTATGTCACTCTGGTTATCTATATCTGTTATCATACTTAATAATAATACACTGAAAATTACGTTTGGTGAAGAAAACCTATTGACGTTCAATTTAAAAATTTATTATTGTCTGTTGCTAACATTTGATTTTTAGTCACGTAACCATCAGTTGTTTTCGAACTATAAAATACAAATTTTTTCATGATTATTTAACCTGTTGTGCAACATTGACTAATGCGCGTTGTATATATTTTATTTTATTAGTAAGTACTTATGTTTGTAAATAATATGTGTACAGTCAGCAGATTAGTAGTTTGGTTTAGTTAGTTAAGGTAGTAAGCATGTTAGGATTAATTAAAAAAAAATAGTAGTAATTAAGTTTAATCTAGAATACGGTTTTTCAGAAATACCCACAATGACACCAACCTTTCTATTTTATATTTCCCTTACCTTTTTCAGAGAGTAGACCTATTTTTTCCTTTCTAACCACCTTTAATAATTCCGAGTGAGTACCCTGCACACGTACTTGTAATTCGTCCATTGTAATTTTTTATTAAAATTTACTCACAACTTTTGCTTACTTTCAATTGGTTCCTTGGCAAGCATATATGGCCACAGTACAAATTTTTACATTTCAATAATTTAGTGTTTAAATAATTAAGACGCAAATGTTAGCGGTTCATTGTAAATACAACAGTATACAATTCTAAGGTCAAAGTTTGAATGCTGTCTAAAGCGTCGATATCACTAGGCTAGTTTACAAGCTGCTAGTCGGCGAGTTTACAAGCTAGCGAGTCAGCGAGTAAGCGAGTAACGATGAGACACAGAAAGGTTCTACTAGCTCAGTAGCTAACTAGCTAGCAAGTTGAAATCACGTGTTTGTTGTTTTGCGTGGGCGCGTTGTTTATTTTCTGATATGTTACGCTGAACAATGAAGTGGAACACGAGTGGTATCGTAGAGTTTCTAAACATATATGAGCAGTATCCGATTCTGTGGAATATAAAAGATAAAGACTATTCCAACACCAAAATAAAGGACGACATTTTCAAGAATCTCCTAGAGAAACTTAATGAGAAACAGCTAACTGTGGGTATGGATGTCAAGCAGTTGAAGACCAAAATAAAATCAATTAAGGACGTCTACAGACAAGAAATAAATAAAATAGAGAAATCTAAGAAAAGTGGCTGTGGGACTGAAGAAGTATACACGCCAAAGTTAGCATGGTTCAAAGCTGCAAACTTTTTGGCAGAGGTTGTGGCCACAAGAAGCAGCCAATCAAATTACGTGAGTAAAATATATTTTTATTATATAATAATACATATTAAAACTTAGACCGTTCTCCAGTTTTTTGAGTCCAGCTTTCTCCCATTGCCAAGGCAGAGGATTTTCTTCTGTAAAGTAGGCAACATATGCTTTTCTGATCTCCTCAGCAGTTCGACTGTAATGGTTTCCTCCTAGGTGATTAATAGGCTGCACAATGCCAGCATTTTCCCTCCAAAGCCCAGGTGTGATAATCCCAGTATTCAAGTCCTCTCTATCTACTGCTTGTTGTGGCATGTAGTTACCCGGATCAGTCTTTCGTAACCAGTTATGAAGGCTACAGGCAGCCCAAATGACTTTATCGATAGTTTCCGGTGCCAAATCAATCGGTCTTGAAAATATTCTGAATCGCCATACTAGTATGCCAAAAGCATTTTCTACGACTCTTCTGGCACGGGAAAAACGATAATTGAATATTTTTGGTCAGGACTAAGAGCTGTTTTACTGTATGGTTTCATAAGATTTTTCCTCAAAGGGAAAGCATCATCTCCTATAATAACGCCATATTCAGGCAAACCAAGAGTCTCGTTTTCCATTCCAATATTCAAAGTGCTGTCTCTAAATATAGCACTATCGCTTGCTCGACCATTTGCACCTACGTCAATATACGTAAAGCAGTAATCGGCATCAACCATAGCAAAAATATTATACTGTAGGTTTTTTATAATTGAAGTAGACTGAACCGGAACAAGGAGGCCTCTTAATTATAACGTGTTTCCCGTCGATTGCACCAAAACATCTAGGAAAATTCCAACGCTGAACAAATTTATTTTCTATTTCTTTCCATTCATCAGCTTTTTTAGGGACCTGAGAACAAACAAAATTATAGGTTTATTTTATTTTCTAGGAACTGTCACAAAGCAGTCAAGCCACACCACCAGACGAAGACAATAAAAGTGTCGAGTCTGAAAATGACGAGGACTCATCACAACAACGTTCTAAGTCGCCTGAAAAAATGGGACCACCCCCGACACCAAGGAATAAACCTAAAAACGACCGAGAATTGAAGAAAAATCAAATGAAATTTCAGAAGCTATAAAAAATTGGATGAAATTGCCAAGGAGTCATCCGATGAGAAGCCCTATGACCTGTTTGGGAAATTTGTGGCTTCTGAGCTGCGTCTCCTACCACAGCGACAGGCTATCTTGGTGCAGCAGGAAATCGAAAACTCAATTATTAATGCTAAGCTGTCGTCTTTAGAACAAGAGGCCCCCCAATCTGTCCATAGTGCGTTTTCACCTTTTTCAGATGACTCATTTGCTTCGACCTCTGCATCATCGATGCACGACGACGATGGGGATGTTTTGCAACAGGTCCTAATCAATACATTCGGAGGAAACACAACATAAATTTTTGTCAAATAAATTGTATATTTTCTAAAAACTGATGTTTAATTTTTAATTTCACTCACCTCAATGAACGGTCGAAGGGCGCAGGAAATTGATGTTAGCACTTCGGGTAAAAACTTCGAAAAACTTTCGTGGTTACTGGTATTGCCGGTCTCATTTTCGTATGTTTCTTTTTGAGCATTCCATTTACCATCTGCAGTAACTCATCAAATTTGGAACTGTTCAATCTCAACATATTTCTATAAGCCAAAGGATCTTCGTCCTTCAACTCTCTCAATAAACGGCTAGAAGCACCATATTCATCGCGTTTTTCTATCCATGATCTTATCCATTTTCTTTTCTGTTTCAAGTTTTTCTTTTGTTTTCGTTGTAAATCCTTCTTGATAGCACACGGGGCGAGTTTACAAGCTACTAGCGAACTCGCTGGCTTGTAGCTCGTAAACTAGCCAAGTGTCATCGAGCCTTAAAGATAAAATTTACCTCAGCGCTACGCCTCTCTTTCTGATCTCTCTACAGTACACTTCATTTATTATAAAAAATATATTTGATTGTATTAAGCACTGCGGATGCTGTAAAAACCCCTTAAAAATCTATTATTCTGAGATACAATTTAAGAATATTATACCGTTCCTGTTAAACACAACAATAACTCAAAATTTGTTTTTATTGTTACGATAAATTTACTCTATATAGAGTATTAAGTAAATATAATTACACGTATAACTAGTGTTAAGAAAAATCACTAATCAGTGATTCTCCTTACAAGCAAATTTCGTATTAAGTTTGAATTCGTGTGGCCAGTTTCTATTCAACCTTCACACGGGTGGTTGGGCACTGGACAGTCGATGAATCAAATAGTTAGTATGTTCCGGGAGTCGGTTGAAGTAGTTTGACAGAATCTTCCTTGACGAATGGTAAGCCTAGGTCATCATGTTACATACTATGGTGCATTCGCCATGGTTCGGAGTATCTTGGACTTGAACTGCTGTATTGATTTTATTCTGGATAGTTTAGCACATCTCTAGAGTTGTATTTCATAATACCAGATTGGTTATGGTTTTCTACAGTAATGCTTTGTTGGCTTGACTTTCTTTGTCGTTTGTCTTAATTTAATGTTTATTTATTGTCGTTTGGTCTAAATATGTTTGTGTCAGGTTAGTCGTTGATCCAAGTGTAATCCTAAATATTTGATCTCTGTTTTTATAGGTACTGGGGTATTATTTAGGAAAACTGGAGTAGTAAATGTGACTTGGGCTGATTTTGATGGGTTGATTTTGATACGCTATTTTTCATACAATTTAGGTGGCGTTGGAGATTTTCAGACGCTATTACAAGGTTTTCATGCAAAGATAAAACATCAGTATCATCTGCAAATGTGGCAATTACCGTGTTGTCTTTTCCAGGTATGCCAGCAGCGTAAATGAGGTAGAGAATGGGGTTGAGTACACTACTTTGCGGAACACCAGATTTTATTGAAGAATAACTAGAGAGTTAATTGTTGTGTTCAACAGAAAAATATCTATCTGTCAGATAGGATTTAAGAAAGAGGTAATAGTATCTTTAGAGGAGCCGTTTTAATTTGTAAAGCAGTTCAATGTGCTAGACCTTGTCAAAAGCCTAGTAGCATCCAAAAACGCAGCTGTGCAGTATTTCTTTTCTTCTAAGCAGCGTGCAATTACATTGACTAACCTATGCACTTGGTGCGTGGAGGAGTGCCTTTCTCGAAATTCAAACTCGTGTAGGAGTAGGTGCAATGTTATGTCTGTGTCTTTCAAAAGCCTTCCAAGAAGCAACAGTTTAAAAAGAAGCTAATTGACCTGTACGAAGCTTTTCCAGTTTTGAGAATCATAATGATTTCTGCATACTTCCACAGCATAGGGTAATAAGACATGCTTAACACGCTGCTGTTAAAAATAGTAGTTATAAGTACAACTGCTTTTTTGGAAGTTCTTTTTATATTTGTCCTCTTATCAAGTCATATCCAAGCGCTTTGTGTTTTATAAGTTTCTTAATTTCCAGTTGGATTTCGCTTGGTGAAAATGGATTTATAAGTAGGGACATTTGGGAAGGGACGTCTAAATAGTCCTGTATTGATTTATCAGGTACGTAGGATTAAAAAGGTTAAAAGGCATTCGATAAGTGCTCAGCAAAGGTTTCAGCTTTCTTTTTATTGGATTTGACCCAAGCACCATCAGGAGTTTGTATAGAATGTATGACTGTTTGTGGTCTTTTAATTTTTTGTGGCCTTCCAGATTGTGTTGTCTTCTTGTTTTAGGTTTGTAAGGTAATAATTAAAACTTAAATTGTAGCAATCCTGCAATGCAGCGTGGAGTCGACGAGTTAGTATGTTGAAATAGAGTTTGTCAGCAGCGTTATGTGTTCGTTGCCATAGTGATCGAGCACGACTTTTTTCTATTATTTTCTTTATGTATAACGGAGTGTTGATAAACGTAGTCAGTTTGTTTACTGGGGATAGGTGTGGCACCCCACGCTGCATCCTGAATAATTTTGATTAGATGTTGAATAGCTTGATCTAATGGATGTGGGTGGTGTATTTTCATCTTTAATTAGATTTTATTGTCGATTAATTGTTTGAAAATATGCTAATCAGTATCATATTTTTTTTCAACTAAAGGTTATTGCCAATGTAAGTACACACAACTTTATTGAGACAATTTTGGATCTGATGCTTAATTACATGGTATTAGGTGGTGCTGATCTCACGGGGTTTGGTTCAACCACTGTATACAAAATAAGAATGAACGGCATGGGGATCTTGAAAACGGCAGAAGATGCAAGGTTGCTCAAATTGCAAAAAAGTAAAAACACTTTTTCATTGACATGGACAATGACCAAAGAGTAAGCGACGTTGAATTAATTACGAGGGTAGATAATAAATACGAACTTGATTATTGTAAAATTTTGAAAATTTTTAAAAACAGTAATTTGCGTATGGATTATGATGATCATGGTCCATTAGGATTTTCGGAATTACTCAATCGTATATAAGAATCAATGAAGTGTAACGATGCGTGACACGCAGATAGTATATATAAGCTTCCTATTGTTTTTATTTTTAGTATCAGTTTGCTGGTGATGATAGTTTAGGTATTGAAACACGTGTCCGAATAAAGGTTTTTGATGTTTTCCCGTTTGCTAGAAATAGTAGTATAAGAGAATAGTAGTCAAGTTTATTGTTTGTTTTAATAATTTTCTTAAAATTTAAATTATTTTTTTTAATTGCGTACAATTTTTTTTTACTGTTATTTATTTTTATGGTCAATTAGTGCTTCGTTAATAGAATTAGATTCATTAGAATTTAATTTGTAATGCGATTATACGAAAAGAAGAAAAAAATAATGAGTTAAAAACGATACCGAGCAATAATAATTATATTAAAATTAATCACTTTAAAATTTTTGCAGATATAAGATTTCTTATTTAACTAACGCGCAGATATATATTTCCCTCAATTGTTTTTTGTTTTTATACTGTTTCATTTTAACAACGAGAATAGGAAGCTCGGTTGACCGGATGAGGAAGTCAACCCTCGAGTGTCCTCAAATATTTTAATTCGAAATAAAATACGAGGGTATTAATTCAGGTATACAATGCAAGAAATACGACAAAGTGGGGTGCTTGTATATATTCAAAATTGTAATGTGTGCTTAGAAAAATTATTTATTTATTATTTTGTTTGTGTACGACTTACCGTTGCAAGCAATTTTATTCGATTGTAACAACTAGTTTTCGCATTATTTAAAATTGCAGTTGCGGACGTCTTAGTAATTAATTAATAACCAAGTTGTGCATTTCTAAACTTATAAGTTCTGCAATGATAATTATTAAAAACCGTTCCTACGGGTGTTACATTACACCTATACAGACTGTCCGTTTTTGGAGTGCCACTATGGGGATTTCGCTTATCTTAAGAGATACGAAGTCGGTTAAATTGGGGCAAAGTTGCTTATTTTTATGCTGAATTACAATCTAAAAAGAAATTTGAAATATCTTCAATAATTTTGAAAATATCAAAAAAAAAAAATTATGATTTTTGTTTATAATTTTTTGCCGATAAACTAATCAGACATAACTTCACTTGAAAAGGACATTTTCGCAATAAAACTAGCACAAGCTTAAATATTAAGAAATGAAATATTATCAAACTGTCATAACTTTATTGAAAACAAAATAACGTTGTTTTTTTCCATAGCATTGCTTGCAAGAAATGAAAAATTAAATTTTTGGCAAAAATGTGATACTGAACTACCAAGTGTAATACATCGTTGTAAAGAGAAAAAAAACGTAATCTAGAAATATTAAAATCCAAAATGGCGTTCATAAGTAAAAATAAAGTTGACAGGTGTTTCTCTGTCATGTTGAAAATAATTTGAAAAGTGATGTTATATTCGAATTCTCCATGAAAAAGTGTCTGAATAATATCTGGGTTAGAAATGTCTAATCTGATTAGTTTGTTGGCAAAAAATTAAAAACAAAAATCTGAAATTTTCGTTTTTTTTTCGATATTTTCAAAATTATTAGAGATATTTCTTTTCAGGTTGTAATTCAGCATAAAAATGCGCAACTTTAGACCAATTTAACCGACTTCGTATCTCTTAAGATAAGCGAGATCCCCATAGTGGCACTCAAAAAACGGACAGCCTGTATATAGTGTGTCCAACATAAGGATAAACAGCATGGGAATCTCAGAAACCGTGAGAGATACAAAGTGGAAAAAGTTGCCTACTCGAGAAAGTGGCTGAGTTCGGCTTACTTCCAGAGACATTAAAAAGAACCGAAGTTGTGCCATTTCGATTTTATTATATTCTGAAGTTATTCAAAAAGTTACTAAAAAACTGAATGCATTTTATCGTTGCCACTTTCTCAGCTCTACAAGATGGAGTTTACAAATTTTCACTACAACGTTTTCTTTCGAAAAAACCATTATCAACTTTATTTTTCCTTATAGCACTCAAAAAAGGTACACTACGTATAAGAAACCATTTTTCATTACGAATTTAACGATGTACTGCACAATATTGTTTTTCGTGATTTTATTGAGAAAAAATAAGGTTTTAATAAATTTATAATTTTTTTGGTCTAGTGTGCGCTGAATTAAACCATGGCAGCAAAAAAAGTCTATTGTTAGTTCTGACAGAATCGATTCGATTGACATAGTAGTATGAGTTTAGCAACGTCTTTTAGTATAGGTCATATTTTACAATGGAACACGTAAATTTCAAATCTTTTGGATGTAGTGTGCGTTGAAATAATTGCGGTCAACAGAAAATGTTGCTGCGCTTTAATGTTTTTGGCTGAACAGTACGGGTTGCTTGAATAAAGCGTATTTTTTTAGATTAGACACCAAACTCCTAAATATGGACTTTCCTGATTACTTCCATTCTGGGTACTTGATCAAATACAAGTGTTCTACAGAATTTCTCCGGTATGTAATGTACGAGGATATATTGAAAAATTCTTAGCCTACTATAGAACCAAACAAAATTTCAATGTCAAAATATTTTATTACTTAACATATTCTCCTCTTAATTGGATACATTTATTACAGCAAACCTGCAACGTCTCTAGACCTTTCAAAAAATGTTTCTTCTTGCTTTGCAAACCAGACCTCCACAGCTTCTATTACCTCCTTGTTGGAAGAAAATGTACGACCTTTAAAACTTTTTTTCAGTTGGAGAAAGAGGTGATAGTCGGACAAAGCCAAATCGGGTGAATAAGGGAGTGTTCTAGTAATTCAAACCCTAAATCACGAATTTTTGCATGGCAACATGAGATTTGTGTGTAGGGGCGTTGTCCTGCAAAAACAAAACACTTTTGGATAGCTTTTTGCGTTTTTTCTCTTTAATATTTTCCCGTAGAGTGGTCAGTAATGTCGAATAGTAATCTCCAGTTATTGTTCTACCCTTATCCAAAAAATCAACCATGATTACTCCATAGCAATCCCAAAAAACTGAAGCAAGAACTTTTCCAGCAGATTTTGGACACGAAACTTCTTAGGTCTTGGAGAACCAGAGTGTCGCCATTCCATCGATTGTTGCTTTGTTTCTGGATCGTCGAAATGTACCCAAGTCTCATCCATAGTAGCAATTTGGTTTAAGAAGTCTACATCGTTTTCAAATCGAGCACAGATCGAACGCGATGTTTCTACCCTTGCACGCTTTTGGTCAACATTCAAACATTTGGGGATCCATTTTGCAGCAATTTTTCACGTCCAAATTGACGTGAACCATACGATGAACGCGTTCGTATGAAATATTCAGATATCCGTTTTAGCCCAATTCGACGGTCTGATAAAATCATGTCATGAACTGCATCGATATTTTCGGGGATTGACACAGAAACTGGCCTTCCCGATCGGTCATCATCTTCAATGGAAAATTTACCTCTTTTGAAGCTTGCATTCCAATTTTTGACCAAATGTGTACCAAATTCTGATAAAACTGAAAATATTGAGGTTGACAGCAAGAAGCATTCTTCACAAATGATGACTAAGCAGAAGACAGCTATAAAAAGAAAATCCAATAATTATTCTTGGAATGAAGAAATGATAAAGATTGAGCAACAAAAATTGCAATATTTGCAGGAGAAGGCAAATAAACGATCGCGGGAAGCAGACGGAGATGACCACAACAGTTTTTTCAACAGTTTGCTGCCTCACGTTCGTAAATCCCACCAAACAAAATATTGTCATTCCGAGGACGAGTGCAGCAAATTGTAGACGAATATGCATATGGACAAAGCTCTCTTTATGTAGCCACGCCACAGGTTTCCCCTACAGTGGTAGTGTATACTCTTCGTCCTCACTTTACTCAGCCTCAGTCCCTTCAGCATATGACACAGAATCAGAGACTCCCAACGACCTACTAAATCTTTGATATTTTCCATATTCTTATCGACCTTTACTAAATTTAGTACCTACTTAAGTATCATATTTTGAGGTTTATTACCTTTGTTTGTTTCTACTTAGGCATAATATGTTGTTACTTATGTTCAATAAATATTATAAAAAATTCATTTTACTCACCTGATGGTAATCACAAGTCTTTTCTTCAGGAAGGATTGGCTGTTTGTGCCAATTACACCACGTTTTGTTAACCGCATTTTAATTTTTTCCAAAATATAGGTGAATGTTTCAAGAGCCATTCTCATATACTGAAAAAAGCGCTGTTCGTGCCGTTTTAACGATTGGAATAAATGGTGATATTCACCATACACTTTTCGTTCTTGATTCACTGGATGTATACCTTGCTTCGTACGTTGCATTCTTAAAAATGCATTTTCCATTAATAAAAGTCTTCATCTGAAGATGAATTAGACATCTTTGTAGTAATGGAAGTTGCTTTTAAACTGACGGAACACCGGCGTTCATTGTGTACTACTGAGATGACTTGTACGCGCTGGTTTTCGGCGCCGAAAATAGGCGCTTATTAACCAGCTTTCTTTGTATGCGTACCCTATGATATGAATGTAAAATATAACCAACACAAGTACGATTCAATATAAAATGTAAACAACCACACTATCAATATCAGCTAATATCAGCTATTCCAGTACTATTATTAATAACCCAAAAAAAGAATAAACGGAACAACAAGGTTTTAATTTACAACTTTAATTTCAATTACCACGCACTCAAAAGGAAATACTAGTCTTAAGAGTAACAGTAGCTCAGCTATATAAACAGAAAAGAATTATATTATATTTAAAAAAAAAAGACTAAGAATTAAGTATTGGCCCTATTCAGATTCCATCTCAAGGTTCACCAAATTATTATCATCTGGTATAGAATATATTTTGTTACCAAATTTCACTTTTATAATTCCATTCATAGTACAGGCATTTCGTGTACCATATTTATCTTTGGCATTTTTAGCAAATCACGTTCGTTAAATCTTTAGTGATAACAATGCGAGTACCCTTCAGTAAATGTCTTTTTTTAACCACTAACTCCTTAGATTTGTAAGTACAGAATTTAACTATAATCGGACGGGTTTTGTTATTGTCGCAAAGTTGTCCGATTCGATGACATTTATCGATGCAATCAGCAGTAACAGTAACATGCAACTTCGTATCAACAACAGAATGAAGAAAGCAAATGGATTATTCTATTCATTAAAAAATAAAGAAACATTACGTTAACAAAACAAACTTCTTCACACTAATTTAATCACCATCACCATCCTCAGGTACGACTGCGACTGTAAGGTAAGCTTTCATAATATGCGTCACCACTAGCATCCTCACAAAAACGATTAAGATGTTGAAGGTTTTTATACTATTTAACGGATATAGGAAGTTTCTTGCTGTGTTCTATATTAGGCAATTCAAATTGATCAGAAGGAAGTCCACTGAAGTTCTTCCGTTTGGCTTTGGGACGAACAACGACTGAAGAAGTGTAAGGTGCATTGTATGTTTCTCTGTGTTAAATCATTGTAGGTGTACCTAGAGATACGGTCAGTTCTTTAATCGGTCTGGTTTCAAACGGACATTTCTTGCAAAAAAAACTGAATTAGAAATGTAGTCCAAGATTGAAAAGTTTTTGGTCTTTGCAACTTATCACCTGAAATGGATTTGGCTTCAACCTTGCTGAAGTAATTTGTTCGTTTTAGCTAGAAAATAGTTCCACACAAGCTTTTTGATTGATCAGACTCATATTACGATCACATTCTATGACTACAAATCGGTAAATGTCATTTTAATATTTTTAAACGTTTTGTTGTATGTATGATAAAATGTTTGAGGCAAAATTTTGTATAATTTTTTTTTCCATAACATAAATCACAGAAGATTTCTAATTCTTCTACACTATGGTTCAAATAGTTTAAAATCAATTGAAATAACACAGATGCTACATTATCGGATTCTTGTTTCGCAGCTGTTTCTGTATACGTTTAAAAAAATGACTCACCAGTAGACAGAACGTGAATGTTAAAAGAGTAACAAAACAACTGTTTCTTATAATAGACATCGTTAGTGTTCTGGCAAGTTCTTTTGGAAGCCCGTTGCAGTCTTGTACATTTTTTTAAGATTGTAGATGAGCGGTTCGTTTGCGCTTGTAAAATGTATCTGCCTTTAATAGATGCAGTTTGTGTTTCGCGTCCAAACGAGCAACAGCATTGTTTTGTAAAAGGTCCTTACCTAGGATGGACTTTTGTGCTTTATATTCGTCACATGAGCTGCACGTGTCCGTTCTAGGGTATACAAAGCTAATATTAAATTTGGCAACAAAAATAGTTACGTAAGTTTCATGAGAAACTTTTTTATTGGAATAATCTTTGGTAAACATCCTGTGCATCTTCTTAATATTCAGTTACTCTGGTAAATCATTTACCTTGTTTGGCAAGTTTTTTTGAGCATACTGCAGTTCTTCGTCTATTTTAGAATTTATCATTAACTACCCTCATATTTACACAGTATTAGAAAGGAAATGCAACTACATAAAAAGTAGATTAATTCGTAAAGTTTAACACGTGGAAAATATATAAACGATAACCAAAACAAACAAAGAAGGATCAATATAGGTTATAAGTATAAATAAAATAACTTACCTTTTTACAATCGGTTCTACATCGTTTCATTTTCATTCACGGCGCAAGTCGCGTGACAGATTCTTTACATCTCAATCGGCTTCTACAACAATACGACTTTAAAAAGAAACATCTCACAAAAAGTCAAATTTGTAACGTCGATTTTAAATTATACTCCACTATAGTTACTACACGGAAGTAGCAGCAGTATCTGCAGATTTAAAATTTTGAATTCAATTTTAATTTCGTCTCAGTTATGGAAGTAGCGACCTTGCTTTGTAATCAGAGTTTAAAACTTAATTCTGTTTTTAACACACTATAATATTAACAAAGTTTAAAGGATGATTTGTAAACATTCATTATATATATATATATATATATATATATATATATATATATATATATATATATATATATTATGGCTTACTATTTTGAAGAGCATCTGAAGTTAAGTAATATTTTGTATTCTTCTGTTTTTTTTCTATTATTTTGTTTGCTATTTCTTTATTTTACTATTTTTTATCATTGTCGCCTTGCAGTGGCTGTGCTGTTATATTTTATATTCTTATTTACCTCTATAAAGTTTACACACTTAATCAATATTATTATATATGAAAACTAAGGTGGGTGAGAGTTGGCACATTTAGTTTTAAGAATCAAAATTTAAAAAAATCGAAGGCAAAATGTAGCTTTTATTGTGATATACGTATGCAAAAAAAATTGAAGAAAAGCGATCAATAAATAAACTAGCAATCGATGCGAAACAATTTTGCAATAAAAGTAAAGTTGTCTGCGATCTTTGTTCATCATATCAGTAAGAGTTCAGGTAGTGGCGACTAAAAACTTTGACAAGTACCGACATTTGCGGTTTCATTTTCATCAATTTTAATAATTTTTAAACTGTCAAGATGTGTAGGTATAGAGAAACCTTAATAAACAACACTGAAGTCAGTAGCGACTACTTCCACTTTGAAATAATTTTTTCTAGGTTTTGAACAAAAACGAAACGGGGCGTAATAACATTTAATTTTTGTTTAGTCTGACAACTACGCTACTGAATTGTAAAGTCGTAATTTATCTGGTTTTGCTTTGACTAGTACTCTGCCGGCTGACAAGACGCCACTTCCTCTGACGACAGTACATTTAACTCCTAGTAACTCAAGAACGCCAAGATGCATCAGCAACAGGGAACTACTTCTCGGGTCATAGTAGAATCTGACTTAGGGGTTGTAGATCACCTCTAGAACGCATAGAGACCACCCAGGACTGAGCCACTAGCGCATAAGCGAGAAGTGACAGTAATGTGATAGATCTCTGAGCTTTTGCAAAAGACTAAACGTAAATGACCCATCAAGAAACCCCGATAGCCCCTGCCAACAAGTCTTCGTTAATCCCTCAGATTCGCATTACAAGCCAGGGTAGTCATTTGCCATTCAGAGGCCAACTGCCAGGTGTACCTCTGTCCGTCAAATGCTTAAGATCTAAGTACAAGCTACATACAGTAAACAATGAAAAATGTATTATAAAAACCTATTGATTTTTAAAGAAGGTTTTGAAGTACAAAACAAACAATAATCTAATAGAGTAAGAGTCGAACTGGGACTCTATGTTGCGCTCCATTGAGGTCTTTTCACATTTTTTGCTGAATCTCCGACGGTAATATGCAGGAAAGGTTAGAGGTGCGTTGAGAGAACCGGTCACAAAAGTGGGCTAACTTTACTTTATGATGGTCTAGTGACTTTTCTAATCTGAAGAGCTTGCCGTCCTTTAACATATCTCTAGCCTAGAGTTCATTGGCATTAAAGGAGGATTAAAGTGCTTAAATCAGTAACTTTAGATCGAGATGCTTAAGAGCATCAAACCAGAGAAGAAACGAGAAACACTCAATCTACTTAGTTTAGTCTACTCTAGTCTAGTATCGCTCCAATCCATTACGAACTGGATTCACAGCAATGGCATGGAGGTGGCCGTGCATAAATCTGAGGCAGTCGTCTTCTCTGGCCGGAGGAAACTAAATAAGTTTTATTTTTCTATATACAATCACCTGATTTTTCCTATTCCATGTATCAAATACCTTGGAGTGGTTCTGGATAAAGACTTAAATTTTAAAAACTACCCCATTTTTGTCGCAGAAAACGTTCTATACAGAATTATGTCCTACACACAAGGTCCCAGCCACGCTAAACGTAAGGTTCTGGCTGCTGCAGTCATTAATATAATCTTATACGGGGCACCAGTCTTCTTGCTGCAAGATTGCAAAATACTGCAATATACTAATTTAAATCCAAAGAAAACTGGCATTTCGTGTTAGTTTCGCTAACAGAACCGTATCAACTGAAGAACCACTACTTATAGCTCCAATTGACCTACTCCTTACTGACAGGAAACAGCAGTTTTTTAAACACACACATACCACTTTAGAAAAATCTACCCTGTCAAAACACTCCTAGTAAACACACTAATTAATTCCAAATATCGACGTTTGGATTAACAGGAAGTTTGGTAAACCGACTAATTTACAACCCACTTTCTCATAGGTCATGGAACCTTTATTAACTACCTTGCAGGTATCAAAGAAAATTTCTTCACCCATATGCGATTACTGTGATCAAATTGACGACGTGTATCACACGTTTTTCGAATGCCACAAATGGCGCAACAAAAAACCGGAAGACTTAACTTCTGTCACCACTTTTCCTTTTGTGATGATTAATCTTATTAACTGGACTACGTGTAGCAACTGGTTTAAGTCAGTTATTTAACTAAAAGACACCGATAAGCAAACACTATAACTGCCTGTTAACTGACAACTAATTCAACGACACAACAATTCAATTGGCATAGTTATCAGTAACACTCAGGTTTTGTATATGCTACTCCAGCGGAACCGTAAGATTGTCCCATACGATGTAACACCATGTGGATTGCAAATGGGTTTAAACCTGCAATCAAAGGAGAGTTTTTAGTCGGTTGGTATAACATTAACCAACGCGACACTACTGATCAACTAAGGTCAGTGTCTGCAGATTTTTACTTCTTTTGAAAATAACTAGTCAACTTGACTATTGCTAACCTCAATCTCGGAACTGGAGAGTTTTAAGTGCGCCGTGGTCCAAACCAATAAAACTCGGGTGGGTCAGCATTTCAAGTGTTCGTAGATCTCTTGACAGGGAGTTGCCAAGAACCCCAGTCATCATGGGGGTTGCCATCAACAGCAATAATTTAAAGGGGCTTAAATGATCTGACCCTAACTGCCCCTCAACTTAGGATCCGTTGATCACAATGATCTGGATTACTAAGTCAGTTCATGGCACTGTCTTCGTGGGGCTCATCTTTTGGGGGTCCAAAGTTTTAGAGCCTCTGAACTGGGGAAAAATGAATAAGAAAAGGTGCAGAAAATCTGTATTTATTTATGAGCTGATATGATCTTATAAATTTTTAGTTGGGCGCACGGTTTTCACCATAAAACATAAAACCTATTTCTCTGCACTTTTTTTATTTTTTTAAGGGAAAAACGTGCATCGGATTGAAAACAATCAAGGAGCCAAATTTGCTTAGAAAGATTGGGGATTTGAAGAATTATTTTAATTTTAACAGAAAAAAGTGGCGTTCCATCAATATCTGCAAAAGAACGAGATCATATTACGTGTCTCTTAATACATAGCACATGTACACCAAATTTCATTAAAATATCTAAAATGGTATTACAGATATTAATAATAATTTATTTATTTTTGAAAACTTCACCACCTTGTACCACATAAGTTAAGAAGTTTAGGACATACGTTCATATGAAGTTTTCTTCTTAAAGTGGGTCTAAAAATTGCTTATTTAAATATTATATAGGCAAATAAAAATATAACTATGGTTTTGTCCCCAGAATAAATAGTGTGACATTTACTGCATACACTTTAGAAACGCCCTGTGTAACAACAATTTATTTCTAAAAATATTAAATGAAGGAAAGTAAAACATTACATTATATAATCGATGACTGTGTAAAATATAAATGATATTAAATTAATAAGAAAAAAATTAATTTTACGAAAATATGAAAGTTGAATAACCATCTTAAGATAGACTTTTTTCTACATAGTTAGGTAGTTCCTTAAACAGTATAACAAATTTTAAATTTCTATTGTAAAGAAAGACGTGTTTTAATATTTACAACGTTTATAGCAATTTAAAAGTAACCATCGCAAATCAATTACCAACAACTTATGTAATAATGATGAATAGGGAGGCGCAATAACGCAAGTTCTTTCCCACACATCTGCATAGAGCGGTCAATTTTGACGCGGGGTAAAAATTCAACAAAAGACTTTGACTTTAAGCCGATCGTAACGACCGATATGATAATCGTATAATGTGCGAGACACGATTAAGCGTGCGAGACGCGACATATCCGTAAAGAGTTAAATGCACGTTCATACACCATTTAGATTTCATCGAATCATTTAAAGATTATGTATTTCTAATAAGAACAAATTAACGTAAGTCTTTAATTTCGGTTAATATTGCAAACCGCAATTAATTTTATTCTTCAATACCAGCAAACATAATTATTCAAATTCATTGTGTTCAATAACTGTCTTAGCCCAGTCGCCAGGGACTTGAAGATCGCACTAAATCCGAACGCGAACGGCCCAGGAAAGCATCGGAAAATGACCCTAATTATTGCGATTATTTGGAAAACTATTTTAATTGCCTATCAGAATTTTAAGTAATGTACAGGGTGTTCCATTTGAAAAAAATCATTTGTTTTAAACCCCCCTGTATAAGATAAAATAAATTTATTTAGGTAGCTGTTAAATACAAGGCTTTTGCAAACTGCATCTAAAATTTCAGCCTTATATGGGTTCAAATAGCAGCTAAATTTAATCTTTGGTGGAATCATATTTTGAAAGAAAATAACCTAAAATAATTATTATCTCGAAAACTGGTGTAGATAGGAACTACTCAGAAAAATTATCAATAAGAAATTGCAATTCTAAAAATTAAATAAATAAAATATAAATAATAATAAATATAAATAAATCACAATGCTGGGGGTATCAAGAGTAAAATTCGTGATTTTTGTATAGCAGTAGCTTTTGTAGTTATGACGTAATAATCATCGTTGAAACATGGCTCGATGCCTATGTTAAGGATTGCGAATTTACTCTGGTTAATTATAATATATATCGCTGTGACAGATCTGAAGCAACAAGCACAAAAAACGTGGCGGTGGCGTATTGATAGCGGTGAACAAAACTATTAGTGCTTTGGTCTTGAACGCTACAACAAACGTGGAACATCTTTTCTTAAAGGTTAAATTCCTCAAGGAGGTTGTGCTTATAGAGGCTGTTTATATTCCTCCGAACAGTTCTTCAGAAGAGTATGAATCCCATTGTCGAGCTGTTGAAGACTTATGTGATAATCATTCCCCCAATAAATTAATAATATGTGGTGACTACAATCTTCTCAATGATCAATGGTTACATGACAATATTGGAGTCATGGCTAATTATGAAGCTAGTCCAGGAGCTGCGATTCTTCAGAATGCATTTGGTTTTTTTAAATTTAGCTCAAAGAAATAATTTGCCTAATATACGCGGTGTGTTTCTAGATCTAGTGTTTTGTGATATTATGGCTGATGTGTCTTATAGTTTAGATCCACTATTCCCTAATAGTGCTCATCATTCTGCGTATGCTATCAATGTAAAGGTAGAAAAAATCGTAACTGTACCTAGTTCTATAACTAAATATTTTTTTCATGATGCAAAGTTTGAGGACATTAATTTCGTTCTCGCCTCTATTGATTGGCAGTTTCTTTCCTCGGTATTTGTAAATATTAATGATCTTGTTGATGAATTTTATTCCATTATGTATCAACTGTTTGAATTTTTTGTTCCTAAAAGAACATTTATCCGATCTAAGTAACAAGTCCTTAATAAGTTTAACCACACAGAAAAAGTGTGCGCATGCTAAATTTAAGAGTACTAATGGGTACAATGATTACCTAACTTTTTATAATCTACGACACGAATGTAAATCTCTTAGTGCCATAATTTATAGGGAATATTTAAACGGTATTGAAGTAAAGATTGCTACTAACATAAATAACTATTGGCGATTTGTAAATGACAGAAAAGAAACTAAAGGCTTGCCTATAGAAATGTTTTTGTTCAACAACCGTAGTAACAATTTAAATGATGCTGTTAATTTATTTGCCGGTTATTTCTCGTCTGTCTATAATTACAACATCTGTAACCAGACTTCAAAATCTGGAACCGTTGGTTACGAAAAGGTTGATCCCAATTTTAAATTTATAATAAATAGGGCAATGGTTTTTGAAGCAATTAACAATTTACGTACCTCCTTCACACATGGTCCTGATAATATCCCTAGTGTATTATTAAAAAAATGTATTTATTCTGTTATTATACGTCTTACCATAATCTTTACCCGTTCCATACAAGATCATTGTTTTCCTGATAAATGGAAATTAAGCTATCTATCCCCAATTTTTAAATCAGGAGACAGGCGTGATATTAAAAATTATAGAGGCATTTCTCTACAATCAATCATTCCAAAAATATTAGATTGTATACTAACAAAGCAACTGATGTGGGCATCTAGAAATCTGATAATAAATGAGCAACATGGGTTTTTATCTGGTCGTGCTACAACAACTAATCTCATGCAATATCATGCCTTTTTGTCGGAGGCTTTGGAGAATCGTATGCAGGTTGACGCTATTTATACTAATTTTGCCAAGGCTTTTGATAAAGTAAACATCCGCACTTTGTTAATGAAGTTAGAACAGTACGGGTTCAATGTGATGATCGTTGAATGGTTAAAAAGTTTTTTTTGTAACAGGAAGCAAATTGTTAGAATTGACAGTCATTACTCTAGAGAAATAAATATACCTTCTGGAGTTCCCCAGGGTTCTCACATGGGGCCTGTACTGTTTTTGCTATTTATAAACGATATAAGAGATTGTATCACTAACTGCCAATGTTTATTGTATGCGGACGACCTTAAGATATTTAGAACTGTAAAAAATATTTAGGACTGTATTTTGATTCAAAATGATTTAAAATCAATTCAAAATTGGTGTGGTAGAAATGATTTGTTCCTAAATATTACTAAATGCAAAGTCATATCATTTTATAGAATTAAGTATCAGATAGAATTTAAATATTGTATCAATAATATTTTAATTAGAAGGGTAGAAACTATTAAAGACTTAGGAGTTACATTTAGTTACAATTTAAGTTTTTGCGCACACATTTGTAACATCGTGAACCATGCCTGGAAAATTTTGGGGTTTATATTGAGAATTGGTAAAGATTTATCTTTCAGGTGTGTAAAAATTCTATTTTGCTCATTAGTTCATTCTACCTTAGAGTACTGTTCTCAAATATGGTCCCCTTACATTAAGTATCAGATCGTCGATATTGAAAAAAATTCAAAATAGATTTTTTAAAAGCAATATCTTTTAAGTTAGGGTTACCAGCATTCAACACTAATAATATTTTAATGCATTTGAACATGTATACACTAGAAAATAGACGTATAATGGCCGATTTGCTTATTACGTTAAAAAAAAAAAGAAGGGAGAAAACACACAACAAATGTAGTACAACGCACTTGTAAATTTTAGTTTAGATAAGCAGGTGGAAAACAAAAAAAAATAATAATAATAAAGTTAATACCATCCGCCTCCCCGCTAACACAGATATACCACAGCTAGGGTGATCGTCGGAAAGCGTCGTGGCCCAGAGAAAAAAGACAGTTAGTGGTGGTGCGGCGTCTACTTAACTTATATTCTTTTTTATGTTTAATACGAACCCCGAAGGGAATCGCATTTGGGCGCCACTGTCGAATTAACGGTAGTCGTAAGGAGAGCACGACAGAAACTCTACTCCGTGTGCAATCTCTAAAGTAAACATTAAACAGCTACGTGACCAAAGACAGAATATTTATTTTACACACAAAACAATAACAGCAAAGATTATAAAATTAATAACGTAAGCGCTCCGCGTTAGGCGTGTAACTTATTTCGAGTACAAATAAAATTTGCGACTAAATTCAAGTTAGGTTATTTTTCTTTTGATTAATCAAAACGTGCACAAATACCTGGTTATATTAATAGCTCGTGTAGCGTCGCTGACGAGAGGTTCCCGACAGGTAGGCGAACGGGTGTATTTTGAACCGGCCCGCTTCACAACGGCGGGTGCGATAAGACGCGGCACGTTGCTCTCCACCAGACGTGAATGTTACAGCATCACCAGGATTATTTATGAGACGTTGTACGTAGACATAGAGACGGAGAGTAAGACGAAAGGGTAGTCCGGAGGCCCCCAAAGTCGTCTACAAAGAAGAAGAAGAACAAACATGTGTTACGATAAGCTCCTACTCGTGGTGAAGAAAAACTTACGGTGACCGAACGTGAATATCGGACAAAAATATCCGTCTGAAGTGCTTCCCGAGGTCTGTTATACCATCAACGGCTAGAAGAAAATGTCGGTTAGCACCGATGGTAATGAAATTTCAGGAATAATTACCCCATGATGACAGCCATAACAGCAAATATCAGGCCAGTTCGACCACCAACAGTTACCGGAAGAAAGTGATCTGAAATCGGCTGCGCGCTAACACACACGCAATAGAGGGAGCAATGAGTGGGGCGCCGTCTATCGTAAGTCGACACAACGAAAAGCCCGCGTAAACGGAGCATGCAAAATATTACCGTCACAGATTTCCCCCCTAGCAAGAGGTGAAGCTCATTATCCAGCGAGAAAACCAGAGTAGTAGCAAAACACAAAGGAAAAAAAAGACACAAGTAGGGTTTGACGAGAACTAACCAAAGGTTCAAGGACGATCCAATCGAGCAGAGACAAATGCCCAAATAGTCACTTTCGTGAAAGGATGTTTCCCAGAAAACAGAAATAGCGAGAATCCAAAAGGTTTCTCAGAGAAAAAAAAGAAACATCCAGAGGTGAAGTATCAGTAGCGAAGTCGCCAAAAGCGGATTGCGTAACGCAGAAAAACTACTGAACCTACAAGCATCGCTCACACAATAAGGTAAGTCGAGAGAAGGTACGTCTATACGTCAAACCACAAAACACAAGAAGAAATAGAAAAGCTGAAAACCCAAATTGTAGAAACCCAACCCCAAACTTATGGTCTAGAATCCCCAGCCATTGTGGTTTCGACCTAAAAGAAACAAAACCAACCCCACAACGGATCGCTAGCTCTATAGCGGTAGCCACTAAAACCCTAAGAAAACCCCCCACCCTTAGTACTAGAAGAAAAGAAAGGAAGGATCCCAAAATTTTTCCCCAAAACATCCAAAAATAAAGTACTGGAACAAGTCAACAGTATGAAGTTCCACAGAGGCTACGACCGAAGTATCCACTGGCGGAGGTTAAGGGCAACCGGTTTACCCCTGGCCCAGCTCCTTCACTCCACCGTTCCGACCCCCGAAGAGTTTATGTCTGGCAGTGAGCAGGTTTACCAGAAACCAAAAGCTCCGCCACCCCTCACACCAGTACCCCCAGTCCCCAGCCAAAGTAGTACCCCGTAGCAAGAAGGAAAGAAGAGAAAGTTGTTAGAAAAACAGACGAGGAAAGAAAATACAAGTCAAAATCGGTAGAACAAATCCACCCTCCACCTCGTTGGAGAAATGGAAATTCAAAAGAACTAAAAGAAACCCACTCTTCTGTGTGGAAAAGCATCACCACAGAAAGCAGTGGAGGAATAATTCTAGACAATAACCAACACAAAAGTAAACTAAGTACTCCAAAATAGGAGAAAAGAAAATAAATAAAGTAAAATTCGTTTACTACCTCTTGTTCGCAACATCACCCCGAAATAATCCCAACAGTTCGAGAGGGCACGCTGCACCTCACGAGATTGGAGCATTGTGTTACTCCCACAAGAACCCCCAAAGAATTTTCGAAGGCGAAACGCTGCACAATGAACAAAACGATAGCCAGGTCTAGATGTACATTGACCGAAATAGTGTCCGTCCCATCGTGCCCAACCAACCACCCTAAGACAGAGATCTCGATCTATCTGACGCGAATACACTGAGCTACTAAAGTCGTCTTTAGAGACGGAAAAAGAATCCACCTACAATACCTTCCCAAAAGAAAAACCCCAAGTAAAAATAATAAGTATGGCGCACTCCAATCGAGGAGCTAAAACTTGCACCAGCAACAATAAAATAAAAGAATATGGAGATCCTTTCTAAATTTGAAGTATTGGTCACCGGTCGACATAAGTCGTAAGCCTCGAGCGAGGAGAAACTGACCAATAACTTCGCTCAGTGAAGTCAGACATAAGCAACAAAATAATAATCATACCTATAGGGAGATAAAAAAAAACTTGCTAGCTAGAGTCAAAGCCAAACAGATAGGGAGTCAAATCAGAGAATAGTCAATTCCAGTAATATGCTCAATTCGAGAGGAAAGTCAAATCCGGATACAGTCATAGTTGAGTAAAGTCAAATCCAAGGAGAAAAATTACGAGTAATCATAGTTAAGAGAAAACAAACCATCGTCTTGGTCATGATCAGTCCGTCCCAATTATCGTCTTTTTGCGTCTCTTCTTACGCATCGGGAAGCAGAGGGATATATTGGTACTGTTAGGATGTTCGTCAGTGAGCGGGTCTTTTGCATCCGAATCGGTATGCGCATGCTTCAGATCTTTTATATGCCATGTCCCAAGATTATTGCCTAAAGCATCCTCTAATTCGTAAGTCCAGGGAGAAACAACAGTTCTTACACGATAAAGACCACTAAATTTCGGTGCTAGTTTCGCGTTGAACGCGTTAAGGGCAGAAGACAAGAAGAAATTTCGTTTCCAAACCTAATCTCCGACTTGATACTTAACGAAACGCCTCCGCAGATTATAGCGATTTCGGTGTAAGTCATAAGCTTTAGCTAACCGTTTAAGAATGTGTTGACGAATTTCTTCGTACTTAGCAGGAGGGTCCCCTACATCGTTTGACGCATGCTACATGTCGGGATACATTCCACGACATATGAGCCACCGTGCGACAAAAAGGCACCATGTCGCACGATGTTGCAAGTCTCCAAGACCAAGTGGATGTGTGCAACATTAAACATTCGACATAAAGTAGAATAATCACAAAATTACAATATTTATTGAAGATTATCACATTTCACAGAATCATTTTACCGCATGCTGCAAGAAACAGCAACAAGTAGCATCCGACAAATAATGGGCAACGTTCGATTTGTGACAAATTATCGTACGGCAACATCTAGCAACAAAATGACACATGTATCATGCTACATGTTGGTCATTGTTGCCTCAATGGAAACGCACCTTACAAACGTTCGTTCATCACATCCTTGATAAACAATGACAGGATCTCCACTTCTCGTTTGTTGAATGATACACCTTATATACTTAACGCAATTATGAGTACCGTCACAGTTAGGAACTTAAGGAGTAATCAGATAAAACATTTTATAGAGGCCAAGGTTTTTTTAAAATTTGTTTAACCCTTTTTTCCAAAAAATTATTTCCCTGAACTGAACAAGAAACTGAAAAAACTAAGAACAAGACATGTAACAAGAAAAGAAGAAACATTTTTATATTCAGACGGGAATCGATCACAAAATAAAGTAAAATTAGGTGAAGTTTACAGACTTATAATTTTATACATGGTGCTTCAATTAAAAAAAAACGTATGAAAACATTAAACTTATATTTGAGTTAACCTAAAATTAACAAGATCTCATTCAAATTCGAATCAGATCTTAAAATATCGTCAATGATATGCAGACAGCTACGACATCGTATTCTTGTTCGGTGTTGTTATACATCTTTAAAACGTTTAAGATCGAATCACGAGAAAGCTCTTTTTGACAATCAAAGAATGATCATAAAATGAAAACAACTTAAGAATTTACGGCAATGTCCGAAAAATTATTGGAAATTTTTTTGTGTGCTGAAAACAAAGAAAAATTCCAAGTGTAGTAAATTTACCACTATTTGATGAAGATAATAACATTCAAATGATCCAAAAATCGTTTGCAAACTTCATATTTTACGAAGCTTTGTCAATCACGTGTTTCAGAAATGGTTGGTTCCTTTTGTGATAGAGAAAAAGCACTAAATTGGCAAAAACAATTGGGGCTAATATCCAAAAACTATCAAGAGAAAATCTTTGACGGAAATGCCTGTCGACGACTTTTGAAAGAGAGTCCAATCGTTTTTTCAATGTAAATGTCTGTGGTGGCAGTCCATTGGAAGTGGTTTCCATCATTTCGTAATTGAAGGCGATCAACAAGATTGTAGATAACTGTTTTTCAACTAAAAAAGTTAGCGTGTGTCTCAGGAAAGATGTGGAACATTTGAATAAAAAACGTTTAGAGCAACTGCAATTTCCAAAACTTATAACTATGAACCGTTTAGAGGACCGTGTGAAATGTTTAAATAAAAACTGTATTATAGTATTACAATCATAAAATCCTTATGATTTCAATCATTTTTAAAAAATTGTTACTAATCAGCTATGATTTGAAGCAAATCATTTTTGATCATTTTTCTATACAGTCTAGAGAATTTCTACATAAATATTTTGGTTGATGTTTTAGTCGAACTCATTTCTTATTGGGGGACACTGTGTTTTCAGTAGGCTATGTATTCGTTGAAGCTTTAGTTCAAAAAATCAAAGTTTTGTTGATTCCTGGAACATTTGACCCTTTGAATTTTTAAACTTAGGTGGTGTCTTTTCTTAAAATTTAAACCAATCATTTTCAGGAATATTATTTTTGAAAGAAGTTTGTTACAAAAGAAGATTTGGTAATTCTTTTTTTTTGTTACTCTTTTATAAAGTTATTTTTTTTAATTTTAATTTTAACTTTGACGTTAACTGTGCGTTTTGACGCTACGGTAAATATTAAAATTACCAATTAAGAACGCTAAAATTTTTAGCCATTGACCGAAAACATGTAGTTTTTGTTTCATAATATGATTTTAGTCTTGGTGTTTTTTGACTTATTATTAGTAGCTGGAAAGGTTTCAAAGCGCAATGTTTTCTTTGGTAATTTGAGTTCAAATTACATAATATTCGAACTTTTGAAGAAAATGCTTTTTTGCCATTTGAGCATTCGGAAATAAATTCCTCCCATAACATATTACTAGAATCTTTAATACTTAATATTATGTCTTCGACAATTTTTTAAGCGGTTTTTCCACTAGAAAAATTAACCAGTAAGATAGGATTAAGTGAATATGACCAATGTAAACCTTGCCCAAGTAATCGGTTGATTATCGGACAAAGTTTTAAGGCGATCACCCTCTTCTCAGCTTGATCTGGGGGTAGATGGAATTCACCCTGTTGATCTACGCTTACCGAGGTAACTAACACGTCCACCGTGTCAAGTTCTACGGAAGGTAGTTAAGAATGACCAGATTTTTGAGAATGATAATTTTATTAATAAATCGCAATGTTTATATACACTGAAATTGTGACGTAAATTATGAAAAATATGCATTATCTAGTAACCTACATGCTATTATTGCGTTTTGCTGAATCCGTTTGTATATTGCTTTTAAGCTTGTTTCACAACTATTACTAAATTACACTATTTGAAATAAGTAGTACGACAATAATTTTCGTATGTTTAAATTAACTTTAAACATTCTGCCCATTCTCTAGGTCAGAATAGGATTTGATGTTAAGGGGTTGAAGTTCGATTGCATCTGTAGTTGATGCTGCTGTCCCGTCCGATCTCGTTTGAGTTTGTCTCAGCCGTCTTTTCGACCGATACAGATGTAATCCCCGATGATTGCTGCAATTGTTAATAAAATTCCGGTAGTGATGCTACTGGTTGCTACTGAATGGTGTCGCAAAGATGCCCACGTTGACTCTTGCAAGTCGAGTTGAATTTTTTCTTCTGCTTGTTGAATATTGTTTACTTCGTCAGATAGTTTAAATACCGGCTCGTGTGAAAGTTGGGTTGGTGAATAACGCTCCAACGTGTTATTAATGGGCATATACATGGCCTTGGAGTAGCTTGCTATGACTGGAATACTGTTCTTTGATGAGCTGCCAATATGTTTTGCTTTGTCTGTATATAGCAGTCTTGAGTTATTTTAATGATTCCTGTTTGATTTATAGGGATATCTTGTCTATCTCCATTGCAAATGAGTGCTATTTTAGTAGGGGCTGAAGTAATAAATAGCCAAGTGTTGAGCATGTATAGCTGTTTCCATACTATTCCGTCGTTTATTTTTCCCTTTTGAACACTGCACTTAACCGGATCTGATCTTTGGTAAATTTCGTCAATGATGCAATTCGGACTTGTTTCAAGGTTTTTATCACTGCTGGAGAACAAATAAATTTGTTTTTTGATACAGTTATGCAGTTTTTGAATTCGTTGTCACTCATTGTGAAATATAATTGAGAGTTGTAGTCGATAGCAATTAGTTCCTTTGCGATGCTTAACGACCAAAAGGATCCATTTTCTATTTTTACTGGAATTGGTGTGGCTTGGATTATATCGTAATCTGAGATGTCGATTATAAGAAATAATCCATAAACATGAAAGCAGTCTTCATCTTGTTCCATAGTGGCTTGCATTATGGGAGAGTTGAAAATTCGTAAGTTGTGTGTTAGCTTAGAGTTGGCTTGTTCAATGATGCTACTGATTTGAGTAGGTGATAAGATATCTATGAGCGACCCTTTGCCGTGGTGGATTCTTAACAGCCTTTTGTAATACTTGTTGACTTCAGATATAAAATTGGATGCGACTTGATAAATGTTGAGCATGTGAATGCTTATTTTGTTCTCATCTACGGTCTTGAACCATTTCTTCATCTCGTTGATGGCATCAATTCCTTCATTTAATCGCTCTCTAAAACGCTCCAGTTTGTTATTGATTTTAATTTCTGTGTTGTTGAATGATGCTAATGCGGACAGCATCAATTTTGCTTGTTGGTTTGAACTCTTGATTAACTTCTGCTGATTTTGTTCTAAGGAGTTGATGTTGGCGTAGACTTCATCGTTGACTCCAAAGATTGATGTTAATAAATCCCCTAGCAGGCCACGCTTGTGACGTTTTTGACTTACAAGTTGTATATCAGTTTGTATCCATTTAAATTCATCTTCTTGTTCTTGTAAATGGTGTGCCAACGCTTTGCACTGGGTTCCGTCTGACAATGATTTTGTTTCCTCACAAAAATCTTGGAACTGCTTGTTCACTGCGAATACCTTAGTTGCATCTGTATACAGCCTGCCTTTTCGAATTTTACTTGAGTTCGAAACGTTCCTCTTTCGATGTTAGCCCATCCTATGTGTTCAATATATAGCCCGGGTTGTGGATAGCGTATTTCATGCTCTGCCCGACTGTTATAAGGCATACATGTGAGGAATAGTAGAAGATAGATTATGGTATGTCCTATACGAAGATTCTTCTTGCTTTTTACTTGAATTGTGTTAGTATTGACCCTGAGTTCTTCTTTAGGGGTTACTGGTACATCCACGTTTGTCGGCAATGGGATTAATTTTGTTATGCTTCGTTTAAAGCTGTTTCCATCTGCTTTTTAATTGTCACTACTCGTACTTTGTTGTCTGTCCCGGGGTGAACTTCTGTTATTCGGGCCAATGGCCATTGGCTAGGATTGATGTCTTCTTTTACTAGTACAATTGCACCTTGCTTCAGATTGTCTTGGTTAGTCTGCCATTTGTAACGTTGTTGTAAACGACGAAGATACTCTGAAGACCAAGATTGCCAAAAGTCCCCTTTCATTTTTGTAATAGTCTCCATCTCGAAGATAAATTGTTCGTTATTGGCGTGGTGATTGGATTTGGAGGTGATACTATTTCTCTTCCTACGAGGAAATGTCCTGGAGTTAAAACTTCGACTTCCTGTTTTCCCAAATTTCATCCAATGGGCAGAGAGGGCGGGAGTTCAGGCATGCTTCTATTTGGTGTAATAGTGTTGTTAACTCCTCATATGTTAGTGTTGAGTTTCCAATTATTCGTTTTAGGTGATGCTTCATGGATTTCACTCCAGCTTCCCATAGTCCTCCAAAATGGGGAGTTGCAGGTGGAATAAAGTGCCATTGTGTGCCTTTCATGGCTATTGAGTTTTGAACTGTAGTTTCTTTAGTTAGCTGATAAATCTCTCTTTCTAGAATTTTACTGGCTCCCACGAAGTTTGTTCCATTGTCGCTATATAGATGTGCACAATGACCTCTTCTAGCGGTAAACCTTTTGTAAGCTGCCATGAATGCATCGGTGGTCAAGCTACTGACTAATTCCAAATGGATTGCTTTAGTTGAAAGGCATACAAATACGGCGATGTAACCTTTATATGATTTATGCCCTCTTCCTTTTAGTGCCCGTATTTGGACTGGTCCGGTGTAATCTACTCCTGTGTGAAGGAATGGTGGAGATGGCGTTGCTCTTGGTGCCGGTAAATTTCCCATTAGTTGGTGGGTGATTCTTGCGTTGTACCTTAGGCATTTAACGCATTTGTTGATATAGCTGCTAACTGCCTTTTTCCCATTTGTTATCCAATATTTTCTTTGTATATACGCCCGCGTTGCTTGGTTGGTGGAATGTAGAGTATTGTGGTGGGCATCTCTGATAATAAGTAGGGTTAGATAACTCGTGTGAGGTAGAATTATTGGATGTTTTTGTTGTATGACATTAGTGAATGTTCTAATCTTCCTCCAACTCTAAGAATGTTGTTTTTGTCCAAAACGGAAACAGACTAACTAGTTTGCTGTTTTTGTGTACTTGATTATGTTTTTGGATGCTTCTTATTTCTGCATTAAAGAAGATATTCTGCGCAGTTTGTATGACTGCCGATAACGTTGTCTCCATTTCCTGTAGTGTTAGTTCCCCAAATTGTTTTGTTTCTTTTCTTGAGTTTGTTGCAAATCTCTTACAATATGACAGTACTCTGATAAGTTTGTTTAGAGATGAGAACCGTCTGATGAGCTCTTCATCGTTATGTTGTATTACGTGAGATGATACCTTTAAGTCTAATTGCGTTGCTTGCGTTCTTTGTTGAATTGGCCATTGCTCTTTATTTGTAATCCATGCAGGACCGGCCCACCATATGGTGTGGTTTTTTATTTTGGATGGATGTACTCCACGAGATATTGCATCTGCCGGGTTATCTTCTGAACGCACATGCCGCCAGCTTTCTATCGGTAATAATTTGTTTGTATCTGCCACTCGATTGGCAACAAATGTTTTCCATTTTGATGTTTCGCCCTTCAACCAGTCCAGAACGATCATTGAATCGGTCCAAGCATATATTGTGACCTTTGATATCCCTAATGTTGTTGTCGTCCTTTTTAATAGTTTTGCAAGTAGTACTGCTGCACATAGCTCTAGTCTTGGTAATGTAACCCTTGATCTTGCTGGAGCCACTTTTGATTTTGCTACCAACAGCGTGATTTTAGTTTTTTCTGTACGTCAACTGTTACTGCGTATATTACTGCTCCATAGGCCCTTTCTGATGCGTCACAGAAACCGTGTAGTTCTAAGAAGGCGCTTGTTTCATTGGAACAAATCCATCTAGGTATTTTAATATCTTCTACTGATTTCAAGCCACTGGCAAACTCTGTCCATTTTTACCAAGATCGCTAGGTATCGGTTGATCCCAATCTAGGTCTTGCATCCAGAGCTCTTGAATCAAACGCTTGGCGTTGATTGTTACGGGTGCTAACCATCCTAGCGGATCGAAAATTTTTGCTATTTCGGATAGAATGTTGCGTTTGGTGTTTTTGATGTTGGTGGTAGTGTTAACCTTGAAACGAAAAGTGTCGTCGAATGGAGCCCAGTGAATTCCTAGTGATTTTCTTGTACCATCTTCGGTTATTTCTATTGCCGATTGATCCTTGTTTTCCTCTGGAATTGTTTGCAAGAGTTTCTTGCTGTTACTGCACCACTTGCGCAGGTTAAATCCTCCTGATTTAAGTAATGTTATTAGTTGGTTTTGTATGTCTCTGGCTTCGTTTATTGAATCTGCTCCGGATAAGAGATCGTCTACGTAGAAATCGTTTTCCAGTATGTGGGCTGCTTTTGAAAATTGTTCGCGATTGTCGGCTGCCAGTTGGTGAAGTGTTTTTATTGCTAGATATTGTGCAGGTGAAGTGCCATATGTGACCGTAGTTAGAGTGTATTCTTGAATTGGTTGGCTTGTATCAAACCTCCATAGGATTCGATGATACTTCTGATCTTCTTTAGACATTTTAATTTGGCGATACATTTTCTCGATATCTGCTGTAAAGACAATGTAATGTTTTCTCCATCGTAGAAGAATATCTGCTAGATCTTGTTGAAGTCTTGGTCCAACTAACATAGTTTCGTTTAGACTGACATTTGTTGATGTTTTGCACGATGCATCGAATACTACTCTCAATTTTTTGTTCCGTTGTCGTCCTTAAACACTGGCTGATGAGGAATATAATATTTTGTTTCTTCGTCCTTATTTGTTACCTTCTTCATATGGTTCAGATTAATATATTCTTGTATAAAGGTATTGTATTCATTTCTCATCTGAGGATCCATGCTGAGTCTTTTTCTAGTTGGAAAAGTCTAGCTATTGCTCGATTTCTCGAATTTCCAAGAGGTTTTGGTTCTGGTTTAAACGGAATTCTCACTGTATATGTTCCATCGCCATTTCTTTTTATTGTTTGTTTAAAGTGGTCCTCACACAATTGGTCATCTTGTGATAAGTGACGGTGTGTACTAGCCTCTTCGATTTCCCAAAATCTTGTTAATTGATTGTCTTCTTCAGCTCGATTGATTATGCTGAACACCTGAATTGGTTCTTGAGAAGTATGATGCAGGTTACCGGATAGTATCCATCCCAGCTCGGTTTGCTGTCCTAAAAGACCATTTTGGGATTTCCTAATTCCTTGCTTAATGATTTCTCCGAATTCTTGTGCTCCCATGATTGCGTCGATCGGTCCTGGTATGTCAAATGTAGGGTCAGCTAGTATGTAGTTTTGCCATTCTTTTATACTTTGGCCTGCGTTTTCGATTCTGCTTGATGGCATAGTTGATGTAAGTTTTGGTAATACAAGGAACTCAACGATTAATGAGTATGTTGTAGGGAAACGTGGTTGAATTGATGTAGATACTTTCCATAACGCCGATTTTGGTTCTCCCCTAACCCAGTTATTTCAGCTTTAATTTTTGCTTTGGTAACCTTAGTCGTTGCGCTGCTTCTTCAGTTATCAACGCTGCTTGCGATCCTGGATCGATTAGTACTCGAAGGTATTCTTGCCCTCCAGAAACCGATCTTGCTTGGATTAAGGCTGTGGCCAACAAGGTTATGTTGTTCCGTTGATTTCCTACGTGGTTAATTGCTTTCGATATTTGTGCTGAACTACCTCGTTGGTTTGTTTTTGCAAGATGTGTTGGTCTGAAGGTAGTTGTTCTATTTGAATTGTATGTCCTCTGCTCCCTATGTAGTAGGGTATGATGTGGTTGGTTACAAATGTGACATCGGTTTGGACTGTAGCATTGTTGTTCTGATGAGTGGTTTAAGCAGTTGTAGCAAATTCGTTTAGTGTAGGTAAGCTGGCATCTTTCGCTGTTCGATAATGTTTTGAATTTTACGCATTGTGTTAGGGCATGATCTCGGTTGCAACATGGGCATTGAGTTCTGCTGCTCATTCGTTGATATTCGTTTGTTTGTTTGTTGTCTGTTTTGATTGTTTCTAAAGATTGGAATCTTCGTTCTAGAAATTTCATCAGATCTTGAAGACTTTGTACTTCTCCAAAGTTTGTTCGTACAATTTGTTTGTTTCATTGTCCCATTTCCGGGTGATGATGCGGATTATTAATGGACCCCATGATTCCGTATCTATGTGAAGATTGTTAATCGCTTCTAGGCACTCGTTTGTTATGTCGTACAATTTTCTGAGTTCGTGTGATGATTCTTTTTGGACAGAAGGCATGTCTAAGATTTTATCGATTAATTTTGATATTAGTAATCTATCATTTTGGTAACGTCGCTTCAAGATGTTCCACGCAGTTGCATAATTCCCTTCAGTGATTTGGAGGTGCTGAATGATGGTGCTTGCATCTCCTCTAATGTGAGTTTTTAAATATTGCATCTTTTCAATGTCGGTTAGAGACGTATTATTATGTATGACCTTCAGAAATACATCATGGAAGGTGGGCCATTCTTCATAGCCGCCACTAAATGTTGGTAGTGTTATCTTGGGAAGCGCGATGTTCGGCCTGGCTTGCCGCTGGACTGCTTGTATTTTGTGCCCCAAAGTTTCTGTGGTGTTTTCGTACTTATCTTCAATGTCTCCAAAGGTATTTTCGGTAAAATATGCATCTTGATATCCATCTTCATTGTCCATAATCTCTTCATGTAATGTCTGTATAAGTTCCCAATCTCTAGTTATTTTCCTTTGTAAAAATTCATAGCGTTGACTGTCTTTGTTTTCCATAACTTCTTGGTTAATTTGGATCAATGTCTTATGCATGCTGTTTATTCTCCATTCTTGCTGCTTTAATCGTTTCAATTGGTTTTGTTGGTTGTGGTGGCGAGTTGTATTTCTTCGGTGTTTGATTTTTCTTCGGGGTGAGATTCATCAGTTGATTTTGGGCACGTGTTTAAGTAGTTTACTGCTTCTTCATGAATCATCTTCATCTGCCGGAAGTAGTTGGTTGTGAAATAAGTGTGTTGTAACATTTTTGTTGATATAAGTTTGTCGTTGTTGTGTACTGCTGTTTCCCATAGTTTTCTAGGTCCGACAAACGTTTTGAAATGTACGAAGGTGTCTTGCGTGATACGGAGTCCTTTTATTATTTGAATGTAACCTTATAATTTCTTGTCCCAGAAGTTCTTGTTGCTTGGCTAGCGCGTTGATTTTTTCTACATCCATGTTGATGTTGTTGTTGTTGGTGCTGTTGTTTGACCGGCGACTGATGTCCGGGTATGTTGTTGATGGCGTTGATTCGTTTTATTGTTGCTCGAAGGACCAATGTAAACCTTGCCCAAGTAATCGGTTGATTATCGGACAAAGTTTTAAGGCGATCACCCTCTTCTCAGCTTGATCTGGGGGTAGATGGAATTCACCCTGTTGATCTACGCTTACCGAGGTAACTAACACGTCCATCGTGTCAAGTTCTACGGAAGGTAGTTAAGAATGACCAGACTTTTGAGAATGATAATTTTATTAATAAATCGCAATGTTTATATACACTGAAATTGTGACGTAAATTATGAAAAATATGCATTATCTAGTAACCTACATGCTATTATTGCGTTTTGCTGAATCCGTTTGTATATTGCTTTTAAGCTTGTTTCACAACTATTACTAAATTACACTATTTGAAATAAGTAGTACGACAATAATTTTCGTATGTTTAAATTAACTTTAAACATACAAGGTTTATTAAACCAGAATATTTACTCCAGTTTTATTTATGTATTCGTATGGTACGTTTTAAAAATTGTATTGTGATGTAAATGTTATGTATAAAACTGTATAGTGTGGTGACGAAACCGTATGCAATTGTAGATTGACTTGTCTTGGCAAAGCATTTGCTTTAAGGTTTAGGAAAACCACTAAAACCTAAACATGCCAACCTGTTCCACCTTAGTATTTATATATGCAGTACAGGATGCACAATGGCAATGCTATCAGCAGACCGGTACTTTTACATATAATGTATTAGTAGAAAAGTTGGTATGTCAAATTAAAATTATAATAGAATCGTTATTATAAATTTTAAAAAGATGCAATGTATAAGATGTAAAAGATTTATGAAAACATTGCCCCGACATGTAGATGTCTCTACCGTCATTTTAATCCGAGTTGTTTAGTTGCTTCGTGACTGACATCGAGTTTGTGTTTCAAAGATACTTTATATTTACTTTTTATATACTTCAGTTGCACAAATAATAAAAAAACAACACACCCATCCGAGCAATTTCTTAATACATTCTATTCATATGCGTTGCAAACCTTTTTTTAACCAACAGCAGAATGCTAAACAAAAAACGCATACCTTTGATTTTAGCTTTGAGTTTTTTTTGCGCTATGTAAAACATACAGAATAGGTATGCTAATGTTAATACATATTTTTATTTCAGAATTGGAATTGGTATATTTTTTAGATTTAAATGTCAGTTTTCTTTTTTGCTTATGATTTTCTTTGTTTTTTAGCAGCCACATTATTATTAAGTTCAGTATTAAAAAGTTATTTTAAGTGCAAAGTTTTTTTGTTAATATTCGGAAAAAAATTCGCCAAAAATTTCTTTTAATGATTTCATTTATGTCTTCGATACGTGTAGTAAAAGTGATGATAGCGATAAGTTTTGGAGATGCAAGAAAAGAAAATTATGTAAAGCTAGGATCTACACTAGGAACAGTGAAATAATTAAAGAAGTCAACAGACACGGTCATGACTCCTCAGCGGTTGATGTGGAAGTTGCACGGGTAGTAACGAAGGTGAAGAAACGTGCCCTGGAGACAATTAAAGATATAACTCAAGTAATTATTAACGATTTATAATATTATTCATTGTTTAGAACTAGCTCAATATTTTTTATATTTATAATCTCTGTTATAGGTTATAAACGAATGTGTTGCAACAATATCATAAGCAGCACAAGCTAGGCTTCCAAATAATTGCGTCTTGAAAAAAAGTCAGACGTAAACGTAATGATATTGACTCTGCTCCCACATATCCCTTAAATCTCGACCAGTTAATATTATCACAGTTTTATAAAATTTACGAGATGCAATCCGTCAACTGGCAGATAGGAAAGGACCTAATAGAATTATGATATTTGGAAGGCAAGGTTGGCTTCGATGTTTGGAGACCTCAAATGTATGGTACGCTGATGGAACATACTCTATATCACTTTTATTATTTACGCAAGCGTACACTGTGATGGTTGCTAAAAATAATGGTGTACATCTAATATTGTAAGCGCTTCTACCCAATAAACATCGAGCTACCTACAACAAAATGTTCTAATTATTAAAACGGTTGGTTCCAAATTTAGAACCCAAAGCAATTCACTGTGATTTTGAGCAGTCATTATATAAAGCTATAAACGACTGCCTCTATGGCGTAAACATATACGGGTAGTTTTTCCATTTATATTTTTTCAAAATATAAGAAAACATTGGTTGAGGTTTACAAATGAACGACGGCTCTAGATGAAACGCTTAATAACAAGCAATCTATACAAATAACGCACCGGATTTACAGATAAGCTTTAGCAACACAATTCGTAGTTAACGTTTTAATTGAGTATTATCTGAAAGGAACACTCGGTGTACATATACCATTTGCACACCACAATTTATCAGGTCAAACATGCAACGACACTGACGCTTAAAATAAGTTATCTAACGGGGTAAGTACCTCCCGCAAACCCAACGATCCTTTTAACATTGCGATAACCGTTAAAATTGATGCGCACAACCCCGTATTGAGCCGATTAAAATCTCTCGGTTGGTGAGTGTACCACCGAATAGGGTTTTACTTAAAACTAAAAATTAAAACCATTTTATGTCGTATGTACATGAGTTTCACACGCATTAGCAGTAAATAAGATACCTAAACATTAAAACTTAGCTATATTATGTGAGTAGGATTTTCAGTTAGCGACGAGATCGACAGTTTCTTAATTGCATTCTTCTTGGGAAACGTGTTTGAAGAAAACTTTAAGCCACAAAACATAGCCATCCCTTATCTGGTAGACGTGGTACTTACAGATTGCCTGCAGCTGTTTAATGCCGCTACCCGTGGCGTGGTACTTCGTTGTAAAGGAAGGTCATAATCGGTTACTCAAACGCCTCAGAAAGTTATCCAGATACGAAACAAAATGCAGAAAGTAGGTAACGAATGTAACGTAACGTATTTAAAATTTGTACAAAGAAAAAGAGAAAAGAACGAGTACTTACGGTAGGTTTAGACGAATATAACTTAACCAATTGTTATTAGAAATCTTGTAACCCGTTACCGCTATTTGTGTAATTCGGTCATGATTGAAAAATGTGTGTCTGATATTGCTGATCTTTGCAAAGAAAATCAGGAACTTTGGTTAAGGGGACTTCGTAGGGTGAAAATTAAGAAAAAATTATAATTTTTTTAATTTTTTATTTTTGTTGTTTGTATTTTGATATACGATACATAATATTTTCCTTTTATAAAGGCGCTATTTAAAAGTTTTTAAAAAAGTTGACACGTTAGTATTCAACATTCTTGTTGCTTACAAATGCTAGGATTTGCTTCCTTATAATTCGTTATAGTTCAGACAAGCTAGCAGTATTTTGTGTTGCAGAAGATTAGTGTTGGTACTAATTCTTAGCCAAACAGATGCTGGTTTTTCTGTTGTTATTTTGTTAGTGTTTTGAGATTAGTTTGTGAGTTATGTTAGCTGTTTTTGAGAAGTGATTTGTTTTATAAAATCAAATGGGTAATAATAAAGGTGATAGAAAGAAGTCCTTGTTTAAGAATAGGAAAAATGTTGGCAGGCCCAAAACACCAAAAGTAAACAGTGCATTTGTTTTGGACGGAATTTGTAGCCTACCCCGGGCTCAGGTCCCTCAAGTTTTGAGGTAGGCCTAGGCCTAGTAGCTCCAGAGCCTACAAATTCGCCAGTTTGCAGTGTTTCTAAGAAAACTAGGAGATTTAAACTCTAAATACGATGTTTTCGAAAATTTCTACCACAAGTGTTGATGTACGAAAAGCTATTGATGTAGCTGTTTTTTCCAAATTTTGCAAATGTCTTAACAAGGCCTCCCATTTACCTAACTGTACTGCGAACTTTAGTGGATCAAGTGGTGGTATAAAGGTAGAAAGGGCCAAAGCTATATTCCAAAAACCTCTGTCGAGGAAGGTTCGCTGCACTAGTTATCTGGGCGATGGTGATTCCAAAGGTTTTACTTTTGTAGAGGTGTTGGATATTTATGGGGACACCCCAATAACAAAATTAGAATGTATTGGACATGTCCAAAAGCAAATGGGATCAAGGCTTTTGCGATTAAAAAAGAAAGCCGCTAAAAATCCGCTTTCAGATGGCAAGAGTCTTGGAGAAACAAAAAGACTGACCATACCTTTGATTGAACAGCTCCAAAACTACTATGGCCTAGCAATACGAAATAATCAAGAGAGTGTTGCAGACATGAAGAAAGCAATATAGGCAATTTATTACCATAAAGTCTCTACCGATGACAGCCCTCATCGCGGACCGTGCCCTAAAGGAGCCAATTCTTGGTGCGGGTATCAAAGATCACTAATAAATTTTGATGAGCAATATACCCATAAGAACTCTGTTCATACAGCAGTAATGGAAGCCATAAAGTCTATATTTAGGGATTTAACAAATGAAGACTTGCTCAAGAAGTGCCTTCATGGTCGGACACAAAATCCCAACAAAAGCCTAAATAGTATTATTTGGAATCGGTTACCAAAAACTGTGTTTGTTGGAATAAAAGTGTTGCACATGAAACAGTTGCTTCCTTTAATGAAGGATACATAGTTGTCAAGTGTTAAAGGAGTTGAAGTTATCTGTGGGTAAAAATACAATATAAGCAATGAAAAAAGCCGATGAACAGCGAGTGAGGTTTGCGCAGCGCCAAGCAGGAGAGCTTCAAAAAAGGACTAGAAGGATGAAGAAGAGGTGGAAGACTCACCAGATCACCCAAGTTATAGTGCTGGATTATTTTAGTGATAAGTTATAGTTTTAATCAAGAAAAAGATTTGGTATGTAGCATATCTCACTTTGAACACGATTTCTCAAAAATTGAGTTTTTTTATACTTTTGCGCACTTTTCTCTAAAACCGTTTAAGATAGAGCTTTGAAATTTTTACCACTTGTAGAAAATGTATATTTGTTTGCTTTAACATGAGGTTTTTGTAAAATTATGCTTACGTTTTGAGGTAAAAAAAACTGTTAAAAAACATTTTTTAAAAATTCATAATTTCCCAAAAAAATTTTTTTTTTAAAAGCTTGTGTTAAAGCAAACAAAACATGCCCATAATTAGGGACAAAAAAATTCAAGTTATTTCTATGAGAGGTTACTGAAAAAAGTGTGCAAAAAGTTACTAAATTTAACATAGGCGGCATAGGGCCTACGGAGTCCCTTTAAAGATAGCCCAAAGTGAAAACCAAACCCCGTCTACTGCCGATGCTTTAGCAATATCCCAAAACGAATTATAGTACAGTAAATATAGCATCTTTCAAGGGTGTAACGTAGAACAAATTAGAGACAAGCTACTTTTTTTTTTAATGTGTAGGGAAGAACCTCCTGATTAACATACTGAAAGTCCCATTCGATCCCACTATGACAAATATGAAAAAAATGTCCGCCATCTTGTTTTTTTTCTATTTTTATAGAATAACTTTTCTATTTTTGTATTTTCAGAAAAATATGTAGATACTTAATTTTTAGAGCTTAAAGAAACACATCTTTTAATAGCAAAAAAAAAATTTTAACACAAAAAATAAAAAAGTTACAGGTTTATAAAATAATTGTACATTAAATACTGTTGTAAATATAGCAGCTTATAAGGTGGTGACCTAAAACAAATTAGAGACAGGCTAGTTTTAACTGATATTGATATACAGTCACTTATATACTAAAAGTCCCGTTTGGTAAATCTAGGGCAAATAAGAAAAAATGGCAGTCATCTTCGATTTTTTGTTATTTATAATATCTCAGTAAATTAAATTTCAATGCAAAAACACATAAAGTACTCTTTTCTTCAGAAATGAAAAATATATACGAAGTTATCAAATTTTGGTGCATATAAATGTATATAAATCATTTGCTAGTTGTTATTTGTTAATATGTTAAACATACCAAAGAAAAATTGGCTACACCACTGTATGTGTAACCAAGGCAACGAGACGCGACTTTAACTTGTCGCAACAAGTGAGTTACTATGAAACTCTTATAGATCACTTGTAAGCGAAAATACGTGTGAATTTGTGATTGCTGTGTTATTGAGCGTGTTTTTAATAAATTTATGTCTGTTATTAAAATGGAGAAAACCAAATGTGCAATATGCAGTGAAGAAGGTACTTCTAAGACCTTAGTGGTGGTAGGCAAAAAAGGTTTTCCAACGCTTGTAAACGCCAGCAAACTTCGCAATGACTACAAATGGCAAATATTTGAATCTGTAAGTTGTTTAACAGTACACAAAGATTGCAGAAAGAAATACACTCATCCATCAAACATTAAAAAATCGCAAAGAAATTGTGATAATGCACCTGAGGCTCCACAATGCTCAAAATCAGTGCTGCGATCCGCTTTAAACCAATCTTTTGATTTTAAAAGTCACTGTTTATTTTGCTCTGAGGTATTAAATGCAAAGCAGGATCATTTTCGCGTAGTTTCTACAATTGATTTTAAAACATCGGTATCCGAACAAGCTTGTGAAAGAAATGATGATTGGGGAAGGGCCGTTTATAAAAGAATATGCACGGAAAATGATCTTGTCGCAGCTGAAGCACGGTACCATGTGTCTTGCTACTGGAGATTTAAAAACACCACCCAACAAAAACCTGGAAGGCCAATAAATAATATGGTGCAGACGGCATTCGAAAACGTTTGTTTAGATATTGAAAATGATTTTGAAAACTGCCAATTTTCCTTTAAAGAAATATTTGAAAAGTTAGTCCATGCCTTACCTCCACAAACAGAGCCTTGGTCTGAAAAATATTTGAAGAACAAAATAATTGAAAAGTATGGAAATAATGTAGTCATTTCAGATATAACGGGTAAAAATAGCGTGTTTTGTTTTCGCGACAACTGTGAAAAATTTCTTAGTGATGAATGGAGCAAACAAAAAGTGTGCCAGCCCAAGAAGAACGTGCAAGAATTTTAAAAACTGCAGCACAAATTTTGAGAGACGATATTAGATCTATGGTATGTAAAACCGAGGAATACCCTTCTCTTGATGAAATTAAAACAGGTGGACAAGACGCGGTTCCTGAATCATTGAATGCGTTCCTGAATGAGTTAATTCTTAATAATAAGAAAAAATCTTCAGCATATCAAACAAAAATGACAGCCTTACAGAACTTTATTATTTCATTAGTAAGAGTTAAATCATTCGTTTCGCCCGTAATGTTTGGATTAGGTGTACAGCTACACAGAAAATTTGGCTCAAGATATTTAATTGATTTACTTTCGGCTCTTGGAGTTTGTGTTTCCTATTCTGAGTGTTTACAATTTGAAAATTCAGCTACACAAGACTACACAGATGAAATATCAAATGGATGTCTTCTTCAGTTTGTGTTTGATAATGTAGACTTTAACATTAGAACTTTAGATGGACTTGGAACATTTCATGCAATGGGAGGGATAATCTGTGTTTCACCTGACAATGTTCAAAGTTCCACCAGTATTCCTAGAAGAAGAGGACGATTTTCAGCAAATAAAATAGGAACGTTTGGACATATTCCCATACAGGTAAATAAAATAAACATAAACTTTTTTTCAACTTTTTTTTCCTTTTGGAATACACAATTATATATATTTTTAAAGGGTATAGATTTTATCAATGTTTTTTATTGGCATGACCCTTACCATATTTTTATCTATTTCTTCCAGACCTACAACCGAACATCAAAACTTGGGCTAAGTAAAATAACAATGAAGCCTTTACAAATTGATATAAATATACCCGGTGAAAAAACTAGCATTTGCCTTGGAAACTCTTTGGATTACTAAAAAAGTTTCTACAAGTTCTTTAAATCCTTCCTGGAGTGGTTACATGTCAACAGTAGAATATGATGGCTTGAAAAAAAACAGCAATATATTACCCCTGCCATTTATAAACCTCGATCCAAGCAATATGAGTACGATTTATACGTCGCTATTATTTGCTGCAGAAAAATGTAAGAAGTACGGGAAAACTTGCATAACAACATTTGACCAACCACTGTTTTTAAAGGCAGTTGATATTGTGGAATCCTCTAGCTCAAATCACATTTTATCCTCAGTAGTAGTTCGGCTGGGAGGTTTTCACACGCTTATGTCCTTTTGGGTAGTCTTGGACACTTAATGAGTGGCACTGGGATCGAGGAATTATGGCAGACTGTTTATGCAAAACATACCATTACACACATGATATCTGGACATGCTTATGCCAGATCACTTCGGGCACATTTTTTATCTCATCAGGCTCTAAGCACACTAATTTTTAAAAATCTTTCATTGGACGAAGCTGAAAATGAAACCTTAAGAAATCTTTATGAAAATCCTGTAACTGAAGAGGTAAAAATAACGAGACTTTGGCAAACATTTCGGAAAATTGGCTCAAAAAAATCGACGAAATCAACAATAAAAGTAGAACAGCAGAACTATGGATACTTTACTGGAAAATGGTTTTTCTAATAAAATTGTACGTACGAGCTGAAAGAGAAGGTAATTGGTCACTCCATCTGGACTGTACCAAACGTATGATTCCAATTTTTATGCCGCGGGCCACAATAATTATGCTAAATCTGCTCATTTATATGTTTTGCAAATGGAAAAGTTAAAAATGCTTGCTTCAGATGAATATAACAAATTTGTTGTTCAAGGAATGTTTGCCATAAAAAGAACTGAAGAGTTTTGGTGTGGAACATGGACCGACATGGTTATAGAACAGCACTTGATGAGGTCAATAAAAACACAAGGAGGTTTAACGCAAGGAAGAGGTTTTAAAGAAGCTACGGTAGCACGGTGGATAGCTAGTATGGCGCCATGTAGTTCTGTATCAAATATGCTTGAAGAATTTTCGGGTGTTAAGTCTTGCTCGTCAGAACAACATGTTGAACTCAGACATTCTCGACAACAACGCGACGAAAGGGATTTCAACAAGTTTTTAGAATGGTTAGAAACTTACAATCCTTTTACGTGTAAACAGTTTATATCTCTGTATTCTCAAGTTCTGGCACATGATACCGTAAATTGTGATAAGGCACAATTGGTAGGTGAAAGAATATTAAAAGAAAATTTTGGAAAGAAGTGCACAGAAATTAAGTGTCTGAAAAAAAATCAGGTTATCACATTTGCTCAAATAAACAACACAGTTACTGTTAATAAACGTGAAGTGGTTATAAACACAATGCAGCTTTTAACCGAATTGTATGTTCCAATAAGTCTCCTGAAGAACTCAAACAATGTTTCACTTTTGAGCTAGCTCCATATCCTCCCTCAATGTTTAAGGATGGTCAATTAAGAAGTGGTACAAAATCACAACTGTTAAAAGAATTTGATTCTATCTCGCCACCAGAACAACATCCGCCTGAGAACACTGTGTATGTTTTAGACGGTGGACTACTTCTACATAAAGTAGTTTGGCAAAAGCCAGCCACCTATAGGGACATATGTACACAATACATAAGTTACGCAATACATTGTTATGGTACAAACTGCGTTGTCGTTTTTGATGGATATGACGAAACACATTTTTCGACTAAAGGTCAGCTGCAAAATTACGTTCAAAGCAAAGTCATAGTGTTGATAACATCAATCTAGATACCATAATACCTTGCACGCAGGAAGATTTTTAAGAAATAGTGAAAACAAGAAAAAATTATAAACCTGCTTAAGACATTTTTTATGAAAAAGGAGTAACTATTTATCAGGCTGAAAGAGATGCGGATGTTCTAGTTTGCTTGACAGCTCTAGAATTATGCTCTAAACATAAGTTTGTGACTCTTGTTTCGGAAGATACCGACATAATGGTTTTGGCACTACACTATTGTAACCAAAGCAATTTGTATTTGCTTCGTCCTGGCAAATCTGGTACAAATAATAGATATACAAATGTATCAAAATTACAAAATTGCCTTGGTCCAGTTAAAGACAAAATTTTGTTTTTGCACGCAGTTTCAGGATGCGACACAACATCGTTTCTCTTCAGCAAAAGCTTCTACTTTAAGGAAAAATCCTCAATTGTTCGAAGCACTAACTTCATTTTATACCAAAGACACGTTAAAACCAGATATTTTCAAAGCCGGCATCGAGTTTCTACTGAAATTATATAATGCCAAAAATACTAGAAGTTTAAACGAACTTCGGTACTTTATGTATCATAGAATAACTTCAAGGCAGGTACTGTCAAGTCAATTTAATCTAGCTATGTTGCCTCCTACTGAAAAGTCTGCAGAATTACATTTACTAAGAGTATATTACCAGGTAAATCAACGAAACTCATGTAAAATGAACACTTTACTTTATTTATGAATTTTAAGGTTCAAGAATGGCTTTGTAATCATATGGATCCTACGGCATGGGGTTGGATAAAAGTCCCAATAGTGACCTAATTCCTGTCAAGACAAAGGAACAAATAGCACCCCAGATCTATTGAAACAAGTTTTTGTAATTGCAAAGAAAGTGCGTGTGGACGGAATTGTTCTTGTAAAAGTTGGGCATTAGGTGTTCTCCAAAGTGTGGTCAATGTTACGGAATTACTTGTACTAATGCTATATTTGAAGTGGAAGACAAAGAAATAACAGAGTTTTTGTGATTTTTTTTTTGATATAATTAATGAGTTAAATTTATTTATAAATGTCAAAATATGTTTATAAGTCATTTTCAATGAAAAAATTCAATTTATTTTTAATGTACAATTATTTTAAAAGTTTGAAACTTTTTTATTTTTAGAGCAAAATTTGATTTTTGATATCAAAAGATGCGTATTTTTAAGCTCTAAAATTTTGGTATCTGCATAATTTCTGGTAAAAATAGAAATAAAAAAGTTATTCTACAAAAATTTAAAAAACAAGATGGCGGACATTTTTTCATATTTGCCGTAGTGGGATCAATTGGGACTTTTAGTATATTAATCGGGAGGTTTATCCCTACACATTAAAATAAAAAGTAGCTTGTCTCTAATTTGTTCTACCCCAAGATGCAGTTTGCCTGTACTGTTAGTTGATCGAATCAATCGTGAAAGAAACTTACTAATAATGGGCATTTCTGAAAGCAACTCTCTAGATGATCGGGCAACCGCAGCGAGTATCATTGACCGTGTAATACCGGGTCACTCCCAAAACTTATTACAATGTTATCGTATCGGACGGAATAATCAACTACAACAAAAGGTCTCTCAATGTCTGTTTTAATTACGCTGAAAATCGTTGTTCCATATTAAAAAATAAAGCTAAAATTGTGGGCTTTGCGTACTATTTTATCTCTGATTCAACGCCCTCTCAGCGAAAGTATCTCGCAGACTTGCGCAACGAACTCAAGCAGAGAACAGAATTAAGCGAAAGTCTAAATAAATAAATATATTAACAACTAACATACAATAATACAACTAAACAAAAGAAGTAGAGATGAAGACGGCTCACCCAACCAAACGAATAAAATGAACCCTAGAAACGGAATACTGTAGCAACCAATTAACCTGGTATCCTGGAATGTTCACGGTTTTAATAATCTTTCCGACTATCTTTATGACAACACTGACTTTAATGTGCTGTTCATCTGCGAAACCTGGTTAACTACGAATGTAGTTAGTCCTACATGCCCTGTCAAAGATTATTACAACATAGAAGTTAATGCACCCAGTGACAAATTAGTTGGTCGTCCCAGTGGAGGTTTATGTGTTTTTATTAAAAATGTTTTTCTACTCCCGCATGGATATCTACGGTTTTTTTTCACAGTTAACGAAACGTATAGGTATACGATTCCAGTCAACTGAACGTTTATGATTTTATATCTACTGTAGAATGGATATGAAATCAACCAATCACATACCTAATTTCAAGAATCAGGGCTTTATTAAATGTCAATTACTTATTTTCTACTATATAAAAATAAGTCGGGTTTTCCTTCCTGACGCTATAACTCCAGAACGCACAAACCGATTTCCACGGTTTTGCATTCGTTGGAAAGTTCTCGGGCTCCGTAAGGTTTATAGCAAAGAAAATTCAGGAAAAATTTTAACAAAAAAGCGGGAAAATTGTTTTTCACATACAGCGCCATCTCTGATACATAGCATGTACTACAAACCAATATTTTAAGTAGATGGCCCCGGTGCGTGGATTCCATAACAAATCCCGATGATGTAGTAAATTATCCAACGAAGTTTTTGAACTCTCTGGAGTTGCCAGGATTTCCACCACATAACTTGCAACTCAAAGTTGGTACAGTTATTATGATATTGCGTAATTTGAATCCACCGCGACTTTGCAACGGTACTGACTTTCGGTAAAAAGACTTATGCCGAATTTGATTCAGGCAACCATTATTAACGCAGGTGAAAATGCATGTATTCCTCGAATACCAATGATTCCGACTGATCTTCCGTTTGACTTCAAACGATTGCAATTTCCAGTTTGCCTTGCGTTTGCAATGACAATTAACAAGTCGCAGGGCCAATCGCTTAGTGTTTGCGGGATAAATTTAGAAAATCATTGTTTTTCACATGGGCAGTTATACGTTGCGTGTTCACGAGTTGGGAAACCATCCGCTTTGTTTGTGTTAACGTCAGACCAAAAAACCAAAAATGTGGTTTACCAAAGTGCACTTCAATGAAACGGATAATTTGCGGACACGTATAACGCTTTGATTCAGTATTTACTTTGGATTCACTTTCATTTACTTAGAGAAGTTTAACTAAATAACACTTCATTTTTGTAATTGAAATGAATTCATTACTGTTGTGAAATAAAATAAAATTTTTCCTTTTCAAATATAAAACAAAAAAAAATGTTTTCTTCATCTTTTAATCACCAAACGAAATGTTACATAAAACGAAGCCATCTGATGGCGAAACGGAGTTCGCCGGGTTTGCTAGTCATATACAAAAATAAATTGTCAGAAAACATTTAGATGGTTTATAATGTCGAAGCGCATATTTTAACACAAACATAAAAAATTGCTACTGAAAAATATTTTTTTAATTGCAAAAACCTAGAAATATTAAACTGCATAAAGTTGGCAGAACAAATTCTAGTTAGAATATAGAAAAATTGGTTATAAGATGTAAACAAATCAACCTTGTAAATGTTTCATGTTTTCCTTTCTGACCTGCGTTACAACAGGTACATAAAAAGCACCGCTATTTATCAGACAAAAATGTGTGTTGTGAAACAGTGTTAGTTTATAAAATAATTGTGAAAGAAGGCGTAAATCATTGTGAGGGTGTTCCATTTCATGTGAGTGAAAGTAGCAGCCGCAGCTACTGACGTGTAAATCAAAAAGTGGTATGAAAAGGCATTCCAAATTTTAGAAGATTGTAAACTACAAGCAAAGGAAATGACTACACCTGTGGGGCTACATTCATTTGAAAAATTTTCTTCTAAAATATGAATGGATCTTGAGTTACTTACACCTGTGGAGTACACGCGCAATTTAAAACGACAAGGAGGATGGCAAAGTACAGTGGTGGTTGAGGGCTATATCGAGGATGCAATCCAGAATAAGCCAGATATAGCAAGAAAAATACAATCAGGGCCAGAAAAAAACACAACTACTACTCAACAAGTAATGATTTATCCACAAGCTGCTATTTTGAAGATAGGTCATAAATCACTATCGGGAATCAATATTTTAGACATATCAAGTTCCACAATTTATATTAATATTTCTAATTAATATTTTTGAATAAATTGTTTTTTTTTAAGTATCTGTTTTATTTTATGTCTTGTATTTAAAGTCTTTACAGTACTAATCTAGAAAAAGCTATTTTTTCTAAATTACCAAATGGGAAAATGCACAAAACAGGTAGTCTGCATAAATAAAATTGGTAATCAACCCAAGATAATTACTCAATTTTTAAAACTAACGAATCCCGATTTATACACGCGACACTGTTTTCGTCGCTCAGTGGCTACTATCGTTGCAGATGCAGGTGCTAGTACCTCTACTGTGAAGAATTTTTGTGGCTGGAAATCCACTGCTGTGATGGAGACATACATTGAACACTCGTTACATAATAAACAGCAGATTGGCAACAGCATTGTGCAGTCAATTAAAAATATTCCTCTACAATAACTGTACGTTTAACAACTGTAACTTTGGCTGAAGTGAGTTTTCTTGTTTAATGACGTTATTACGTTACGAGGTAGAAATAAATGTTTAGTTTCGTTTATTCTAGAACTGAATGTGGCAGCTAGTTCAGTTATCTATTTCATAGATTCCACCACATGTTGTAATGTTGTTTCTGTTTCAATTCCTATTAAAAACTAAGTTTAAGAATACGTGTAAGTCCACTAATCCCTTCCATTTAGTTTTTACCTTTTTCCATTAATTTTTGTTTTTCTTGGCCCCCATTGCCTACATATGCTTAATATTAATGTAATCTTATTTTGCATTATAAAATATACATTGCATTTGGTTTGTTTGTCTCTAACCTTAATTTAAAAAAAATTAATATGCGCATGCTTGCATATAATTTTGCTACGTGTAAATTAATAGTATATTATGATACGAGTTTCATAAGAAGCATTTCGGCGCATGCACGGGTTTAGGGCACGACGAGCGCAGCGAGGAGTGCCATAAAGAAGTAAGTGCGACAAAATGCCTTATAAACGAGATATCATATAGTATTTTTCTACTTTGCGTTTTTGGGCTTTGTAAAATATAAATAACTTTAAAAAAAAATTTATCACTAAGGTTGTCACTGTTGGCAACACTTTTTCAATTAAAGGCGGCTATGGTTATAAATATATTCGAAGCGTCAGTATAATTTTTCTGTAGAGTTAATTATAAATTTTATTCGTGTAAAGAAGTTGTTAAATATGGAAGATGATTTAGAAAGTACTCCTCCTGAAATACGAGAAATCGCACAAAAACACAATGGAAAATTTGCTTCCAGTAAAGTCGCGCTCAACTTATGAAAAAATTTTACGGAATTTGAGAAATGGCGCAAAGAGAATAACATTTCGACGATTTCTGAAAACGTCATGCTGGCATATTTTGAGTTAAAACGGCAAAATACAAAGCATCCAGCTTATGGAGTCTTTATTCTCAATTAAAGTCGTGTATAAACATCCATTTAAATCATGACATTTCGAATTATTACAAATTAAAAGCTCTTCTAAAACGGTGTTCAGAAGGATACACTCCGAAAAAATCCAAAATTTTAGAAGAATTCGAAATTAGTAAATTTATTAACGAAGCAGAAGACAAAATTTGTTTGGCAATGAAAGTAAGTATAATTGTATTATTAGAAAGTGTATAAATTATGACGATTTCAAATTAGTAAAAATAATAACTAAATGAATAACTACATACTACATAAATAACTATACTCTTAATAACTACTTAAAAACTACATAAATAACTATACTTCTAAAAAACTACATAAATAACTATACTCCTAATAACTATTTCTAAAAACTACATAAATAACTACTTCTATAACTACCGATATAAATAGTAAAGGCAGCAATTGCACCAAACTCAGTTAAATTTAACTGTGGTTTAAAACAATCATTACTCCCTTAAATGAATCGAGTTTGGTGCAACTGACCCTAAATAAAACGAATTTTATGAATTTTAGGTCATCTTGATAATGGGATACAGCGGGGCCTGTAGGCGTGATGAGCTCACAAACATGTCCACTGATGACGTTAAATTACAGTCCGACACCATTATAGTCTCCATACCAACAACAAAAAACAACTTGTCCAGAGAATTTGTTATTACTGAAAAAAATGGATTACATTAATTAATGCTTATGTTGCTCTAAGACCCACCAACACCACACACAAGCGATTTTTTTTGACATATAGAAATGGACGTTGCATTAATAACCCTATTGGAATTAACACAATGGGCAAAGTCTCAAAAGAAATTGCCATTTTCTTAAACTGCCCCATCCACAACTTTATACGGGCCACTGTTTTAGGAGGTCGAGTGCCACTCAGTTGGCCAATAAGGGTGGAGACTTGCTGAGCCTCAAACGTCACGGTGGATGGAAATCGTCTGCTGTGGCTGAAGGGTATGTCGAGTCGACCCTAAGTAAGAAAATTGAAGTGGCAGAAATGCTTAGGCCTTGTGCAAACCCACCTTCTTGTTCCACTTCAGATAATAGTTTTAATTTGCCAAGTTCTTCGACATAGAATCCTCTTATTGACATCACCACAACTAATGCAAATACTCAAAACATTGTTACTGCCAATGAGAGTGTTCCGGTGTTGTAATTCATGCAAAAGATTCTTCGTCAGTGACCGTTAACGTCTCCTATAATAATTGTAATTTTATAGTCATAATAATTGAGTTCTAGTTTGTTGTTTACTTGTTTTTAAAATAAAAAACTGTATCTGAAATCTTCCTTTATGACAGAACAAAAATTAAGACCTACAGAATAATAAACATAATAGAATTTAGAACCATGTGAATGTGCACTTTGACAACGATACCCGGTATCCCCACCATTGTGTCGGCGCAGAATTCAAATTAGTCGTCTTTAAAAACACATTACTAATCCCTAATCAAATTATTAGACGCACCTTACTTTTGGAAACTTACTGATCTTGAACATACTTCTTTTATTCTTCACTTACAATATTATAATATTAAATTACATTACACAAATTTTCACAAAAGAATAATTTTAGATGTAATTAAATGTACATACTTGGAATCTTGAATTTACCAATCAAAATACCCATATTTGTATTAAAGTCATGCTTTCAATAATACATATATAAAATAATAATTACACAGAATTTGTTTCTTGTAAACGTGCCAATGGAGTTTCATGCCGTAAGGACAACAAGAGTTCAACTATTTCCAAAAACGTTGGCATTCTTTGAGCCCAAGATTCCAATAACCACTGAACTTATGGTATCTTTATTACAAACGTTAAAATGTTTCCAGAGCTTTGTTTTCTTTTGAATGTTAACCGAACAACAAAGTGGCCCGTAACAAGTAACAATCTTTGTAGGGTTACAAAGAATCTTTTGTTCGTGCCGAAGGTAACATCCACTTCAAAGTGTTGTGCTCTAGTTTTATGTACTGTAAAAGAAAACAAAATTACAATGTTATAGGGTGAGGCTCTTGAGTTTATTTATGTCAGTAACATAATATATTTAACTTCGCCAATTTTATCAAAAGCAAATCTGATATAACAAATAAAGGTAGTACTTACCGTCTATATACTTTGCTACGAAAATAATTAAACAATGTTTATAGTGTTGCTTAAAAATTGGAATTTCAACTTAGTTTTATTCCATTGAGGTTATGCTAAACATTTCTAAATATGCGATTAAAATTATATGACATTAAGCCACTATTGCCAACTAAAAGAAAATTTTCACCGTTTTAGTGTAATTTTTATGAAACCGTATTTATTTTATGAAACGCGTTGCTTTTGTTGGTAATTCTTCATTAGGCATTGTAAAATCGTTCTCTGTCAAAAACGATAATTTCATCTTTGATCATTTTCCAATCTGTTTAACTTTAGATTACAATATTGCTTTAAAGCACCAAAAACACTCCTCTCCTCATTACACGCCTTATTTAAAGTGGAATGATTCACTTCTTTACAACTATAAGCCAAAAATCTTAACATGCTAATTCCTCAAAAATCCGATTTTACTTTCTTACGTCACTAATGAAATGTTACTAGTAAAAAAAAATTACAACAAAATGGTGAAATCAAAAAAAGATGCTCACTCTAAATCTGAACTGAATCGACTTAGCAATGTCAGAAATTTGCAGGAATTCTGGCAAGCCGTAAAAGAATACAAAGTTTCTAGGCTGCCTTCTTCGCTCACGGTTAGAGAATGGGAAGCATTTTATGACACTATTTTTTCTGCCAGAATTCTTGATAACACCTTATTTTTTGATGAAAAAAGTGACGTCCTGGATGGTAAAATTTCAATAAATGAACTTGAAAGGACTTTAAATTTATGCCGTAACGGAGAAGCTCCGGGGGCTGATAGTATCTGTTTCGAGTTTCTTAAATACTTACCTTCTCTTATATCTATTTTTATTTTTTAATAGTATTCTGGAGACGAGCTCAATTCACTCTGCTTGGGGCGACATCATTCTGACAATGATCCACAAAAAAGGGCCAAAAACCGATCCTTATAATTTCCGCGGTATAGCCCTGGTTAACTGTACGGTAAAACTCTTCATCTCAATCTTACTCAACAGACTTAACAACTGGGCCGAGGATCAATCTATCATACCCGAATGTCAAGCTGGATAAGGCACGCGGATGTATTGATAATATCTTCACATTAAATATTCTTATACAACAACATTTACGGCGCAAGGGGGGGCAAACTATTCGCTGCTTTTATAGACTTCAAGCGCGCTTTTGACTCTATCAATCAAGCTTTACTGTGGAAAAAGCTCTACGAAGTTGGTGTTAGCTCTGCCTTTATTACAATTATAAGAAACTTATATAACGGTGCCTCTATGAAAATTAAAAGAAACCCAAGGTGAATCCGTTAGTCCTTCTCTCTTTTCTTTATATTTAGCGGACATCAAGCAATACTTTAAACTCATAGGGTTACATGGTGTCTCTGCAGGTGCAACAACAGACATACTTATGCTATTATACGCCGATGATCTGGTCATTCTGGCTGAATTTGAAGTTGATCTGGCTCGCAAACTCGGTGTCCTTGAAAGTTACTCTTCTAATAACAAGTTAGAGGTTAACATTGATAAGTCTAAGATTTTGAGATTTTCTAAGGGTGGACTCCATAGTAAAAAAATTTTCGGTTTCTTTACAATTCTCAAACAATAGAAACTGTTTCGGAACACGTTTACTTGGGTGTACCGTTCTCTTCATCTGTCTTATTTAGGAAAATGTAGACTGCAACTCTATCAGTCCATCGTAGTAAGCACACTTTCTATGTGTCTCCCAGTTTGGAGAATTCGGTACTCCGATACGATTGAGCAGATTCAGGTCGGATTTTTTTAAACGTTTGCTATTACTACCAATGAACACCCCTGATTTACTTGTTAGGCTGGAAGTTGGATGTCTTAAACTATATTTTACTGTTTTTAAATTCACGTTGAACTACGTCATCAAACCTTATTCTATGAAATCCGAGAGGTACCTCAAAAATTTGTTTTCTAAATCAAGCGCGATCCGGCGATAGTGATATATAGTTCAATTGGGTCAAGCAAGTCCAATCAATGTTTAATTTTATTATCTCATTCGAATCATGGAGTGAGCTCAATACCTAGTACTAGTAAAAAACAAAGACGTACCGCTTCAAAAATTCCAGGAAAAATGTTATTAAGAAGATATTAATAAATTAAGTCAATCTTTATACGGCCTGTTTTCACAATACTTTACGTATAACAAACTGGTACAAAATTACTTAACTTTTCGCTCTCCTGTTCATATCATCCGTCTTATTGCCCAGGTTAGACTATCATATAAACACATTTGCTATAAGAACAAGCTGTACAAACTAGATTTTAGAGAAACTTGTCAAGTTTGTAATTCTAATCAACTGCAAACTTTCCATCATATTTTTATTGATTGCCCCATTTTGTCTGTTGTTAGGCCAAAGAATCTCCATTTTTTACAGTTCTTTTCTGGAATTGCAAAGAAGTTTAATAACACTTCCTTACTTGACGCCAAACAATTTTGTAACACTCTTCTGCAAATTTTAATGCTACGCTCTTTTGCCTTGAACGAATGATTTCTGCATATGAATTTTTATATTTAAGATATATTAGAATAAGAATTTTTTTATCGCTACTTTTCAACACTTGTATGTTTAATATAATTTGAAATTATTATTACACAATTTATTTCTTATTTTTAATTTATTTTTCACGTTTTTTAGTCTCGAATTTTTTGCTATGAAAATGTTTTTTCTGTTTTCTATAAGCAATAAAGAATTATTATTGTTATTATTATTATTATTTGTGTAATTTTAATTAACAATTTGCTACACTACCCGTTAACCGCAAGCAGAAACATAAAAAACAAAATACCGACTTTCGTCATAAGGTATTAATCGCGACATTCGTTTTCTAGATGTACGAGGATGTATTGATATCTAGTTAGCCTAGACCAGTTCCTTGCATAAACAAAATATTGCGTTACCATAGCAACGAACAATAACTTATTAGAAGTGTCAGTGTAAAGTTTGACGTCAAAAAGTAAACCAGAGTCACGCAATAAATTAAATGAAAAATTGTGAAAATCGAAAATTGGAGTATCGAGCCATCATCAAGTACCTGTATTTAAAAGGGTTAAGAGGTAAGCAAATTTACGAAGATATGCTTAATACCCTTGGTGATCAATGTCCTTCGTATGCGACCGTCAAAATTGGAATGCAAGCTTCAAAAGAGGTAAATTTTCCATTGAAGATGATGACCGATCGGGAAGGCCAGTTTCTGTGTTAGTCCCCAAAATATCGATGCAGTTCATGACATGATTTTATCAGACCGTCGAATTGGGCTAAAACGGATATCTGAAGCACTGAATATTTCATACGAACGCGTTCATCATATGGTTCACGTCAATTTGGACATGACAAAATTGCTGCAAAATGGATCCCCAAATGTTTGAATGTTGACCAAAAGCGTGCAAGGGTAGAAGCATCGCGTTCGATCTGTGCTCGATTTGAAAACGATGTAGACTTCTTAAACCGAATTGTTACTATGGATGAGACTTGGGTACATTTCTACGATCCAGAAACAAAGCAACAATCGATGGAATGGCGACACTCTGGTTCTCCAAGACCTAAGAAGTTTCGTGTCCAAAAATCTGCTGGAAAAGTTCTTGCTTCAGTTTTTGGGATTGCCATGGAGTAATCATGATTGATTTTTGGATAAGGGTAGAACAATAACTGGAGATTACTATTCGACATTACTGACCACTCTACGGGAAAATATTAAAGAGAAAGACGCGGAAAGCTATCCAAAGGTGTTTTGTTTTTGCAGGACAACGCCCCTGCACACAAATCTCATGTTGCCATGCAAAAAATTCGTGATTTAGGGTTTGAATTACTAGAACACCCCCCTTATTCACCAGATTTGGCTCCGTCCGACTATCACCTCTTTCCTCAACTGAAAAAAAGTTTAAAAGGTCGTACATTTTCTTCCAACAAGAAGGTAATAGAAGCTGTGGAGGTCTGGTTTGCAGAGCAAGAAGAAAAATTTTTTTTGAAAAGTCTAGAGACGTTGCAGGTTCGCTGTAATAAATGTATCTAATTAAGAGGAGAATATGTTGAATAATAAAATATTTTGACATTGAAATTTTGTTTGGTTCTATAGTAGGCTAAGAATTTTTCAATACATTCTCGTATGTTCCGTGTGACATATTGCTCACGACACACGTTTTGCTCGGTTTATATAATACATATGTACACGTTTTAATTTTTTTGCATACTGGATTATTTGTAGACGACGAAATGATAGATGTCCGCCTTTTTCCTTCATGAAATGTGGAATCTTTACAATAGGACTTTGAATGGTGACGATCGGACAAATAATCACAAAAGACTTCAGCTAGAACTAGGTATAGAACATCCGACAATTTGGAAATTTATAAATGGGATACGTAAAGTACAAAAGGAGAGAGATGTATACTACGAGCAACTTGTGGCTGGTAATCCTCCGCCTGTAAAGTAAAAACTATAGAGACGCCGACGAGCGCATGTTAGCGATAGCTAACGACGTTCAAATGTTAGAATAAATTAAAGAGTTAGTTCATAATTATGTGAATATAATATAAAGAATATTACATCTTATAATTATATAAATCAATTTCACTTTTAACTTTTTATTTTTAGTTAATAAAATGTCGTTAAGATTTCATTTTTGTCATCTTCCAATAAAATTTGACTTTACTGTTTTATTTACTTTAAAATTTATTTCCCGGTGACAAATTCGCCGCAGATCAATAGGCCGATGGCGAATTGTCTTCACGGAAAATCGGTCGACGGTAAATCGTTTTGCCGGTGAATCGGCGGACGGCCAATCGGCGACGGCTAATAGTCTTAGACCTCTTAACTATTCCATTTTGAATAGAAGGAAACATTTAATTTAACTGAAGTGATTATAATTAATTGAATAAACATTTTAAATAAAATTTGTAACGGTTGTTCTTTATAAATAACAAAAGAAAGCGACGGCTTTAGAGGAACAACCTAAAAAAAAAAGAAATTCGGTTCGATGTAGCGCACTAAATTCGTTTGGCTTCGTCGGTGAGTGGGAATTGCTTAAAGATCTGTAAAGAAACAGACTGCTGCCTAACAAAGCGCCGCCAGCTGGGTAATAGAAAGAAATAAAACCAACCAACAGGAGATCAACAGGTTTTACTTAAAGTCTGATACGTTAAATCAAACACAAATCAGAGAGACAGACAGACAATTCAATACAACAAACAAATATTAAGGTACTAGGAGAATGTGACAGAAATAGAGAGACTGTCGCATATAGCTACGTGCGTTAGCAGCAACAATAAATAAAGCTCGCAATTAATGTGTCGAATTTTAAATAAGTTTTTTAGTTACAACCAAATTAAAGTTAGCGTTCCTATTGAGGATTGGTTACTAAGAAGACACACTTACACACGGCGACTTAAAACTAGCTTAAGCTCGCATTAAAAAGGTAAGTACCTCCCGCCAACCCAAAAGGCCTTTTGTTTTAGCTTCAACCGCTCTAAGTAAAGCGCCCGAGCTCTTATTGAGCTGGTTTAAAAAAACCAAACGTCGGTTGTAGAGCATACCCCGAATAAAATTTTGCTTAAATATTAGAAACGAAACCGTTCTATGTCACATGTACGTGAGCTTCATACGCATTAATATTGAATAGGTTACTTAAATATTAAAACTCAGCTGTATTTTGTAGTATCCAGTTCTGAGAATGAAAGTTCCTGCTAGCGACGGTATTCGACAGCTGCAGAAGGTAGGTAACCCCAGGATTTCCCTTAGGGGAAGTATGTAGCGAAGAACAGAAGGCGAATATGTTTCTTCGAAGTCGAAATTATGCAGCATAAACGACCCTTGCAGACCGTATTGTCCACCGGTTGTTTGCACTTTAACTGAATGCGAAACCGTGGTAGGGAATGGTTCTTAATTAGACATTCCAATACCCCCAGGAGTTATCCAAGTGCAATACACGATAAAAACATAAGGTCAACGCAACGTGCTAAAAGCATACGTCGTAATTAGAACTATCACAACCAAGAAAGAAAAGGAAGCAAAGTGTACTCACGGTGAATTCGGCCGGATTTAAACTTAAACGCCAATTCGACTTAAAAATCTTGAATCACACATTAGTAATTTAATTGTACAAATTTTAACTTTAGGAGCACGCCAAAAACACCGTGTAGAAAGAAAGAAAATGTCCGTTGTTTGTCTCGGAAACTTTTGTCAAATTTTATTTCCACCAATAGAAAATTAGGAACATGCGCGCCAAATTCGACTTTCGTCGTAATGTTACTCGCGGCACACGTTTTGAGAACCTTTGAAAATAAAACCGTAATAAATTGTTTGATTTTTTAATTAATTCTCACCAAGTTTTTTGAGTTTTTCTAAATTTAGGTAATGACAATTTCATAATACAATATTCAAAACAATATTTGTTTATAAAAGTGTATGTAAAATATTACAGAAAGTTCAAAACTGCATACAGTATGTTTCAAAGTGTCTAAATAAATTATTTAATACCCAAATTTCAAAATCCGAAGAAATAAATTTGGCAAAACCGTTATTTCAACAATTTTGCGAACTAAAATCTAAAACAAGCTTGAAACAACAAAACACAAATTAGGTTATGTTTTTGACAACTGTAACAATCAACAAACGCAGAATAGACCTAATAAATTGTAAACGCACTAATCGACAGCTTTCTACTATTATAGACCCCCTAATGCAACGATAAGTTTTCTAAGCATTTTTTCAAAATTACCAAGTTATAAGGTTGTTCTTCTGTAACGATTTCAATAGAATACATACATTAAATATTCTAAACAAGTAAAAGACCAGAAATAGCATTTGATACTTATATGCGCTTTCTTTGTAGTTTATAATTGAATTCTGTACAATCGAAACGGTTAAATGATTTGTTGACCAGATCGCAAGTCATTTAGAAATAATTAAATTTATATATGTGTTAGAATCACGGTGTGGTCTTTTACTGACAGCTAATATTGTTAACACGTACACGCCTCATTCTTATGTTACATGCTAAATTGTGTTATTCATAACTAATAATGAGAAATTGTCTAAATAAATTTAATTCTACTACTATGGAAAGTACATTTTAAATTTCAAATTAATTACCAAACAAAGCATTTTTTTTATGTTACAAGCTTTTTGTATGATAGAAAGTTAATTAAGTGAATTTGTTTGTAGTTTGTAATACTGGTAGATTAATATAGTGTGAATTTTATCTGAAATTTTAAAATTGCTTAACATAGTCCGTTTAATAACTAAAAACTAAAAATGAACAAAGGTATAAAAAACTTAATCAAATAACTAAAATAAAAATTAAAGAAACATGGTTGATTGAAAACTGCAGAGAGATTGAGAAATACAAACCAAAATATGACAGTTTCAATATGCACAAAGAAGTAGCAGGTATTCCAAGATCAAAACAATCCAATATATTAAAAGATGAACATTAAAGAATAATCAGTGTTACAATGTATAAATTACAGATATGGAAGAAATACATAGAAGAACTTTTCAAAGACGACAAATCTGAACTAACACAAAATGATACTACAGAGACAGGGCCTGATATATTGAAAAGTGAAATAGAGTATACTATTCAAAATAGAAAAAGTAGAACTGTTAACGTTAATTGACGATGACACAATTGACGTGATGATGGACCTTTTTAACATAACTTATTGAACAGGTGTTATTCCAAAAGAATGGCTTACGTCTACGTTTATACCAATACCAAAGAAAAACAATGCAAATAATTGTACGGAGCACAGAACTATAGTATTAACAAATCATAAATTAAAAGTCTTTCTTAAAACCATTAATAAAAGAATATACAGGGTATCCCAACGAAAACTTGACGCCTCTATAATGTGAAAACTATAAAGTATTTCGAAATTCGCCAAGACACGTCGATTTTTGTTCTTGAGGGGAGCCTTTTGGACAGTCAAGCCAACTCGATATGTTCATCCTCCTAATGCCGAGCCACCCCAACTTTAAAATTTTAAATGAGACTACCCCATTTGTGGCACATTATTTTAAAACTCTTTTCATTGCAAATACTCGTTTTTATAAATCGGTTGAGATTTGACCGAATTATTGGTACAAACAAAAAGTTGACGAACCCAAATACTCGCCACTAAACAGTTTTTTATCTACACACGACCACATTACTTACATATTTTTGTTGAAATGTTTATCAGTTTACAAAAAAGTCAGAAATGAAAGAAAAAGCTGAAGCAAATAATAGTCAGATTTATTTGATGAATTGCTCAAAGAATGCTTAATCGAGTTTTTAAAATCAAATAAAATAACTGTTTCCGATTGTGATCAAATGGAATCAAAACATCCAAACAGCTATAGTAGTTATAAATTAACGGTAGCTGCTACTGAAATTGACACAATATGCGACAGTAAAATCTGGCCTCCAGGAGTCATTATAGGGAAGTTTTTTCAGCATCTACACATTCTAAGGAAGAGGCGGAAAGAAGACAATATAATGAGCGAATAACTACCAACTCTTGCATAGTATTTCACTTAAATATACAATGCATTCGAAATAAAGCTAACGAGCTTGACGCATTTTTTAAAGATTTTAATTTAAACTGTGACTTTCTCTGCATCATCGAACACTGGTTAGTGGAGGCAGAGCTCAAGGCGTTTCATGTGGGTAATTTCTGGGTGGCCTCGGCTTATTGTCGGCGTACAACCCACAGTCATGGTGGTTCCATGATTTTAGCCAAACCAGAGCTAGGTTGTGAAAGTGTGGAAGAAAACAACCGTCTTTCGATACCTATAAACTGTGAAGTGTGTGCAGTACGAAGTGCAGAGACAAACTTAATCATTACATCTTGTTATAGATCCCCAAGTGGAGATATTAGTATTTTTTTACAAATTTTAGAACTAATTTTAATGAAATACAACAAATTTAATTTAATAATATGTGGTGATTTCAATGTCAAATTTAACAAAGATGACTCTAATGCCAACCAGTTATCCGATTTATGTTACTCATATGGTTTAATGAAAATGGTAAATGTAAGTACCAAGAAAGCATACTTGTTTAGACAACATATTCATTAATTTCTCAATTAACATGTTCAACTCAACAGTAATTGACACAGGGTTATCGGATCATTATGCTCAACTAATTGAAGTTAATCTGCATAAGGTTGACAATACGTGTAAAAAAAATTTAATTTCGAGACTTATTACTAAAAAAGGGTTGTATCGTTTCTATAATATTCTAGAGAAGTTATGCTGGGAATTTATTGACATACCCAATCATAATGCAAATGAAAAATTCAAATTTTCTTTAATAATTTTCTTGATGCATTTCATATTTTTTCCCATTAATAACTTACCAAGCAAACAAGAAAGATGCAAACATAAGATGGTTTAATAAAAATCTAAAAGATATGAGGTCCAAGTTAAGGGGCTTGATGACCTTGCTCAAATTTGTCGAGATGATAATGAATCATTAAAAAAGCTCGTAACAGTTTTCGTTCGAAATATCGGTCAGCTATTGCACAAGTGAAATCGAAAGCACATGACAATTACATTAAAAGTGCAAGTAATCCTACAAAGGCAGCCTGGAATGTAATTAATAGTAGGTTAACAAGCAGAAAAGTTCCTAAATCAATTAAACATACTGCTAATGATTTTAATAATTTTTTATCAAAATTGTATCTGATCTTGTCAGTAATGTCCCAAGCAATGCGAAGAATCCTCTAGAAATATGTAATGTTAAAGTACCCGACAATATTAAATTTTGTTTTCATGAAGTAACACTCATTGAAGTTCGCGATACAATTAGCTCATTAAAGAATAGTAGATGTAAGGATGTGTATGGATTTAACACCTTATTTAAAAAAGAAACATTAACTTAATTATAGTACCATTGACTAAATTGATCAATCAATGCTTAAAAGATGGAACTTATCCTGAAAGCCTAAAGTTAGCTGTGGTGATACCTGTCCCTAAAAAGGTGATACTAACGATATGAAAATTACAGGCCAATTTCTCTATTACCAGTATTTTCAAAGATTTTTGAGAAAGTTGTGTATAAACAAATCTCACAATACTTTGAAATTAACAATCTTTTCCATAAAAATCAATTTGGTTTTCGAAAAGGCAAAAGTACGGCTCATGCTTTACGAAAATTTACGAACTACACAATAGAGTGCTTTGAAGAGCGCAAATATTCTCTAGCTACATTCTTGGATCTCTCTAGAGCATTTGACTGCGTATCTCATAGCATACTTGTCAATAAACTTAGTAGATATAATTTTGATTATGTAAGTACAAAATTTGTGGCATCTTATTTGAATAATAGACGACAGTGTGTGCGATTTAATGGGTCTGTATCAAAAGAAATAACATTACACACAGGTGTTCCTCAAGGATCCATCTTTGGTCCCCTACTGTTTCTAATATATGTTAATGATCTCCTAATTATATGAAATCCTATGTATGTAGCATATTATATGCTGACGACACAACTCTGCTATGTAACAGTAAAATCTACAATCAGTATGTAATATGGGTAATGAGGCGCAGTCACTCGCTCTGGAATGGTGCCAAGCTAACAAGCTTACTATTAACATTAGCAAAACCAAGCAACTTCTAAACACTCTTAGAGTATGTGATGATACAACAAATGTTGAGCCTGTTTGTTTTCTTGGATTACATTTTGATCAAAATTATCATGGGACGCTCACACTAATAAGTTAGCTATCAGATTGGCCTCTAATATTTTTGCTCTACGAAACCTATCCTCAACTTTATCGACAAAGGTACTAAGATCTGCATACTACTCACTATGTGACTCACATTTATCATACCAAATTGTGCTGTGGGGACAATGTTCTAATTTTAATAGAATATTTGCATTACAGAGAAGAGCAATTCGTATCCTAGCAAATTTGGACTACAGGATGGATTGTCGAAATGCTTTTAGGAATCTTTGTATCCTTACACTACCCTGCATCTACATAATGAACGCTTTGATAACAATCTATAATAATATAGAAACTTACAAATTACAGACTGACATTCACCTTTATAATAGTAGGCGGAAAAAGATATACGTTCAAACTATTATAGACTAACGTGCTCTCAAAAATGCTCAGATTTGTTAGCTACAAAATTGTATAATAAGCTAACTCTTGAAACTAGATCGTTAGGGATTAGGCAATTTAAAACAGAGTTAAATCTTTTTGTTGAACAAGGCTTTCTACAATTGCCAAGAATTTCTTACATCTGAATTAAACATTTAATCCTCTGTTGACAAATTCTGCTTTTATTGTACTCGTTACTCATGCAAATTTGTTGTTATTTTATTCTATTAAACCACTTTGACGTTTGTAAAATGTTATATTAACATTACTAACAACAATAAATGTAAATAAAAAATAAAATAAAAAATAAATAAAATAAAAAATAAATAAAATAAAAAATAAAAACAAAATGACTCCCGTTAGCTTGCAAACAATAATACAGTCTGTTTTCAAGTTCTTTTCGAACATTATTGAAGACATCCGCAGTTATTAATTGGCATTCTTCTACAATTCTCTGACGTAACACTTGTAATGTTTCAGGCTTCGTGGCGTAGACTCGTGATTTTAAATGGCCCCACAAAAAAAAAATCTAAAGGGGAGATCCGGAGATCTTGGTGGCCATTCGACGGACCTCTTCTGCCAATCCAATGCCCGGGAAATGGTTATTCAGAAATTGTCGCACAGCCGCAGTATAATGCGGGGGCGCACCATCTTGTTGGAAGGTTATATCATTTTCCAGTAAATTGTCCTAAAATCTCTGTTATCCTACAATCAATTGTATCTTCTAATAATTCTAGATAAATGTTTCCATTGAGATTACCTTGAATGAAAAATGGTCCAACAATATGGTCGCCCAAAATTCCAGCCCAAACATTTAATTTTTGAGGAGTCTTAGTATGAAATTCCCTAATTAAATGAGGATTAACGTCACTCTAATAACGACAATTGTGTCTATTTACTTCGCCATTCAACATAAATGTGCATTCGTCGGAAAAACATGTATTCTAGAGAAAATTTGGATTCTGTAGAAGATGTTTACTAAAGTATTGGCAAAATTCGTTACGGCTGAAACGGGATACGCCGGAAGCTTGAGATACAGTTGTAATCGAGTGTTTATTGTTCATTTGTATAATGACCCAAAACTGCCACTTAAGTGCAGTTCATTTCGAACTGGACCAATTACTTCACGTTTCTTGTTTAAAAGCGAACCCGTTGCAACGAACTTGTCAATCAGTTGTTTAACGTACTGGGGGCTTACATTTTTTTCAGCATGATTTGCGTTAAAAATTCGTGCTGTAGCTTTCATTATTACGATAATAAATTGCAACAATTTCTACTCTATCCGCGACTAAATAAACAATTTTTAAAACACGTTAAAACTTTCAAGATCAAGCTGAAATTAACCCTTTCCGTACGGCAGCCTTACACAATAATTCGGTCCGTACAGACGGAACTTTAGACCGTGCCTAACAGACGAGTGTCGACTATGTGCGACACTATACTCGTAAGTTGTGGACGCATGATGTTTATGGTAAAAGTGCAATATACTAACAAAAATAAACATTTATTCTAGAAATAATAATGTAAGTTATAAAAATCATAAATATTTCAAAAAACGCATTAAGGTAGTAAACATTATTTTTTTATAACTAAAAAGTTTTTTTTTTGTGATAAATTCTGAAACACGGAATACAGAGCCCAACATTACAGTCTTTGCACATAAACCTAGTCTCCTTACGCTTTTTCACATTATTTTTAGTTTGGGCACAAACTATACGTATCGTCGTCTTTGCAATTTTCCATTTTTACGGGGAATTTCTTCCGGGAAATGTCACTCTATCAGTCTGACAGTGCCAACGTCACGTCGACTCGGTCTGGTGTTTTCTATTGAGTATCTGAAACTGAAACAAATTGTATTTTATGGAAAAATAAATAAGAAAGTGTAAACAAACCTCTCCAAGGATTGGCGTATAACTTTCCGATGGAATTTGGGAAACGGAACCTTTTTGGCGTTTTAGATCTAGTGTATGAAAAAATAGCTTCTTGTACATACCACTTGATGGTTTTTCGTGTACTGTCTACGGGGCTTATCATCATGTCCGAATTATCAATAGCGCCCATTTGTCCATTATAGTCAATTACGTATAAAGGTTTCTTCTGATGTTGCTGTGTTAACCTATCAATTTTTTGAAGTGTTACTACTTCATTCTCGTGGAAAGTTAACAACATAACCAAGTCCCGACGATCCTTCCATTTTAAGACTAGTATGTTCGCACAACTTTTCCAGTCGATTTCGACCCTTTTCAGTTTTTTTTAATTCGGGCATCTGCTTTCTGTTTTGACGGACAGTTCCGCAGGTATTATAAAGAAATGTTGATAACGAGGGGCTAGTATAATAATTGTCACTATAAAAAGTATGCCCTTTGTTCAAATACGGTTCCAAAAGTTTAACTACAACCGAATCAGATGAACCAAGATTGTCGATAAGTGTTATGTCAGTGGTTTTTCCGATATACACCAGGAAATCTAAAATGAACCCCGTTTCACAATCACACAAAACGTAGAGCTTTATTCCAAAACGGTGTCGTTTTGTTTTAATATATTGTTTGAAACTCAGGCGACCTTTAAATAAAATCATACTCTTGTCGATAACGGGATTTTCGAACGGGTAAAACTGACTTTGTGATTTTATTGTGTTTATTACTCCTAACTTACGCATACGATTATTAGGGTTGCCTTCGGCATTATTAGAAAAATATAGGTATTTCAACATAGTAAGGTATCTATCACGACTAATTTTTTCACCAAAAATGGGAGTATGCATCAAACTATCTTTTGACCAATAATCTTATATGTCCGTGTTTTTCACATGAGGCATTAGCAAAGTTAGAGATATAACAACAAAAAGCTCAGAAAGGTCAATATCTTTCCAATCCTTTGTTCTTGTTCTTGCGCATACCGATTAGTTTCGGCTATACTAATAGTGGCAAGTGGTCTTTATACCACTACTGCTATTGTCATAAACGTGTTTCTTAGGCTGAAAATCTTCTTGACCCCAAACAATATCGAATTGTTCAATTTTTGTTGAATCGTTATCTAAATTTACTTCATCATTGGTTTTCTTCTTCCAGATCATCTTCTTCATCTTCCCATCTCTCATTGTCACTATCAGATTGAGGTACATATTCACTTCCACTATCCATAAATGGTTCATTTTCATATATCTCATTTGGATCATCGTCCATAACACTTAAAATAGTATGTACTTCAACATCAGATAATCCACAGTAGCTATCGTGACTTGTTTTTTTGGTCTGGAAGAGATCCTCGACGGACCAGCGGCATTCTTCAGTGACATTTTAAGACAGACTGGCGCAAGAACACAAACACTGCATTCGACTAACACTGAACTTGTAAGGTTGCCGGATGTCGCATATGATCGACAGTGTCGAACATATGCGTCAACCGCCTGAGCAGTTAGTATGTATTGAACGCAAACGATGCGACAGCAGTCTACATGCCAAATTTAAAAATTATATGCGTCGCATCCCAACCGACAGTCGTCTTGAAGACAGTATACATGTCGTCGACCATGTGCGACAGTCGTCTGTGCGGCACATATCCTCGGTGTCGCATGTGCTGCATCAGCCGTACGGAAAGGGTTAAGGATGTTTTGTTATTCAGAGAAGATCTGATTTTCTATAGACTTATTATAAACAAAAAACAATTAGTATATGACTTATTATTTGCTTCAGCTTTTTGTCCTCTTCTGATTTTTATTATGAACTGATAGACACATCAACAAAATAGGTAAATGTGGTCGTGTGTAGTCGATAAAAAACTTATGAGTGGCGAGTATTCCCGTAGAAATTACTACGCGTAAGTTGGTTTGTCAACTATTCGTTTATACCAATAATTCAGTCAAATCTCAACCGATTTCTAAAAACGAAGTGTCATTGTATTTGCAACGAAAAGGGCTTTAAAATGATATGCCACAAGTGGGGTAGTCTCGTTTGAAATTTTAAAGTTGTGGTTACTAGACATTAGGGGGATGAACATATCGAGTTGGCTTGACTGTCAAAAAGGCTCCCCTTAAGAACAAAAATCAACGTATCTCGGCGAATTTTGAAATATTTTTTGTTTGTATGTCAAGTCTTCGTTGGGATACACTGTATAGGAAACTCAAAGAGAATATTAGTGATACACAGCTAGGGTTCAGAAACGGATTAGGAACAAGAGATGCCTTATTGGGAATAAATGTACTAATGCAACGATGTCTAGACTTAAATTAAGATCTGTACGCATGTTTCACTGATTTTGAGAAGGTTTTCGATAAAATGAGACATGAAACACTATATGAAATACTTGAAAAGAAAAACATCGATAGTCGTTTATTTATTTATTTATTCGTATGGTATATTACACAAATATTGTATTGTGATGTAAGTGTTATGTATGGTGCTCCAGAAGATCAGTATAAACCTGTACAGTGTGGTAACGAAACCGTGTGCAATAGTGGATTGGTTCGTCTTGGCAAAGAATTTACTTCAAGGTTTAGGAAAACCACTAAAACCTAAACATGCCAACCCTTACACACCCTATTGTTTACATGTAATAATATTACTTAAGTGTGTAAACATTATAGAAGGTAAATAAGAACATAAAATATAACAGCACAGCCATTGCATGACGACATATAATGGACCGGTCCAAACGCCAGTCATGACAATGACGAAAAAAATAGTAGGTTAAAGAAATAGCAAAACAAAATAATGGAAAAATAGATAATCAAGACAAGAATACAAAAAATTGCTGAACTTCAGATGTCCTTCTGATTCGTAAGCCATAATATTGCTTGATCCGTTAAATTATGAATGTTTGGAAACCCTCCTTTAAACTTCGTTAATTGACAATCCTCTACAATATGTGTAACGGTCACTGGTTCGTTTCCACAGTCACAATTTGGATTAGAAATCGCACCCCATTTGAACAACATAGAGTTGCATTTTGAATGACCAAATTTTTCTTTTTTTATTAAAGCTCGGGACTTCTATTGTTGGATCATCAATGAGATGTTTATTGAAAACATCAACTCCAGACCATAATTTTTTCCACTCTTCAACTTCAGAAAAGCCGTACTTAAGTAGTCTTGTAACCATATAAGACTTCGAGACTTAAGTCTTTTAGCAGGAGGGTTGTCAATGTCATTTCAAATTGGCAACTTTTTGTTGTGATATAAGAATAATAGCCAATTTATATTGACATCAAACTGCTAAAGTAAAAGTAGAAAATAAAGTGACGAAAAGATTAAGATTTGCCGTTGTGTCCGACAAGGATGTATTCTCTCTCTATTTTTATATAATATATACAGTGATGGGCAAATGTGTAGAATCAAGTAAATATCTCTGGAATTATTAGAGATATCAAAATAAAATTTGGAAAGTGGATACTGCAGTAGATTACCTGTTTGTTTTTATATTTTTTAACAATTTTGAACTTCCGGTTTTACCGGAAGTAATGGTGATTTTAAATTGTGCAATGGAACACCCTGTATATTATTTTAGTTTCTGAGGAAACATTTTATTACGAGTACAAAAATATTAGGTTCGATATTTTTTATTTCACTATCTACCGAGATATTAACAGAAAAGTAACTAAAGGAAGTAAAAATCTAATGGTATCTAGTAGTTCATAAAATTCATTGTAGAAGTGACAGTAGTTGTCAAAATAAGTTATTAGTGTTTGAATTTGAACATAAAAAGATTGAATTGTTTTAATTTGATCGTAAAACGGTCGAATTAAGTGAAAGAGAAAGAATAGCAGTATTAATGGTGAATGGGTATGGAGAGAGGAAAAGGACACATCAAGAAGTTTATGACCTTTTCAACATCGTTCATCCGAATGCACAAATATCCCGTTTAGTTATGACAAAAACTTTGCTAAGGTACGATACAAGTGGAACAGTTAGCAATTTACCAAAAATTAGACGGTTAAAAAGTGCAACTAATAAAGGTGTAGCTTAAAATGTTGCTATATCTTTAGAAGATAATCCTCACTTCTCCACTACCGACCTCGGCAATATGCATGGAATTAGCCGTCGTTCAGTAAGAAGGATTAGGATATAACCATACAAAATTCGCCTTGTGCAAGAACTTTCCGAAGACGATTTGGACAGACGTTTAGAATTTTGTGAAACGACGATGGATATTTGCAACCGTGATAATAATTTTATAAGAAATGTGGTGTTTTCTGACGAGGCTACATTTTGTTTAAACGGTGCGGTTAATCGACATAACTGCCGCTACTGGTCGCAAAGTAGTTCTCATTGGGTACAAGAGGCTCATCACAACATCCCCAAAAAATTAAACGTTTGGCCGGCATTTATAACAACTGAATCGTGGGACCCTTCTTCCCACAAGAAACTTTAAACGGAGATAGGTATTTACAGCTCTTAGAGACACAATTGATTCCGGCATTGGAAGTAAATAGACAATTACCAAATAATATCTGGTTTCAGCAGGATGGAGCACCACCTCATTACGCTCGCATTGTTTGAGATTAATTAGATAGGACATTTTATCACAGATGGATTGGAAGAAGGTACTTATGAATGGCCTGCACGAAGACCCGACCTTAATCCACTAGTTAAAGTCTAAGGTTTATTCAAACTGTAAGTTTTTGCGACATCTAGTGTCGACTCGTGTTAGCGATAACGTACGCTATGGTTATACCTGTTGACAAAGTTGTCTAAGGTTTATGTTGATAGACCAAATAATTTGCAAGAATTAGCTGCAAGAATATCTCAAGAGATACAGAGAATTCCACCAGAAGTAATAGCTAATGAGAATTTACAAACCGACTTGCTTATTGTCAAGAAGTAATTGGTGCTCAGTTTGAACGTCTAATACACTAAGTTTAGTTTAGTTAAGTTTCAATGTTTTGAAAATCACTTAGTTTTAGTTAATAATTTTGATTATTTATTTCTTTAATGGATATTAGATTTTTATTTCCTTTAGTTACTTTTCTGTTAATATCTCGGTAGGTAGTTAGTAAAATAAAAATATCGAACCCAATATTTTTGTACTCGTAATAAAATGTTTCATCAGAAACTAAAATAATATACAGGGTGTTCCATTGCAAATTTTAAAATCGACATTACTTCCGGTAAAATCGGAAGTTCAAGATTGTTAAAAAATATGGAACCAAACAGGCAATCTACTGCAAATTTCATTTTGATATCTTTAATAATCTTGGATATATTTACTTAGTTCCACACATTTGCCATTCACTGTATAGTAAACGCATATGTCAGAAAGCTTTAGAAGAACAAAAAGTTGGAATAAATATAAACAGTGAAATTATAATCAATATACGCTACGTTGACGATACACTAATATTAGCCGATAATTTGGAACAGCTGCAGCGTTTAGTTGAAAATATAAACTTTCACAGTAATAACTATGGCCTAAGACTAAATTTTAATAAAACAAAGCCAATGATTATAACAAAGACACTAAATGTTGATGATAATTTAACAATTTTCAAAACAAAAACTAGAATGAAAATAGCAAGACAAACGTTTATACAACTGAAAAGACTCCTATGGTGTCGAGGTATTAACTTAGATCTTCAAATGCGTATATTACGATGCTACGTTTTCTGCACATTGCTATATGGCTCATAAGCACAGAAACTGAAAGAGACAAATATTAAAAACTTTCAAGTTTTTGAAATGTGGTGCTACAGAAGGGTATGGAGAATAGCATGGACAGAAAGAGTAATTAACACAAAAGTATTAAGTAAAATAGATAAGGAATGTGAAATAATAAACACAATTAAAAAAAAACATTCTAAGAGGCAAAATATACTTACTACTGAGACTTATAATAGAAGGAAAAATAAAAAGTGCAAGAAGTGTGGGTCTAAGAAGAACATCGTGGTTGTAATTTAAGAAAGTGGTATGGCTGTAGCACTAACAAACTATATAAAGCTCCTCTCAACAAAATACAGATTTTCTTGATGATTTATAACCTCTGATAGAAGACAGTACTTAAAGAAGAAGAAGTCCGTCTCACAATTTTCAAAAGTTATTCCCGCCTTGTTCAGAAGAATACATTCTTTTTCAATCAGTTTCACTTTGAAGTGATGGACTTAAAGACCACTAGATCTCAAAGTATCATTTTAATTTTTGTACTTTAACGTGAAACCAATACAATACAGAATATGGATCCGATGTTTTAAATTTTAAATTGTGCAATGCTGGAAGAATTAAATAAAAATACACACAAAATATGAGCTAGTTTTATATCGTCCAAGTAATAAGTACAAAAAAAGGAGTTCTATTTGCAAAAGGTCTGATAGAATTGAAATTTGGTGGTATGATAGACATAGGTCCCTTGATAGTACATCTGAGTTTGCGACTTCGGTGGCTTGCCGTTCGAAGGGCGGTGGGATAAAAAACTCTGCGTCGCAACGCTTTTTGGAAAATAGCGTTGTTGTAGTAAGTGCTATCGAAGAAAAATTCAAATAAAATATGTACTGCATAATTTTGTGCCCTAGCATTTTTTGTCTGCAAACTATACTTTCCGCTCTACCGTGCGTGGAAGTTTAATTTGCAATTTTCAACAAAATCAGAATTTCATTGCGGATTAAGGACGAAGATCGCAATCAAACAATTCTGAAATAATTTTTTTTAAAACAGTAATGTTTGTAAGTCTGTAGAAGTTTGACTTGATACATTTGGTCGTACATAATAAAAGATTGAGTTGGATCGCTATCTCCTTATTATTGTTGATCTAGGCACTAAATTTATTATTTTAGTGCATACATGCATGAAAATATAATTTTCAACTCCTTTTCCACCACCCTTACGGTTAAATTTGTCGGCGTGTTTTTTTACATGGCATCCCCAAGAAGCATAATCCATGGTTGATATTAGAGTTAATTTAATTTTTAGTCGGTTGCAACGCTTTCCTTGATATCTTCCTCGAATATCAATTCCAAACCATAATCGGCAAAATCGTGTAACGGTTTACAAAATATCAAAAGAAGCGACGGCTTTAGCGGTACAACCTAGACGGAAAAATTAAGGGAATTTAGCTCAATGTAGCGCACTAAATTACTGAAGGATAAAAATATTTATAGTAGGCTTTGCCGGGGAGTTGCGTGGATTCCTAAATAACTATAAAAATTCTGACTACTGGTCCAACAAAGCGCCACCTGCTGGTTAAAGAAAGAAATATAACCGACCAACAAGAGATCAACAGGTTTTACTCAAAATCTAATATACTAAATCAAACACAAACTAGAGAGAGAGAGAGAGACAAACAATACAGTATAACAAACAAATAAAAAAAATAGAAGGATACTGTAACAGAAATAGAGAGACTGTCGCATATAGTTACGTGCGTTAGCAGCAGGCTCGCTTACAATAAATCAGGCTTTTAGTTAAGATGTCGAATTTCAGGTAAGCTTTACTTAAACGCTTGAGTTAAGAGTTATCATTCAAATTAAAAAAAAGTAGCTGCTATTGAGGCTCTGCGTACAAATATCATTTACACACGGCAAATTACACTAAATCCAAACAACAACAACAAAAATGGTTTGTCCCTCCAGCAAACCCAAAAGGCCTTTTGTGTTCGCGGCAACCGCTCTAAATTAAGCACCCCAGCCCTTATTGAGCTGATTTAAACAAAGTTTCGGTTGAAGAAAATACACTGAATAAAAGTTTCTTAATTATTAACTATCGAGCCGTTTACGTCATCAGTACTTAAGCTTCATACGCCTTATTATTTATGAGTAAGTGTTTCAAATACTAAAATTTAGCTGTAATACAGAAGAACAGCATACAAGTGACTCCTTCGCTGGAAGTATGCAACATAGCCAACCTCTGTGTACGTGATATCCACCGTTGATCTGCGGCTTGATTACTGCGGAGCCGTGGTGTTGTCGTTCATTTATAGGGAAGGTTCTTAGTTACCTACTCCAACACCCTCGAGAGTTATCTCAGTATCGTACACAACGAGTGTAAAATGCCGAACACAACGTGCTCAAAGCATATGTAGCAATCAAAATTAAAACAAATAGGAAAGAAACCCAAATACTCACGGTAAATGTAGCCAGATTAAACGTAAACGCCAATTTGTATTGAACAGATGAAATAGTTTTTGGTAAGAATTTCACTTCAGAGAAAATGCTAAAACACCCACGTGTATCAAACAAGAAAGGAAAAATGTCCGCTGTCCGTCTCAATAATTCCTCCAACAGCAAATTAGCAGCGTGCGCGCCAAGTACGACTTTTCGTCGCACCGTACTACTTGCGACACACGTTCTAAGACGCTTACGACCTACGTCCTAAATACGAGAAATAAAACCGTAACAATCGGCATTATTTGCTTGGTTTTCATCGTCATGTATCTGATCGAACACGCTGTTAGCATATTCTACATTGTCATCTTTTAACGCCAACTGGTAGGGAAGGTTTTCCAAGTATAGGGTAAACACCGATCATTTTAATCCTGCTCTACGACAACCACAAACAGGCCCACAACCCTTTTCTGCACGAGATGCTCTTAAGTAAAACCTCTGGAGCTGGTTCCTTTGCCATCCGCGATCCTCTGGAGGTTTCTGAACTCCCCGTCAGCTTTGTACTTGACAATAAGTACGTAATAAAAGATGATGGAGGCAGCAAAGCGAGATAGAATAAATTTTTGACATGACCTGTACAAAGTTCGTTAATCGTAGAGAGTCTAACTTACGAACTTTGCTTTCTACACCGTACTACCTCACTACTTCAACGTAGTTAATTTGTTTGTATGAGTAGTTTTACAGCATTTTCAGTTTTTTCTGTGACTCACCTTTTTATATACCATTTTTGAAATTTTCTACACAAAATGCACTAATAAGTTATACAGTTGTTTTCAAATTACTCTAAAACTCTTGCATTCTGCCATTGATTTCTACACCAATGGCGTTTTTGATTTACATGCACTAGCAAGGAGCGAGTGCAAAAATAGCCGTTGCACAAAGGCCTTAAGGATCGTGGAAACGAGTTCATAAATATACTTTCTTAAATCATGTATGCACAAAGATTATAAATTTAGCGTCTAGATCAACAATTGTAAGAAAATATTGACCGTAGATAATGATAATTAAAAAATTATAGTTGTAGGATACCGCTTGTCCCGTATACTTGTAAATATTATAGAGTACCTTATATTTATGTTTTATATAGAAAATGAATTGTCATTATATTTAATAGGCAAAATAAGTACTCCTTATCCGTAATTACGTGTTGTTTATTGTAATACTACCGGATTCGAAGAAAATTCTTCATTTTCAAGTATCAAGTATATTGAAATGTGCCCGACCACCAAACATTGTAGTCCAGTTATTTTAACTTATAAATTTAATTAAAATGGTTTTTACTCTCTGATGAATTACTTGATACTTGAAAATAAAGACTTTTCTTTAAAACTGGTAGTATTACAATAAATAACACGTAATTAAGGTTAAGAAGTACTTATTTTGCTTATTAAATATAATCTATAAGTAAAATGTGTGTCTTGCAACATCTCGTGTAAACATTGACACGTGTGAATAGTATAAACTAAGAAAAATACCAACAGTTAACTGTAACGGCATGTGTGTGTTAAAGTGCAAAGCGCTATCTAAGCGATAACTTTAATGCTTGGAACACACGTTGCCGATAAAGCCAAGTATTTTTTAAGCACTGACACAAGATGTTTATGTCATTATATTGTTAATTAACATTTAAATTCAACCCATGCAAAGATGACTAAAAATGATCAAGTGTGAGAAAACGTCGGAGTAGTGGGGGTTCCCGTCTGTTAGCGCCGTTTGATGGGACTGCGACTTATATTATCAGCTTAATGTCCTTAAAACCGTTTTTACCTTTTTACATTAACTGTTTTAGTAACGAATAAGTTATTATTAGAAAGACAATTTTGTGCCTTTTCAAATGATAAATCACTCGACTTCTCTTTCCATTTAAATTTTAGGGTTGTTACTCACCCCCGCTAGGGAGTAAAAGGCGCAGGTCAAAAAATATGTTTAAAATGTGTTACCCATAAAAGCAAAGTCGACGTGTCCGAGCTTTCCGTTGGACCACTATGTAGATAAACTAACTGTAAGACTTAGTTCCGCAACTTATGCAGTAAAGAAGATTAGGGATATTTCGGATATATCCACTGCTAGAATAGTATATTTCTCATATTTCCATAGTCTAATGTCATACGGAATTTTACTTTGGGGCCACGCGGCTGATGTAGATAGAATATTTATAATTCAATAGTGCGCTGTCCGCGCTATATATAAACTGAATAATAAAGCTTCGATATTATTTAAAAATTGGAATTTTAACGTTGACATCTTGATATACAGGGTGTCTCAGTTAAAAGTAACTACATGGAGATTTTGGAAACGGTAAGAGATACAATGTTGGTTAAATGGAAAAAAAGTTTCCTTATTCTGTATGCTGTATTAAAATTGAAAATATTTACAGGGGGTGTTCAAAATATCAACTAAAAACTAAAAATTATGGGTTTCAAAAAATTGAAATATCTTCGCCATCTTGTGAACAAATTTGATGAAATTCGGTAGTTTTGTATAAGCGACTACAACCAATCCAATAGCATCAACGAATTTTTTCTAGGCCTTCTAGTTTTTTAGCAACCCTAGCCAAATTTGTTGTTTCTTATGGCAGCCATATTGTATTTTTACGCCATTGAATAGAGCATAAAAAAAGCTTCTCAACCATGTTTAAAAAGTCTATCTTTGAATGACGAAAAATGTAAATTTACTTGAAAAACCGTTTTTCACTTAGTTTTCTGTGAGATAAATGCCGTAATTGTGTTTTGTTGTCATAGCTATGTAACTATCTGTAAAAACTTTGTTGTTTATTAGATTTATCGGTAAAGAGTTTTGAAATTTTTCAAAAATTGTGCTATCTTTTGAGTAACACTACCAATTAAATTTAATAAGAAAAAGTTTTCAACTATGGAGACACGTATAATTGATTTATTTTGTGCTATGGGAACGGTGAACGAGGTCAAGGTATGTACTTTAACGATATCTAAAAAGACGCCCTTCAGAATGCTCAGAAATAATTTAATTACTTATGGTTCCTTTACAAAACACAATCGAAATAGAGTGTCTAATAAAAATATTGAAAATATTGTTCTAACTCCCGTACCTCTCTCCGTCAGTTAGAAAATAATGTTGAAGTGCCTAAATCAACTGCTCAGAGAATTCTTAAAAAAATCAAGTATTGTCCTTATAAAACACATATTAGCCAAGGACTTTGAGATGCTGATTTAGAAAGAAGAATTTACAAACTGCGGAGTATTCAACAAACACAACAACGTGTACTGGGCTGATGAAAATCCATTATTAAATCGTGAGGTGTACCATCAAGTTAGGAGGGGTTTTAATGTATGGCTGGGAGTCATAAATAGACACGTTCTATTCAACATTTATTATAATAATTTGATTGCACCTTTGATATCTTGAAATATTACAAAATTATATTGACTAAACTTTAAAAACTTTGCCTCTTCAAGATGTAACCAACACGTGGTACCAGCAAGATGGAGCACCTCCACATAATGCAAGAATTATAATTGGCTACCTGAATCAGCAACATAAAAATACTGAATCGGAAATTGAAGTCCTGTTGCATGCCCTGCACGCTTGAATTAATTTTCGGTCAAATGTAAAAAAAAGTTTAGGTCTTCTCCAATAAATTCCATAAAGAACAAAGTTTTGACAGATTTCACAGACAACTAAGTGAAAAACGATTTTTCAAATAAATTAACATTTTTCGTCATCCAAGGATAGGTTTGTTATACATGGATCAGAAACTTTTTTTATGCTCTATTCAATGGTGTATAAATCCAATATGGCGACCATAAGATATAACAAAGTTGGCTAAGGTTGCAAAAAACTAGAAGGCTTAGAAAAATTTAACATACAAAGTTTAATTTTAACAATATATTACATGCTCAATATGACCACCGTTATTATTTACACATGCCTCAATTCTTCTAATAAACATTTTGTAACTGCTGCGGAGTTATGTTATGTTTAACATCGGTGATTGCATCCTTCAACTCATCCAGAGTATGAAGTCGTGTTCTATACACAGTATTTTCAAGTACCCAAATAAAAATAATTGAGACGTGTAAGGTCGGGTGACCGAGGGGCCATAGTCCTCTACTAATAATCCGATCTCCATAGAACTCTTAAAGATATTGTCGTGTCCTGCCGTGCGTGCTGTAGCATTATCGTGCTGAAAGTACCCTCTTCTTATTTCCTCATCGTCAAATTGATTTATGACGATTTCCAAAAACTTTCTTTAACGATCAGCTGTGATAGTATTTTAAAAAACACAGGTTCAGTTATTTGTCGCCTCGACATTGCAATGTAAACGTCAAGCTTCTATGATTTCACCTGGTGCTTCCGTAGACCATATTCTACAGGGTGTCCCACCGGGAACGCCATCGATACATTATAGAAAAACTGTACATGGGAAAAATTTAAAATTTGGTAGTATACTAACATCGACGGGGGCAGTTACGCAAAATATTTTCAAGATGGTGACACTTCTGGTTATACCGGAAGTATGTGTTAACTTGCTTATTTTAAATGGAACACCCTATATATTATTTTATTTTTGAATTTTGCCCAAAATTCTAGACACATTTTGTGTATAATGTCCTATACCTAAGTCTAACTGTTTCAGACTTATTTTAAATTTTATGTCAAAATGACGTTTTCAGGCCTAAACAAAATTATAAAATTTTCCTATACTAATGCCTTTATTATTTAAGTTTTTCTTGTAGCAGGGGACCTATTTTAGTGGGCTATGTCGATATTTTGATAATAAATTAATACAGGGCGATAAAAAAAGGATTAAAATTAAATTCAAAAACACGTCAAAAGTCATTTTTTTAAATGCAAGCACCATGTTTTTATATCTTTATGTTATTTAGCATTAAAAATAAGGTTGACTTTGTACAAGGTTCTCTATTCAAAAATTCATGGTTTTCGAAATATTGGCAATTTAACTTTTTTTTGTTGTACAAATGCTATTGAATTTCTTTTAATATGAAAGGTTATTTCTAGTTTGCCATGATGGCGTTAGAAAACAATCATCTGTCAAGGATATGTCAAACTGTTAAAAATTTTTAATAATCATGCCGGACGCTTAAATTATAGAAACGAAGATTACTTAAATTTATTTATTATTTATGGACAATGTGATAAAGTTATATTAAGAACATGTGTTACAGTTAACTGTATCGACTGTGAGTGTTAAGTGCATATCGTTACCAAAGCGATAACTTTAAATGCTTGAAACACACGTGTGTCGATAAAGCCAGGTGTTTTTCGTTGCGTGTGTAATACTGTACAAGTAATTACTTGGCTTTATCGAACACGTGTGTTTCGAGCATAATAAGTTATTGCTTTGATAACAATATGCACTTTAACACTCACAGTCAGTACAGTTAACTGTTGGCATTTCTTAGTTTGATAACACAGTTTGACATATCCTTGACAGATGGTTATTCCTAGTTGGCCATGATGGCGTTAAAAACAATCATCTGTCAAGGATATGTCAAACTGCGTGTATCAAACTAAGAAATGCCAACAGTTAACTGTACCGACTGTGAGTGTTAAAGTGCATATCGTTATCAAAGCGATAACTTATTATGCTTGAAACACACGTGTGTCGATAAAGCCAAGTAATTACTTGTACAGTATTACACATCGCAACAAAAGAACGTAATATCTAACATGTTGTCGTTTCTCAAGTGATTATTAAACCATTGGCAATATTGTATACAAAGTCCATAATCTAGTAGAAGTAATTCTTGCATTACCGAGACTTTATATGTAATTCCTTCTTTAGTGGTTTATGGCATGTACCATAGCTTAAACCTAAAAAACAGATTGTAATAAACATTTCTGTTAAATAAATTAGTAACATTCATACCTGTTTGTTGCGATAACTGCCTTAATGGTTTTTAGGGCTACGTTCTATATGTGTTCGAACATCTTCCAACACATTCTCAGTTAAAACTGTTGGCCGTCCAGTTTGTTTTTTCTGCCAACGCTGCCTGTACTTAAATTAAATTTTTCAACTACTCGTCTCACATGCCTGCTAAGGTTATCAAGATCAAATTCCTGATTAAGAAATTGGTTGACAACTTCATCGATACACAATGCAACAGAATACGTCCACTCTGCATAACGGTTGCGTTGACCATTTCGGAAGTAACTTTCCAAAATAAATTATTTGACATTTACTTTTAGCTAACTTCAATGACAGACTAAACATTTGATATCAACGGCGGAAAGTAGTATTGTATGGACATCATTTAATAATAGCAGCGTACTTTTTCATAAAATAAAAAAAAAAAAGCGGCAAACACCAAACTGAATATTCACAGACAAGAGTCTCTTGTTTTTACCAATATGAAGAAGACAACAAATAATTGTTCTTAAAGATAAATTAATAAAAAATTGATTATTATTTAGTGAACACGGTTGATGGAGAATTAAGTCATTGTTTCATTAATATACGTATCTATAGGGTGTCCCACGGTGACGAGACATTAGACATATTTCACAGACTACTTCGATTTGAATTTTGAAAATTTGGCTTTAGGCGTTTATGGGCATGTTCTTTTCAACTAAAATAATGGCGTCCACCTAATGCTTTCGGTTATACCGGAAGTTGCAATTTTGGATTCTACGTTAATTTTTAGATAAACTTTTATTAAGGTTTTCTATTTTTGAAGTTAACCGTTTTTGAGATATTTAATTTTTTCAAAAAAAATTTAAAAACACTTCCTAATTTAAAGACATGTGCATGTTACAATAATTAAGTTAAAGAGATAACATTTATAGGAAACACAACTGAAACTCTAAACTTCCCTCCCATGATTTCATAATTACTTAATTTCATACAGGGTGGTAGAAATGTAGTGCCGAATTTAATCAAGTTCAAACCATCATAACTTATTTATTTTTAAAGGAACACTCTGTATATTATTACACAATTGGATTAATAATTTTGTTTTCTTTCGAATGGTATTATGGTTCCCTATACCTATCTTCTCTGGTTTTCAAGGTATTTACTGTTATTCGTGCAGTCAACGGATTTCGCATAATTTCTTGCGAGAATGGCTGTGAAATTTTAGTGGAACTTCAAAACTATCAAAATTCTTTGTGCAGAAATTTGACCATGTTCTATCTGATTCTTTAAAATTCTTCTTAAAATATGTGGTGGTAAATGAGGATATCTCTCATTAAATATCCTGCAAGTTCTATTTATTATCTTGTGACACTCTCCATGAATAAATAATAAATTTAGAATGTCAGCATTTGAATAAATGTTAATGTTTTCTATTATTTAGCAATAATTAAGACTCAAATAAGCTTTCACCGTATGATTGTGTTAAATTGACAACAATAAACTGGTGACCGATTAGGTGCTTGTTTTGAAATTCTACTAAAATTTCACAGTCATCCTCACAAAAAATTATGCGAAATCCGTTGACTGCAGGAATAACAGTAAAAACTTTCAAAACCAGAAAAGATAGGTATAGGGAACCATTATACCATTTGAAAGAGAACAAAATTATTGTGCAACAATATACAGGGTGTTCCATTAATATTAAATAAGTTATAATGGTTTGAACTTGATTAAATTCGGCACTACATTTCTACCACCCTGTATAAAATAAAGTAATTATGCAATCAAGGGAGGAAAGCTTAGAGTTTCAGTTGTGTCCCCTATAAATTTTGTCTCTTTAACTTTATTATTGTAACATACACATCTCTTTAAATTAAGAAGTGTTTTTTAAATTTTTTTGAAAAAAAACGGTTAACTTTAAAAATAGGAAACCTTAATAAAAGTTTATCTAAAAATTAACGTAAAATCCAAAAATGCAATAATATACTGGGTGTTCTATTTAAAATAACGAAGATGATGTCAAGTTCCGGTATAACCAAAAGCGTTAGGTGAACGCCATTATTTTAGTTGAAAAGAACATGCCCAAAAACGCCTAAAGCCAAATTTTTAAAATTCAAATCAAAGTAGTCTGTGAAATATGTATAATGTCTCGTCCCCGTGGGACACCCTGTATATCTAATATCATTAATTTTTTTTACTTTACACTTGCAACTCTACTTTGTGATGTTAATGATAACCCTTTAGATGGTTACTTTAATAAAAAATAAAACCTATAAAGTCATTTTATAATTAAGTTTTACTACGTATAGGTGTAAATAATCGTCGAGTTTATTAAAACCTCAATTACGATAAAACAACAAATATTTATGCAATTTCCTACACAAAACTGTTTCGATTACTATATAACAAACGTTAAATGTTATAAAATACCTACGCAGATGATATTTTAGGTCTAATTTGTTCCGGTTTGTAATTATGGTTTAATTTATCATGGTATCAAATTCACTGGTCCGTATAAATAAAAGTAGTTAAAAATGTTTAAATGTTACTGTTATTTCTTTCAAATTTAATTCGTACATTCAATCTCGCAGATAAGTTTCTAATCCGACCTAATCATTTTCTTTAATTATCTTTGATGTGTGGCTTAATTTAATGAAAATCTAATTCCCATCGAAAAAAAGTGGCGATTTACGTTTTTTCTCGTGTTGTTGACGAGATAAGCTGGGAGACAGAAGGTCAGTTGAAGTTGCGGCACGAACCGATATGATTACAATCAAGCAGTTCGACATATATCATTGTAACTATTATTATTGCTATTTGTTACTAATGATTGTGTATGTTGGAATCGATCGTGCATCATTACTCATTAATATAGTTCGATTTGATCTTACTCAGCCATGAGAAAGAACGGTTGGATGGTCCACTGCATCGCATCTTGTTACAGCACACCAACATTTAATGTGCCACTTTTTTTTAGTGTTACATCTGTAGTAATTCACGATTTTATTTTCTATCTTGAAAATGGCGATGTCAATTAGTTTTTAAAATAACCCTATTTTTTTATTACTTAACTTTTAACTATTTTTATGTAACATAATTGCATTAAAAACAGTAATGACAACAAAATTAAAAGTCCTAACGCCACATGTTCTCTTCAAATCAATAGATATTTTTGAATTTCTCTATTAAATTCTGAAATAAATCACAAATTTGCATATAAATGCGATTACCATAACTTATGTAAATAATATGCTGTTTTAAAGAAATAGTTTAAAAATGTAAAATTAATTTCATTTTTTTTTAAAGAAAGAAATATATTAAAATAAGCTTGCGCCCTTTAAATAAACAATTAGAACATAAGTTTGAATTATATATTAAACTACAGAGTGGTTCGTGCTACTAGAGACTGTCTTTAATAGACATAAAGTAAACAGTTCAATTCTGTTGTAGCGTTTGATATTACACAAGTAAAATCGCTATTTAATAAACTAAAACATACAAAGTATTCTATTTAAGTAAGAATGTGGCCGGAATTAATGTGTATACAACGTGTCCAAGATAAGGATGCCTACTATGGGGATCTCGGAAACGGTAAGAGATGGAAGGTAGGTTAAATGGAACAAAAGTTGCGCATTTGAGGGGATGTATTTATAGTTTTTGAAGAACTCGGATATCTCTTTTAGTCTATGACATATTTGAAAAAAATTAAATTTTCTGATTTTCGTTTTTATTTTTTTCTGACCTTATTTGAAGAGATATCAAGAAAATAATAGCACATTTTCATTGCCACTTTTCTAGCTCTACTTAATGGTATTATCCAATTTTTGATACAACGTTTCTTTTGTTAGCAACCATCATCAACTTTATTTTTTAAATACACGAAAAAATATTTTTGCCATATTTAATTCTCTCCTTGATACTGAATTCAACGATATGTCACACTTTATATTTTTGAGACGTTTCGGATGAGAAAATTTATATTCAGTGTAAAACATCGAGAAAGTACAGTTAAAACTAATACTAGAAACATTAAAAAACCTTAAAATTATTATAAAATTATGTTTTCTCATTTTCTAATTCCTGTTGCGAATAAAATAACTCACAAGTATGTATTTAGTAAAAATACTGTTAATTAAACAGTTAAAATACATCTTCCCTCGTACTGTTGCATTTGATAAAAATAAGTTGGCTTTGCATTTTGTTTTCATAACTGTCATAATTGATTGTTGTACATATTACGTTTGTTTGGTGGTCTTTGAGTGAATTACCTTTTGTGTTTACCTAAAAACAATATGGTAGGAGAACATTTTTCAAATAATGAAAAATTCGACATACTGACGTGTTACATTTTGTGTCAACGTAATTGTTCTGAAGCCGAAAGAATGTATTTAAACAAATATCCAGAAAGGCGTCAACCTAACAAAAGAACTTTTCGCAGATTAGCAGTTAATCTAAAAGAATATGGTGCGTTCCAAAAACCTATAAAATCTCGCAAAAAACCTTGCAATGAAGAAAGAGCTGTAACGGAAAATCCAAAGGTTTCTACTAGGAACATTGAAGAGGCATAGCCCATTCGACAGCTCATTACGTTCTAAAGAAGGAGAAAGTACATCCATATAAATTTAGAATCTGCCAAGGACTTCGACCAGGTGACCCAGAAAGACGTAGAATATTCTGCGAATGTTATACACCTCAATGTCAAGACAATAAATATTTTCCAAATAAAATAATATGGTCCGATGAAAGCAGAGTTAATAATAATGGAATTTTTAATCGTAGAAATGCTCATTATTGGGCAAGAGAAAATCCACGATTGTACAAAACGGCCAAACACCAACACCGTTTCGGATTTAATATGTCGGTTGTTATATTTGGAACTCGAATTATAGGTCCTTTCATTTACCACGAATCCTTAAATTCTGAACGATACCAAATTTTACTCCAAAATGAATTAGAGATAGCTTTGAATGATTTGTCTATCCAAGAAGTTGAAGGTTGTTGGTTTATGCAGGATGGTGCACCAGCACATAATTCTAGAGTTGTCAGAGAATACTTGTCAGTTAGATTTACAGAAAGATGTATTGGCACTTATGCAAATGTACTGTGGCCAGCCCGTTCTCCAGATATGCCACCTTTGGGGATATATTAAAAATTACATTTATGGAAACGATATTGAAAACAAAGAAATGTTACAAAGATTAGTTTTCGAAGCGTGTGCTAGTATTACTCCTCCAATGTTGAGGAATGTGTTAAATTCTACAGTTAGAAGATGCTATTTATGTTTGGAGAATAACGGGAATCTTTTTAAACACCTTTTGTGAGTTTATTAACCTTTAAAATACATTTGATTTTCATTTGTCTATTATTTAAAATTACAAAACATATTTTTATTATAATTTTACGGTTTTGTATGTTTTCGATATTTTACATTGAATATTAATTTTCTCATCCGAAACGTATCAAAAATATAAAGTGTGACATATCGTTGAATTCAGTATCAAGGAGAGAATTAAATATGGCAAAAAATATTTTTTCGTGTATTTAAAAAAATAAAGTTGATGATGGTTGCTAACAAACGAAACGTTGTATCAAAAATTGGATAAAACCATTAGATAGAGCTAGAAAAGTGGCAATAAAAACGTGCTATTCTTTTCTTGATATCTCTTCAAATAAGGTCAGAAACAAATAAAAACGAAAATCAGAAAATTTAATTTTTTTCAAATATCTCAAAGACTAAAAGAGATATCCGAGTTCTTCAAAGACTATAAATACATCCCCTCAAATGCGCAACTTTGGTTCTATTTAACCGACCTTCCATCTCTTACCGTTACCGAGATTCCCATAGTGGCCATCCTTATCTTGGACACGTTGTATATTGAATAACGCGCATATCTTTAAAAAAAATAATCAGAGTAGCATTAAGGTGTTTAACAATTTAGTTTTGGATTTGACCTTTGTAGGTAGATGGATTACGGTGTTAATGAAGTATTTTTGATAGTTTTCCGTTTTGCGAGCAATTGAAATCATTTAAACTATAACAGTTAAGTATCGGGTACCTTTATGAAATGTATTTTATTTTGTTAATACAGGGGTCGCGATCAGAGAAATGACATACTATTAGAAGATGCATTGATCATTTAAATACATATAAGAGTTAAAGATATACGCCTTACTTTTATGTGCGTTAAATGCATGAATACGGATAATAAAGTTTTTGAACTAAAAAAGTTAATTCTTGACTTAAAACTACAAATAGATCAAATTAAAAAATCAAATTGGTCAGATCATGAAGAAAACTCACCTAATGCAATTGTTCATGAAGTTATAGAAAGACAACGTCGCGCAAATAATATCATTATCTGTAATGTCAAGGACAGCAACGCTGAAACGATTGATGCACATACCTCTCATGATATTACAACAATAACAAATGCTACTAAAGAAATTTGTAACATTGATACGGGAAATATTAAAGTTCATTGACTTGGTAAACCAATAAATACCAATAAATCAAGATCTATTAAAGTAACATTACATTCAGCTTCGGATGCATATTATTAGTTTTGAAAAATAAATACAAAGTAAGGGCATTTTCATTAAGAGTCTTCTTTAAAGTCTGTATACTATTGGCGCGGAGTAATAAATCATAATTGCTTGAAATAATTCTTTATTTTCTTGTGAAAGCGGTACTTCTACGGTTAAGTAAAAACCAATAAATTCTAACCAACATACGATCATTGTGCCGCTCTTGCAGCATATCGACCCATCTAGGGTCTGAGAACAATAGTTTAATCTGTGTAAACACGTTGCCATCAGCCCAGGTACTGACGAAACGAGAATCATAGCCGTAGATGTGGGTATTATACCAAGATACAAAAATAATGGTATATAATACGTAAGAAGTAAAATTTGTAATGTGATCTACTATACAAATAAAATAAATAACACATAACCACATAATAATTCATATCAAGGTAGATTTTACTATTATAATATATTTACCTACTAAAAATATGATTTTCCGAACGTATCAGGTACCTAAGCCACTGCAATACGGGAGATTCGATAATTCTGACAGGTTTATTACTCCGCGCCAATAGTATACTGAGTATAGATGTAATATACACAGATTTTTCGAAAGCATTTGACAAAGTAAACCATAAAATTTTAATGATGAAACTTGAAAATATAATATCAAATTGTTCAGTACAAACATTTTTTTCTAACTCTTTTTCAGTGAACTCTGGTGTTCCTCAAGGTTCCCACCTTGCACCTTTGTTATTTTTTATTATTTATAAATGATGATAAACTTACTTTTAAAAATTTGAACATATTACTATTTGCAGACAATATGAAAATTTTCAAAATAGTAACAAATATAGCAAACTGTATATTACTTCAGAATGACTTACATTCGTTTTCTAAATGGTGTTCCCAAAACTTATTAGAACTAAATCTAAGTAAGTGCTCTTTGGTATAATTCTATCAAATTGTAACGCCAATCGAGTTCTCATATTTTATGAACAATCTTCATCTGAAAGGTCTAGTATCTATTACAAACTTAGGAGTCATATTTTCGAACAATTTCTAGTTCATTAAACATATTAGTTATATTTGTTCCAAAGCATGTAAAGAATTAGGTTTTATTTTTCGTTTCTCTAAACACTTTAATAATTTGGACACTTTAAAATCTTTTTACACACCATTAGTTCTCACCTTGAATATTGTTTTCAAGTATGGTCACCATATTACTTAACATCGATAACAAAAACACAAAAAGTTCAACATAGATTCCTTAGACATTTTGACTACATAAGAATTCTTTTACTGGCTAAAGTAAACACACTCAAAAAGCGTAGACTATTTCTTGATCTGGTATTTCTTCATAAACTAATAAATGGTGTATTAGATTGTCCGTACCTTTTATATCAAATAAATTTTTAAATTCCACGCAAAAATCTTTGCAATATCCTTCCATTTGCCGTCAATTTTAGCAAAACCGCTTATCTCCAACATTCTCCTGTTCAGCGTCTTATGTATTCATCCAACTTATTTCCCAACCTTAACTTTTCCGACAGTCTAACCGAATTCAAAAATAATCTTAAACGAGAACTTATGAATATAGATACGTACTTTTATACAAATTATTTAGTTGATGTTATATCCGTCTCTTAATTATCAATTAATAAGTTATACCTTTTAGTCTGTTAGTAATAATTTACTGAGGGGTCTTCAAACCAAATCAGACTATCTTAAAACTGCTAATTTTGCTACTGAAATTGATGTAGTAATCCTTACCGAAACTTAGCTTATTCCTGAAATACATAATTCCGAACTAGCATTTCATAATTTTAACGTTTACAGAAAACATAGATCAATAAATATAGCAAAAAGAGGTGGCGGCGTTTTAATTAGTGTCAATATTAAGTACTTGTCAAAAGTAATACCTACGACTAATACTGATTTAGAAGTGATATTCGTTATATGTCAAGTTGGTAACAAAAACATTGTTCTTGGCTGCTTCTATTCTCTGCCAAACTCCAGGCAGGAACAATATGATCAACTGAGTAACCTTCTAGTTGAAGTGCAAAGCGCTATCTAAGCGATAGATTTAATGCTTGAAACACACGTTGCCGATAAAGCCAAGTATAACTTGTACAGAAGCACACACGCAACGAAAGAACACCTGATGCAGCATTTCGCTCTTATTGTGAGCTCATCAGAGGTGTATACTTAAATGCGGTATACGACTGTACAAGACGACGGTTACTCTTTTTAATCTCTCGTGGACCAATAAACATAAGTAAAATGTGTGTCTAGCGACATCTCGTGTACAAGTTATACTTGGTCTTATCGGCAACGTGTGTTTCAAGCATTAAAGCTATCGCACCGAATATTGAGAAGAAAGTTTGAGTCTTGGGTTGAAGTTGCATTTGCAAACGTATTTCTATTCACAATCAATCACCCGACTTTGATTCTAAATAGTAATTGGTTATCGATGCTCCAATTGCGTCCAAAATGTTGTCTATAAGAATGCAATTAAATATAACTAAATAAAATGTTTTCCTATTACTGTATTACCTGAATTCGTACTTTTAAAGAAGTTGCTATTTTGTAGAATAATTAATAAACAAATTTCGTACGTCGCAAAAACAAAAAGGTTATATACAACTATGAGCAAAACCGTTTATCTCCAACATTCTCCTGTTCAGCGTCTTATGTATTCATCCAACTTATTTCCCAATCTTAACTTTTCCGACAGTCTAACGAAATTCAAAAATAATCTTAAACGAGAACTTATGAATATACAGGGTGGCCCATTAGTGCGAGGAAGGTGAATATCTCGGAAAATATTGGAGTTAGAAAAAAACTTTCGCAAAGAAAGTTGTGCAAATCAATGAGATGCACATTTTAATAATATTTTTGTTTATACAGGGTGTTCCATAAAAGTGCGACATATCAAAGTTATGTTTTTTTAAATGGAACTACCCTTTTTTTATTACAAGTTTGGATTTTTGTGAAATTCTAATGTAACTTTGTGCATTATACATAGTATCTAAAATGGAGGGTCTTTGAATTATTGCACTTTTTCAGGAAAAATTGACGTTTCGAAAAAATTAAATAACTCAGTTATCCTGGATTTTATCCAACTGCGATTTCGTAGCTTTAATATGCATTACATGTGCTAACTAAAGCTAGTTGTTCACCTTTCTAACCTTGCTAAGTTTTGAGTAATCAATTATTTTAATTGAACTTCCTAAATTCATGGATAACTTGATTTTTTCAAATGGCACCACCTAATTTTTTACGTGCCGTTGAACGTGGGATTTAATAAGCTTTTTAATGATGAGGTTGTAGGTATCCAACTCTTAAGGATTTTTGCGGATTTTTAAGTAATAGTTAGATACCTACAACCTGATCATTAGAAAGCTTATGAGAATCTACGTTCAACGGCACATAAAAAATTACGTAGTGCCATTTGAAATAATCAAGTTATCCATGAATTCAGGGAGTTCAATTTAAATAACTGATTACTTAAAACTCAGCGAGATTGGAAAGGTGAACAACTAGCTGTGGTTAGCACATGTAATGCATATTAAAGCTGCGAAATCGCAGTTGGATAAATTCCAGGATAACTGAGTTATTTAATTTTTTCGAAAAGTCAATTTTTCCGAAGAAAGTGAAATAATGCGATGACTCTCTATTTTAGACACTATGTATAATGCATAAAGTCACATTAAAATTTCCGAAGGAACCCAAATTTGTAATAAAAAATGGGTGGTTCTATTTAAAAAAACATAACTTTGGTATGCCGCACTTTTATGGAACACCCTGTATAAGCGAAAATAATTTTATTACGTGCAGCTCATTGATTTGCACAACTTTCATTGCAAAAGTTTTTTTTTAACTCCAATATTTACCGCGATATCCACCTTCCTCGCCCTAATGGGCCACCCTGTAAATACGTCCTTTTATACAAATTATTAAGTTGATGTCATATCCGTCTCTTAATTATCAATTAATAAGTTATACTTTTTAGTCGTATTAAAGCAAAAAATTAAAATAATATCTTTGCAACAAAGGCTTAGACGGTAACCAAAAAAGATCACTAATTTTAACATGTTTCTACAACATTTGAAAAGCAAGAATTTAATTTCAGAGAATGCTGGACAGCTGCTACAGGTATTTATGATAAGTATACCAGCATAATATTGTTAATTAGTATTCTTGTAGTCACAATGCTCAGATTCCTTCTACGAATTATTTAGAAGAAAACTACAATTTACAATTTTATTCAACTAAAGCCTATAATTACATAAGAAAATATTTTGAAAACATTCTTCCTCATACATCCACCATCCCAAGAAACAGACACAAATTACGACTCTGAAGATAGACCCCACTCAATAAATTGTCTGGTAATCATGGCTATTTCATAAATAGTCATTGGAAAACTCATATTGCTTATGTTTTAATACATGGCTTAAATGGAGAAGAACGTGCAAATTTATTAGTAAAAGCATTAGATCAAATAAGCCAAACAGAAGGTAGGTGTAATTCTATTACTTTTGATGGAGTTACAATAAATATTGCAATGTGTAAAGTATTTGGTGCTAATTTTGAATACAATTCAAACATATTACAACCATGGTTTTTACATCCCACTAATAAAGAAAAGGTATATTGATTTTGCTGCTTCGAATGAAAAGTCTTTAATCGAAATTTCAGGTATTCATTTTTTGGGATATGATTAAGTTGGTACGAAACTCATTTGCTTTCACAAGTCTATTAAATTCTGCTAAGGGGGTTATTCAATGGAAGCTTATTGAAGAATTGCATAATTTGCAGTCTATCGAAGGTTTGCGAGCTGGAAATAAGTTGACTACACAACATATTTATTTTAGAGAAAAAAAATAATTTGAAAACTCCAAGTACACTTTAGAATTTTGTGAAGTATTTAATGACTCATTTGACATTCTGAATTCCAAAAATCTATTTTCTAGATATAAATACGCCTTACCAATTTCAGACAAAAATTTTGAACAGTTTACATTAAAAATAAACCATATCATATCAAAGGAATGGAATTATAAACTGCAGCGTCTATTTTAACAAACGGCAAAACACCAAAAAACTGCACTAAAAAACTATACTCGGACACGCATTACAATTTTAATTTACTTATAAAAGGTTACTAACAAAAACACAGTTTGTTGGCTCACAGTATGGTAATGCAATTGATTTATTAGATATACCGATTTTACATGTTGCTTCGAAAGCCTATTCTGAAAGAGGTGTAAATTGTTTAATAGATCAAAATAAAAGTGTTACTATTGCTAATCATACTGATCGTGATTACATGCAAACCTTATTTCAACTACAGTCTATTTTCGGCTACCTCTTAAAAGCGGCCACCTTTAAAAACGGCCAAGTTTCCCAAGTCAAAACCAATTATACGGAAATATCCATATTAATGACCCTCCTAATAGTGACCTACTCTTGATAACGGCCACGGCCACTTATTTGTAAACTTTCTTGGAATAATACATGTAATTCTGCCTCCCATTTGCGGCCATTCTTAAGTAATGTCATTAATAGACAACAGCTTAGCGTTGAAGTTGTGCATAATATATAATTGTTTCATTGTGTGAGGCTTAAGTAATTACCGGTATTTAAGAACGGATTTAAAGAATTTGTTCGATTTACAACACACTGTCATTACAGAGAACGTGCAATTAAAAGGGTCATTAAACTCACCCCAAAAATCGTATTATGCGCACATAGTTTGAGTTAGTATGTTCAACAGTGCTGTTACATATAAACGTACAGAAAAATTACAATGTCCCTAAAAAAAACGGTTGTCTCTTCAAGAGAAAATTGATATAATTCTGGAAAGTGAAAAGTTCAATACCAGTGCTAGAAAGTTGGCTGAAAAATTTAGTGTTGAAAGAGCACAAGTTAACGATACTTTAAAAAACAAATGTGATTTAAAAAAGCTATTTGAAGAAGGTTCCAATCTGAAGGTTTAGAAATTGACCGAGTAGTTTAAAATTTGTTTGTAAAGCTAGGAATAAAAATATTCCTATATCTGCCCCTTTAATAAAAGAAAAAGCATTGGAAGTTGCGGAAAATTTAAAAATGACGGATTTTAAAGCTTCAAATGGGTGGCTTGAGAAATTTTGTCATAAACATAACATAACCTTTAAAACAATTTGCGGGGAGTCAGATAATATTAACCTGAACACTGTTGAAAATTGAAAAACAAAGCTGTCAGTAATATTAAAGGAGTATTCACCCAAGAATGTGTACCATGCTGACGAGACTGGACTTTTTTACCTTGCGGTGCCAAACAAAACGTTCTCTTTAAAAAACGATAAATGTAGTGGTAAAAAAGCTGCAAAACAAAGAGTGACAATTTTATTTTGTACAAACATGGAAGGTGATAAGGGAAATCCGTTAATCATTAGAACAAGTAAACACCCAAAATGCTATAAAAGCTCTCATATCAACAAATTGCCCTTAGAATGGGTATCTAATAAAAAGTTTGGAAGACGGTAGAGATTATGACTTCCTGGCTAAAAAATTATTATAAAAAAATGAAAAAAGACAATAGAAAAGTCTTATTATTTCTGGATAATGCCACGTATCATCCCAAAATGACTCTTAAAAAGTGAACATTGTTTTTCTACCCCCAAACACTACATCCCATTGCCAGCCACTGGACCCAGGAATTATCCAAATCTTTAAGATTGCTTATACACAGTTTTTATTCAAAAGGTTGCTAACATTTACAAATACCAAACGTCCCTTTAAAGATGCGGAAAAAAGTATCAATTTTACCAGCGCTTTAGTTTGGATATCAGTAACCAGGAGAAACGTTTCGCCTATTACATTGCTAAATGTTTTGCGAAAGCAGAATTTTCAGAAAAGGTCCTGCAAGAAGATTTCGATGAAGAAGACGAAATTTCACTAGCTCAGTTTTTTTCTTGTATTACTAGAAGGTAACCATTCTATTTATTGTGATATTTTGACCGAAAGCCCCAATTTAAGTATTTAAGATATAATGAGTGAATTATACTATAGTGAAGGATGTGAATGAAAGTGGTACAGAAGAATCTGAAGTTTTTACGTCAAACATTAAAGATATGGGTGAAGTTTGTAAAAAACTAAGAGATGTGCAAAGTTTTCTATTTTGTAATGATAAGAGTAAGCTAGCGGTAGAAGTACATCAAATTTTATCAAAATGTGAATCTTCTGTTTTACAAATTAAATTTAAAAATGTAAAACAAACCTCAATACAAAAATATTTCACAAAAATGTAATTTAATGGTATGTATATGTACGTAATTAATTATTGTAATATGTATAACGAGCATTTAGAAAATAGTTACATATTATGTAAATGTATGTATTATGTATTTAATATGTATAACTCTTACATTATTATATCATCTAATTATTTAATATTGCATCAGCATATTTATAATTACTTTTAATGTAGATATATAGTACCCTATACTATAGCGAACCGTATTATGTTCCATACTTAAAAGATTGTGATAAACAACGCTTAGAAATAAATTCTTCTTCCTCCCAATAACGGTCACCTCCATATACCGGTCAGTTTTGCAGCAAATTTTAGTAAACGCTATTTATAGGTTTTACTGTATCATCTTTTCTTAAAAATATAATTATGTATGTATCAGGTTTTATTTGTAAACAAATAGCTTTTTATCTAAAGAATGCTTTTCCACTTACAAGTAAGAAAAACATGGGGTAAGGATGTAATTTTTATTTGTATAACTGCAAAAAAAAATTAAAAGAAAACCAATCAATTTTTACCAATCTAAATTTTTGAATTAGTTACTAGTACTGTATTTTGAAATGATGATTTTCAATCACATTGTTTAACACAGGATATGTTTAACAACCATAGATTACAGTTAATAATGTTAGTTATAACAAATTATTTAAAATTACGGTTTCATTTTCTTTCAAAAGAGCAATCACAAAAAGATGAATATATTCGAAGTAGGTTATCTCGCTTAATCATATTTAGGAATCAATGAATTAATTTAGAAAAACATACTTACTATAATTTTGTTTACTAGTTATTTGTGATTTTTAGTAAATTTAAGCTGCGTTCTTTTATGTACGAATCTCAGAGTCAGAGTTGACGCCAATCCCAGTCAGGTGGCGGCTGGAATGTACAGGGTGATTCATTAAAGATAACGACCGGCCGCATCTCCGAAACGGCACGTCCTACAACATTGGAAAAAATTCTTATAACAAACTCGACCCACAAAAAGTGTTTTAATATATTTTGAAGTTTGTAGTTTTTCTCTAGAAATCTATAAAAATCTATAACTTACAAAATATAACTGAGTTTTTTACAAAATATATCCTAATTAATGTTAGTAAAAAATGTCACCATTAGAAACAATTGTTTCAACTTTAAAACTATTGTTTAAGTCATTTTTTTATATTACCTATTGTTAAGTGGTGGGGGAATGTTACTTTTGATGAGAGAAAAAACACTGTAACTTCCTCATGTGTAAACCAATTTTTATAAACCTAGGCTTTATTTAAAGAGCATTAAAGGTTTCAGAAGCAGATGACGACATTACTTTTAATGTTTTTATTGGAAACTAGAGGGCGTTATGTAACACCTATCTCTATTTGTTATTTTTTCTGGAAAATTTTAAATGCAATGCTATAACTACAACCAGCTTAAAAAAGGCAAATAGTATTACTTTTTTATCTGTGGAAGCCGCAAACTAATATATCTTGTCGTTCCAAAGATATTGGCATTTTTTTCAATTCTGATCAGTATTGATTGATCAGTAAGTTTTAAGAGAAATTATGTTACTTAATTTGTCTTGACAACAAAATTACAAGTAAAAACGCGTCAAAATAATTTTATTAACATAAATAATGGAACGTAATAAAACAAGAGTTACTAACAGCAGAGATTTACATACCGCAAAAAAATCATCTAATATCTAATTATTTTAAATGTTAACAAAATTATTTTGACGCGTTCTTACTTGTACTTTTGTTGTCAAGACAAATTAAGTAACATAATTTCTCTTAATAGTTACAGGGTAAGTCAACACTGATCAAAATTTTAAAAAACGTCAATATCTTTGGAACAACGAGAGACATTAATTTGCGGTTTTCACAGGTAAATAAATAATACTATTTGCTTTGTTGTAAGATTGTTATAGTTATAGCATTACATTTGAAATTTCTCTAAATAAAACACAAGTACAGATAAGTGTTACATAATGCCCTGTAGTTTCCAAATTAAAACAATAAATGTAATGTTGTTATCTGTTTCTAAATTAACCTTTAATGCTCTTTATAAATAAGTTTTTTTTTTTTTTTTATAAAAATCGGTTCACACATGTAGAAAAATATAGTGTTCTTTCTCTCATCAAAAGTAACATTCCCCACCACTTAACAATAGGTAATATAAAAAAATGACTTTAACAATAGTTTTAAAGTAGAAATAGTAGTGTAAAAAACTAAATTATATTTTGTAAATTATAGATTGCGCCATCTAAAGGAAAACTACGAACTTAAAAATATTTTTAAACACTTTTTATAGTTTGAGTTTATTGTAAGAATGTTTTCCCCAATGTTTTTCCAAAAATACGTCCGGTCGCTATCTTTAATCTATCACCCTGTAGATTATTCGTTATTCAGATGAACTCAGATACTAAGATTTAATAGAGTTGCTAATTCAGTTGCATAAAAGAAGCACCTTTATATCTTCTTTTCATAGTAAGTTAGTAAAGTAATGTTGTTTAGTCGTTTATGATTTCTTAGTCTACTATATAAAAATAAGTAGGGTTTCCCTTCCTGGCGCTGTAACTCCAGAACGCACGAACCGATTTCGACGGTTTTGCATTGGTTGGAAAGGTCTCGAGCTTCGTGAAATTCAGGAAAAATGTCGACAGAAAAGCGGGAAAATCTTTTTTCACATACAGCGCCATCTCTGATACATAGCATGTACTACAAACCAATATTTTAAATAGATGGCGCCGGTGCGTCGCAATGACAATTAACAAGTCGCAAAGCCAATCGCTTAGTGTTTGCGGGATAAATTTAGAAAATCATTGTTTTTCACATGGGCAGTTATACGTTGCATGTTCACTAGTTGGGAAACCATCCGTTTTGTTTGTGTTAACGTCAGACCAAAAAACAAAAAATGTGGTTTACCAAAGTGCACTTCAATGAAACGGATAATTTGCGGACACGTATAACGCTTCGATTCAGTATTTACTTTGGATTCACTTTCATTTACTTAGAGAAGTTCAACTAAATAACACTTCATTTTTGTAATCGAAATGAATTCATTACTGTTGTGAAATGAAATAAAATTTTTCCTTTTCAAATATAGAACAAAAAAAATTTTTCTTCATCTTTTAATCACCAAACGAAATGTTACATAAAAACGAAGCCATCTGGTGGCGAAACGGAGTTCGCCGGGTTTGCTAGTTCTTAATAAATTTATAACTTATTTGGATTAAAACTTCTGCTTGATTTAATTAGGTTTTTAGTTTTCCCAAACTTATGGGATCTTCTGGTAGGACACTCCTACTAGAAGGACCCTTAAGTTTGGGAAAACTAAAAACTCTTTCCTCTTGTGATAGTAAGTTTATGAAACCCAGAATAATTAATAAGTAGTTGTTATCATATTGAAATTAAAATTTAAAAGCCGCTACAGACGAAAACAATTTATCGTAGCGATCTATATGTGCAGTCAATTTGTACAGTTTTATTGAACATATGTATGACAAATCGTTGCAGATAATTTTATTTGCACAGTTCATCGGTGGCAGTTGCATTTTCTATTCGATAAATCGATGTCAATAGCACGTTTCAGTCAAAGCGATGTAAGAGAAAAAAGTTCCGTCTTAGTGTTATCTTTTTCTATCAGTTTTACCAACACGAACCTTCCAAAATACTCTGAATTTTAAATTATCACCAAAAGTCAACCCAAGCCACAGATTATTAACCTTTTCTGTAGCCATGTTGATATCTTAATAAAAAATAAATTACAGGCACTTAATAAAACAATTTTAAATACTTACAGAAAACAGAGATAATAGTAAAAAATTTAGTCTTGAAAAAGACTGTATCTAAAAATACCAGTAAAACGATTAAGATAAAAACCACGCAGAACAAACCCAAACACAAAACTCAAACAAATAATTAAAAATTTTAAGGTTAGCTTGGCTTGGGTTGATTTTTGGTGATAATTTAAAATTTAGAGTATTTTAGAGGATTCGTGTTGGTAAAACTGACAGAACAAGATAGCACTTGGGCGGAACTTTTTTCTCTTACATCACTTTGACTGAAACGTGCTATTGCCAAAGTTTATGACAGTGTTGCAAACAATCTCTCGTAAGGACTTAGTGCTTTGCTCATTACACTATTATTTTTCTGTACTAGCGGAGTGATCAAAGTCATGAGAGTTACACGTCTCCTAGTTCATTCTTAAATAGTTATGCGAACCTTCTGTTGCAAATTTTAACTCATTATATGAGAATATGTTTTCCATTTTGACAACAAGTTCTTACATCACATTTTAGGTGACTTTTCTTCCCCAAACATACATCTTCATCATTTACTGCTATTGCCGATGAATGTTTCTCGTGTAGTGTCAATCGATGCAGATATCGGTTGTCTGTGGAGACAATAGGAGTATTTGATTTAAGTGTGCAGCTTAAAATCTCTACGATATATCATTACATGTGTAGCAGCCGTAACTCGCTTTAAACAATCGACAAAAAATATATGTGTTTTGTAACTTTAAAAAGTATTCTTAACAACTTATTATTAACCCTATGTAATTTAACTATACTAAATTTGGCCAATAATCAGTATTCAATAGGTTAATTTCTTTTCCATATCCATATAATCTTACTTTAAATTGTCAGATTGACAGAAGATATTTCAATTGAAGAAAATTGTCATAAATCACGATTCTGAGAGTAGTAGTATTTGTATTTTTGTCGTTTTTTACATTTTGGCTTCAATTATGCTACTTCTACTACGTAGTAGTATATCATTTATTTGGTCCCGATATTTCGTGTACATAGAACCACTGTAGATTTCTGGAACCAAAATATGCCGATTTATTCAAAATTACCTTAGTCCAAAAGTTGATAGTTTCCGAAATACAGAGTGTCAAAGTTATTATTTGTTATTAATTTTACTTGGAGAATTTTTTTAATAGCTGTACTTTTGCACGAAATTGGATATTCGGAGTGTTTTAGTATATGAATTCAAAATCCGTTCTCATTTGTAAAGTAAATTGCAGGGGGCGCTACTTACAATACTTTTTTTTACATTTAAATGTGCTAATTTTTTTGTGCTTTCCTGAGTGAAATTTTCATTTGAATATTTTTATACTCCAACTTCTTCTGTCCTGTCGTTCTGAGCAACAGTTTCTGAGATAATTGGATTTTTGCTTTGTCTTTATAATTAAATAGACAAATTTGTCATTACTTACCCTCCTTCACAGTTTATCCTAAATTAATAATTGAGTGTGGTGAACATTTACAGTAAAACCATAACCAGTTAAGTTAAACGATTATTTTTTTTATAAATAAATTAATAAATAAAGGTCTTTATTGCAAAAAAAACTATTTTTGTAGAATTTTAAAAACTAAATTATGTATAAGCAAAAGGCAGAGTTCAATGGCAGATGCTGATCTGCTTATTGTTCTTCCACTCAACCTTCCTACAAATATTTATTAATTCTTTGATAGAAGAAAATTATATTTTGTTGTTGTTCTGTAATGAATAAAAAACTTCACTAAACATTTGACATCAGTTTATTGGCAATGAATGATGTACTGTATTTTTTAACATTAATAGCCAATGAATTATAAAATTGACAAATTCTGTAAGAAAATGATGGTTTAAAAGCTATCGTAAGATGTAGTGGTGAAGTAAGAAAACCCTTAAATCTAATATTCAATGAATGTACGTCTGTTGGAAATTTAATTGTTTTATACAAATATGAAAGTGTTTTATTTATTCTAATATTGTGAAAAAAACAACATCTATGTTAAGTACGTCTTGATTTCATATTTAGCCAATTTACTTCTGTTAATTTATGCGATATCCTTTCATACTTTTTAACATTAAGTATAAGACGTAAATAACGGTTTTGAAGCTTTTGAATTCTGTTAGAGCCAAATAAAATTGTTTTAACTTTAGAAGATAACACTTTCCTATTTTGATAAATATTTTTTAAATTGTAATATGCTTTCTGAAGACATTTTAAAATATGCATTGTAAAGTTACACTATCTAGATAAACCCCAAGTATCATCAATAGGAACCACTACATTATTTAATTATATTAATAAAATTCTATTGCTTTGCTTTGCTTTCCAAATAACATGATGTATTAAAGAGATGTATAGCTGAGTGTCGTCAGCATAAAGATAAACTTTGCACAAAGTGAAGACTCAATTCAGCTGAGAGATATAAATATTAAATAATAGTGGCCCCAAAATTGACTCCTGAGGAACACCTACTTAAATTAATTTTTTAAATAATTTGATAATAGGCAAATGGTATCTGCAGCCAAACCAATAAAGTGAAGTATTGATAAAAGTGTCTTATGATTTAAAGTGTCAAAACCTTTAGAAAAATCTAAGGTTACAATCCCATGTCAGTAGCCTCATTAATATGCCCGTAATATGTAACAATGCAGTACTACAACTATAAGCTGCTCAAAAACCCAATTGCTTTAAAGGAATAACATCATACTTATTTAAATGAACATTCAATTGTTTTTCTAAAATCTTTCCAAATATTTTGGATAATACGGGAAGAATACTAATTGCTTAAAATGTTGTGAATAATTCAGTTACTCGCCGTTTACGGGGCAAAACAAAAATTTGATGTATTATTTAAATTTAACACCTTGTATATTATAACATTTTTGATAAGATCTTTTTTTTCTGATTTCAAAAATATATCATATGTTGTCTCTAACTTGAGCCGTTATTGAGTTATTAATCGTAGAATAACACAGTTACTTAACTACGGATTTGTTAACATTGTCAATGTAAATGTAAATGACAAATGTTGTGTTTGATAATTAACATTTCATTAATTCAATCACCAAAATGGTTTACAATAAAGCAGAACTTTGTTATATTCAAAATAATAAAAAATGGCTAATTTATAGTGAATAACCCTGTACCTCAAATGTTAAGACGTTTAAGATATACGTTTATATGAATTTCTCTTCTTAAAATAGACCCAAAAATCGCTACTATATTGACATTCAATTAGAAAACACTCTGTATATTTGTAAATTGACTGTTAAACTACATTAGATGAGTTACACCAGTCAAAATTTATATTAGCGTATGCCAAAGTTACGTTAGTCATCTATTTTTTTTAAATAACTCCCGGAATATTTTTTGATGGATTTTTGTAAGACATTTTTTCTCTATAAAGAATGTTCAGATATAATTAACCAAAGATTAGATATTTCAGACTTGTCCAATATAGCTTGTAACCTCATTAACTCATTTTTACAGATTTGCTCAGAACAAAACATTTTTAAATTCAATCAAAAAATTTATCAACAATTAACTGGCCTACCTATGGGTAGCAATCTCTCTCCTCTTTTAGCTGAGATATTTCTAGATGATCTTGAAGTTAACAAAATTCATAAAAATTCTTTAATTAAAAAACATTTTCTTTTCTATAGAAGATATGTAGATGACATCTTTGCTATCTTTTTAGGCACTCCAGATGATCTTGTTTCTTGTTTAAACTACTTAAATTCACTTCACAAAAACATAAATTTCACAACAGAAACAGAAACTCATAATTCCATTAATTTTCTAGATCTCACAATTACCAGACATAATAATAATCTTTTATACAATATTGTGGCATAAAATATTCCTCTTAACCTCATTTAATTTTTAGAATCAGTTAGCCATGAAAAAGTGCCAAAGAAATAGTAAACACTCCAGACATGTTCACGAATAGCGGTTTTCAAATTTAGGCAAAATAAGTTTTTTCAACAAGATAGTGTACCGTCACATAATGCGAAGGCTGTTAATAATTATTTAAATACCGTTTATCCAAATAGGTGGATAAGGAATCGGAGTGAAGGAGTTAAATGATCTCCCGAATCCTACGACCCAATTCTTATTAATTTAAATATTTAATTTAATATTTGAAAAACAAATTTTTTTTACCATTGCATGGCGTGGAAAACTCAAATAGGGTAAAGTAAGGTGAAATGACTACTCTTTTGCATTGTAGGCGCCTGTAAATTTTTTAAATACAGGTTAGGATTATGACATATTTTTTTTTGTAATAGCTTAATTATCATACCACCAGGTTGGTAAATAAATAGGGGTAATATACTTTTAGAACAATTGTTTTATTATTTATAAACATAAGTTGCATGTGGCCATCTACCCTAGTTCAGTGGGGTTAGTTGGCAAACTAAAACATTTTTCCTTAATATTGGTTTCTTTTTCTTTTTAAACGCAGTTTCACCACAATTTTGACAAGTGTTTGAAAAAGTAGAGCAATTTCAACCAATCGTCTTTTTTTCGGGTGCTGTGCTCAATTTTAAAAGACATCACAAATGATCGATTTACTCGGAAATTATATATTGCCACTTACTGTGTTTTGTGTTGGGACAGCCGAGATTAGTTCAATATCATTCAGGAACCGTCGACTTAATGTAGTTGAAATGCAGCAGCAACTCCGTCATGTCCAAGGGGTAGCTGTCAGTGAGTAGACAGTGAGACGAAGTCTACGGGAGACAAACTTAATACCCCACAGACCTACCACTGGTTCAAAGCTGATTGCAGCTCATCGACTTTGTTTTGCTCAGGAATATTTCAATCAGACTTTGGATCAGTGTAGGTTTATTCAGTTCTCCGTAGTAAACAAAATAAGTAAGAACTAAGTCAAAATTTTACAAATTATACCACATATGCCAAAGGGATTTTAAAAATATTTTCAAAACCTTTTATGCAATCCGATAAAACCATTAAAAATAATTGTAAAAAAAGTGTAACAAAATGTATGTAGGGCAAACCAAGAGGCCTACCAAAACTTTTTTTAAAGAGCATTTAACTATGTTCAATATCAATGGTCACAAAATATCAACGTTATCATGCATATGTTTAAAATATACCCATTGTATGATATTAAATTAATTAAATAATAAAAACTAACTACATCCTTACGGCAGCTTGAAAATTTTTTAAAACAAAAATTTGTTAATGAGTTATAATAATCAGAAACCATTTTGTTTGCACAGTATAATAAAGACACAAAAGTTTAATTTTCTACGTCGCCTTTGAAGTTAAAATTTATTCTATGGTGTAACAATGTACACTCATGAAATTTAAAACTTGGACACCACAATTTCTGTAAACAAAAGTTTGCACATTGTGAAGCGGGCTTAAAGGTATCATTTACAATTCTAACAGCAGGTAGTCTCAGCAGGGGTTATCTTATAGAAGGACTGTAGAATGAATCATTACACTAAGCACGTTTTAGAAAATAGGTAATTTACGTTGCTTACTTAATTTTTCTTTAAAGAATATATTTGAAGGTATCGCTAATTAAACACCATAGCTCGATTAATTATCGAATCAAAATTTTGTTTAGGAAATGTTTACAAAATAAAATTAGAAATAATTTTGATTTAAAAAACGTCTACAAGCAATAACTTTTAAATTAAATCAAAAAACTAAACATGGTTATTTGGGTTGACTGATTATTACTTATTTTTAAATAAATCTAACCTACTAATTATTGTAAGTTATTAAAAAAAAAATCATTAAACTCTCTATTCATAATATTTAGTCCTTACAAAATGTATATTTTATGACGTTTCATTTTTTTCTGTAGTTAATATAAAAAGTGAAAATAAAAACTAAGGCAATTCTTATTGTCAACGTATATATTTAGTTTTTGACAAAAAATTTATTACATAATTATAATTAAGATACCAAGTTATAGTTTAAAATTAAATGAAAACTTTTTTTTTAAAATAAAGGTATTACTATATAAATAAATATAAGAAATCAATAATGGGTGTGACCTCCATTATTATTGATACATTCTTGGAGGCGTCTGCTCATTGACGCTATCAAGGTATCAATATAATTAATATTAATCGTTTCCCATGCGGTATCAATGGCTGCAATTAGTGCATTACGGTTTACTGGTATAAAATTTGGCCCTTGTTGTCTTTGGATAACAGCAAGTATTCGAGCCCAAACATTTTCGATAATGTTAAAATCTGGGCTTTTGCTGGCCAGGGTAACAGCTCCAAGTTATTTTCTCGTATCCAATTGCGCACAACCCGCGAAGTATGAATAGGGGCGTTGTCCTTTAACAACAAAAAATACATTATGAAAATGTTAATTCAACAGATCCCGAACTATTTTTTGGAGAAAGTATAGTGAAATAAGAATACTTACTTGTTGGAAAATATAATCTTTGTCTGGACAAAACACTTCGACTGAAGACGTCCATCGATAGCCCAACAAACTTCTGGACCCCGCGCGCTAACCCAACCCCACACATTCACAGAAAAATAACCACTTTGTTTTTTAGGACATATGTGATTATTTTCGTAACGAGTTCCTTCCATTCTAAAAACTTTTAGTGGTCCATCGTTGCGGCTATTGAACGTTTTTTCGTCGCTAAAAATCACTCGATTCCAAAATTCCAAAGGTTCGTTCACATATCGCCTTGCAAATTCCAGACGACGTCTCATATTTTTGTCACTGAGAACTTCTTTCGCAGCAGCATTATACTTCTTTTATTCCCATCTCCTTTAATCTTTTTGTGCAGTTATACGGCATCCGCTAAAATGTGTATAGCTATAGCCCTGGAGTATGTAGCAAATGGTTGTTCTGTTACGTAATGAAACAACTCGAGATCTTGAGCACGTGTAGATACTTTAGGTGTACCACTTCCGATGGCTCTTTTCAAAGTGTGTTCAAGATTCCATTTTACTCGGAAATGCCTTACGGTACTTTTTTGACATACGTGAAATTTCACGCACGCTACGGCCCGCCGTTAATTCCGAAACAATCCGCGCTTTCAAATCAGCACCGAGATGAGGTGGCATTTTCACAACACTTGAAATTTTAAACTAAAATGGAATTTACATTTCTTACTTTATTTATTGGTTCACACTACCCCTTCTCAAACAGTAGGTAATTGTTTATTTATTACATACTTCTAATGACCAATGTAACAACCCCTAGAGCAATATGACTCAAAGGAAGTAAATTAAACAAGCAAGGATATTCTATTGTTATTAAAACTTATTCATAAAGTAAAAGCCATTTCTTTATAATGCTAATGGACAGGATTTTCTTTTAAGTATTAAGATTACAATAGAGGACTTATAAACTTTCGAAAATATCTAATTATAAATATTTACACTGCAATTGCGCTTTTTCCTTAATAATTTCTTAGCAATAACATACACGTTCTTGGTTTTAAGTTGTCATAAATTTGATATGATATAAATTTGTGTTTCTAATATTACATCACAAACTAATCTTTATTCGCCAAAAAATTGTTGCTTAAGTTGTAAAGCTTCGTACACACCTGAACAACAAACCGAGCAACAAACATAACAACGAACCGAAAGTCAAACGATCTTTTATGATTTCCACAATCCGAACAACAAACGGAACGTTTGTGCTGTTCCCATAATTATTTTCAGTAGTTTTCAGTTCATATATATTTATTATTGAGAAGAGAAAATTGCGGAAAACAAGAAGATAGTGCCAACCAAATTTTACGCACAAAGAAGAGTAAAAAATTATAATTTACTTTTTTTTTTATTTTGAAATTTTCCGCCCAAATGATGCTAATAGGGACATCATTTTTTCTTGCATTCTTAAACACTGATTAATTTAAAACATTTTTTTTCTGTCAACTCCATAATATTACCTAAAACACAACAAACTCACAAAAAGGAGGACAAAAAATAAATAATTTAATAAGTTTATTCGCCGTTTTGTTTAGATTCGTCCAAACCTGCAAACGTTTTCGCGTGCATTTTCTTTGATGTCGGAGAAAAAACCGACAAGTTGCGGGAACGCTGCAAACCGTTCGTGGAACAATCAGGACTTGCGAATCTGTTCTAAAATTTGTACGTAGCACCGTCCAAATTAATGTTCCGATTGCCGTTCGGTTCGTTGTTCTGTTTGTTTTTCGGTTTGTATATTAATATGAACTATATCTTATGAAAGGAGAGTTATGTAACTATAATTAACGATTTAACGTTACGTTAGTAGATTCCATTTACTATTTACACATATTTTCTTGGAACATTCGATAATTAACTATCGGGATATGGGTTGTGCGCAACTGGATACAAGCAAATAACTTGGAGCTGTTACCCTGGCCAGCAAAAAGTCCAAATTTTAAGATTATCGAAAATGTTTGGGCTCGAATACTTGCTGTTATCCAAAGACAACAAGGGCCAAATTTTATACCAGTAAACCGTAATGCACTAATTGCAGCCATTGATACCGCATGGGAAACGATTAATATTAATTATATTGATACCTTGATAGCGTCAATGAGCAGACGCCTCCAAGAATGTATCAATAATAATGGAGGTCACACCCATTATTGATTTCTTATATTTATTTATATAGTAATACCTTTATTTAAAAAAAAAGTTTTCATTTAATTTTAAACTATAACTTGGTATCTTAATTATAATTATGTAATAAATTCTTGTCAAAAACTAAATATATACGTTGACAATAAGAATTGCCTTAGTTTTTATTTTCACTTTTTATTAACTACAGAAAAAATGAAACGTCATAAAATATACATTTTGTAAGGACTAAATATTATGAATAGAGAGTTTAATGATTTTTTTTAATAACTTACAATAATTAGTAGGTTAGATTTATTTAAAAATAAGTAATAATCAGTCAACCCAAATAACCATGTTTAGTTTTTGATTTAATTTAAAAGTTATTGCTTGTAGACGTTTTTTAAATCAAAATTATTTCTAATTTTATTTTGTAAACATTTCCTAAACAAAATTTTGATTCGATAATTAATCGAGCTATGGTGTTTAATTAGCGATACCTTCAAATATATTCTTTAAAGAAAAAATTAAGTAAGCAACGTAAATTACCTATTTTCTAAAACGTGCTTAGTGTAATGATTCATTCTACAGTCCTTCTATAAGATAACCCCTGCTGAGACTACCTGCTGTTAGAATTGTAAATGATACCCTTAAGCCCGCTTCACAATGTGCAAACTTTTGTTTACAGAAATTGTGGTGTCCAAGTTTTAAATTTCATGAGTGTACCATGCTTAGACAGTACTATCATTGATTATAAACTTCGGAAAGATGAGAATCTTGTATAGACGAAATACGACAAAAAGTACGACAAAACGTAGATGTCTTTACCATCAAATTGCGACGAAATTTCTCAGTTTCTCCCTCTGTTATTTTTATGTCAGTTCCAGCGTACCTGTCTCGATGCACGTTTTTTTAATAGAAATATAAAAGTTGTTTGAGACTCAAAGTTACTGCATTGTTACAAGGTACTGCATTGATTATAAAATTAGTTGCCGTAATTTTTGTGACAATGAGTAAATATGAATACGTCAGTTGCACAAATAATAAAAAGAACAGCTTAGATGCCGTATACACGTTTTTTTTTCTAAAAAAAAATGTAAAGCGTAGAAGAGAGTAGCAAAAAAAATTGTGGAAAAATTGATATTGCGGTTGTGAATATTGACACTTTAGGAAATACGTTAATATGTAAAAAACTTTTTTTACGCTCGAAATTATTATGAACAATAAACGTAAGTGTAAAATTTGAGAAAGAAGGTAAGCAAATTAATATTATTTTTATTTATCCACTGAAATAATTTGTTAGGTTTTTTTTTTAATTCCAAATTGATGAGATAAACATCATGCTTATGCATTCAGATGTCGTACGTATATAGCGAACAAAAGGATTTCTAAGAAAATTGAGAAGTCCTGTAACAAGTTTTTGTTTTTGTTATTGGAACATTCAAAGTTGTCATTAGAAGGTACTAAAAGTTTTGTATGTAATTAATTTTGAAAAGAATATTTAAAATTAAATACAATTGACTCATCATATTTTTTATCAGTGAATTTATGTTATTTTTTTTTTCTTAGAATCAACTTGCGCATCTAAGCAAATTACAACCAAGGACGTCCTTCTCGATTTAAAAAAAAACTTAGCAGATGCCATCTTTCCCAACATGTATTGATGAATTTTATTTCTTTCAAATTAAATTGTTGTTTTATAGAAGTTTGAAACAAAATTTTAAAATAAATTTGTGGCAAGATAAATTAGTTGAGTGCACATTTTTATTTATTGTGCACGTGAAAGTTATTTATTTTGCGATAAGAACGAACCGCTGTAGAAACTGCTGAGTTTGATTCTTAAATCATTCTCGAATGTAGACACCGATGTTGCATTTATGCCATGCAGTTACGGAATCAATGGTTACAGTATTACTCGTTTATAGCAGCACTTTACAAATTAACAGTATAGGATCGAAGGTGATCCGTTGCTTGTGGGAGATGCAGTTATGAGAAAATATTAAGGCTTGCATATCTTCCAAAGTTTATAGTCTGGTACTATACACTATCTATATTGTGTATCAATTTGCTGACTATGATAGTTTTTGTGTATTTGTCCTATACAATGAGTTAAAGCTTTATTTAAACATTTTAATCTTACATTGGTCTCTCCGTTTCAACAGTAAAACCTCTATTTTCGGCCACCTCTTAAAAGCGGTCACCTCTAAAACCGGCCAAGTTTTCCAAGTCAAAAACCAATTATACGGAAATATACATATTAATGACCCTCCTCAGAGAGACCACCTCTCGATAACGGCCACGGCCACTTATTTGTAAACTTTCTTGGAAAAATACATGTAATTCTACCTCCCATTTTCGGACATTCTTAAGTAAGGTCATTAGTAAACAACAGTTTAGCGTTTAAGTTGGGTAAAATATATAATTGTTTTATTGTGTGAGGCTTATCTAATTACCGGTATTTAAGAACAGATTTAAACAATTTGATTGATTTACAATAGACAGTCATTACAGTTAAAAGGTTCATTAAGCTCACCCCAAAACTCGTATTTTGCGTACATAGTTTGAGTTAGTATGTTCAACAATGCTGTTACATGTAGACGTACAGAAAAATTACAATGTCGCTAAAAAGAAAACGTTTGTCTCTTAAAAAGAAAATTGATATAATTGTAGAAAGTGAAAAGTTTAATACCAGTGCTAGAAAGTTTCCTAGAACTGAAGGTTTAGAAATTGACCGAGTAGTTTACAATTGGTTTTGTAAAGCTAGAAATAAATATATCCCTTTATCTGAACCTTTAATAAAAGAGAAAGCATTGGAAGTTGGGGAAAATTTAAAAATGACGGATTTTAAAGCTTCAAATGGGTGGCTTGAGAAATTTTGTCAAAGACATAACATAACCTTTAAAACAATTACCGGGGAGTCAGCTGATATTAACCTGAACACTGTTGAAGCTTGGAAAGCAAAGCTGTCAGTAATATTGAAGGAGTATTTACCCAAAAATGTGTACAATGCTGACGAGACCGGACTTTTTAACTTTGCAGTGCCAAACAAAACGTTCTCTTTAAAAAACAATAAATGTAGTGGTAAAAAACTGCAAAACAAAGATTGACAATTTTATTTAGTACAAAGATGGAAGGTAATAAGAAAAATTCGTTAATCATTAGAAAAAGTAAACACCCAAGATGCTTTAAAATTTTTATATCAACAAATTACCCTTAGAATAAGTATCTAATAAAAAAGCTTGGATGACGGTAGAGATTATGACTTCCTGGCTAAAAAAATTTGATGAAAAAATGAAAAAAAAAATAGAAAAGTTTTATTATTTGTGGATAATGCCACGTCTTATCTCAAAGTGGTGAAAATTGTTTTTCTACCCCAAACACCACATCCCATTACCAGCCACTTGATCTAGGAATTATTAACTTTAAGATGGCTTACAGGAAGTTTTTAATCGAAAGGCTGCTAACATTCACAAATATCGAACATCCTTTTGATGATGCGGTGAAAAGTATCAATTTAACCAACGCTTTAGTTTATATATCAGTAGTCTGGAGAAACGTTTCGCTTATTAACCTGGACACTGTTGAAGCTTGCAAAGCAAAATTGTCTGTAATATTAATGGAGTATTCATACAAAAATGTGTACAATGCTGACGAGATCGGACTTTTTTACTTTGCGGCTCTAAACAAAACGTTCTCTTTAAAAAACGATAAATGTAGTGGTAAAAAAGCTGCAAAACAAAGATTGACAATTTTATTTTCTACAAATATGGAAGGTGATAAAAAAATCCGTTAATCATTGGAAAAAGTAAACACCTAAGATGTTTTAAAGGTGCTCATATCAACAAATTGCCCTTAGAATGGGTATCTAATAAAAAAGTTTGGATGACGGTAGAGATTATGACTTCCAGGCTAAAAAAATTTGATGAAAAAATGAAAAAAATAGAAAAGCCTTTTTATTTCTGTATAATGCCACGTTCTATCCTAAAGTGGATCTAGGAATTATTAACTTTAAAATGGCCTACAGGAAGTTTTTAATTAAAAGGCTGCTAACATTCACAATGACTGAACGTCCTTTTAAAGATGCGGATGGAAGTATCAATTTAACCAGCGCTTTAGTTTGGATATCAATAGCCTGGTGAAACGTTTCGCCTATTAAAATTGCGAAAGCAAGATTCTCGGGACAATCCTGCAAGAAGATTTCTATGAAGAAGACAAAATTCCACTAGCTCAGTTTTTTCCTGTATTACTAGAAGGTAATCAACGTGAAAGCCTTTAAAATTATGCATCTATTGATTGTGATGTTTTGACCGAAAGCCCCAATTTTAGTATTCAAGATATAATCAGTGAATTAGACTATAGTAAAGGCTGTGACTCGAACAATGAAAGTGGTGCAGAAGAATCCGAAGTTTTTAAGTCAAAAATTAAATATATGGGTGAATTGTGTGAAAAACTAAGAGATGTACAAAGTTTTTTATTTTCTAATGATAAGAGTGAGCTAGCGGTTGAGGTACTTCAAATTTTATGAAACTGTGAATCTTCTGTTTTACAAACTAAACTTAAGAATGTAAAACAAACCTCAATACAAAAATATTTTACAAAAATGTAAGTTAATGGTAAGTATGTATATGTACCTATGTAATTAATTATTGTAATAGGTATAACGAGCAATTAGAAAATATGTACATATTATGTAAATGTATGTATTATGTATTTAATATGTATAACTCTTACATTATTATATCGTCTAATTATTTAGTATTGCATCAGCACATTTATAGTTATTTTTATGCAGATATAGGTTTAGTACCCTATAGCAAACCGTATTATGTTCCATACTTCTTATAAGATTTTAATAAACAACGGCCACCTCCATATACCGGTGAGTTTTGCAGCAAATTTTAGTGACCGCTATTTAGAGGTTTTACTGTATTATATATGTTACAATTCTTGTATAATCACTAATTAGCAAGAAGCCGTACCAATCTAAGAACAAAGCAGTTTAAAAGGTTCTCAATTAGTTTTATTGGTTTTCCTAAGATAAAATAATTGCAACGATGAGCACCACTAGCTGTTTTTTTAATTTGGAAAGGTTTATAGGTACTGATGAATGTAAAAAATTAAATAGAAATGAAAATAATAAAAGTTAGTTATAGTTAATAACATAATTAAAATTATACATATATTACAGCAAAAAGTTGTATGAAGTAAATCGTGACCATTTTAATAAAAGTAAATATTACGAGGGTGTATCACAACGATAATTAAAGCATAATAATAATGTTAATTTATAATAAGTACATAGAATACGTAAGAGGATTGTTGAGTGGCGGGCCCACACTACACTGCCTCTATTATGGGAATCACGATCAGTTGACACGTCCGGCAATGCTTTTGCGCTCGTCATCATGACGATGATGACCACTACATACTCATTAGTGCATTAATAAAGATTCCTCTTAGATGTTTGCACTAATAAACGGGTAGGTATATTGTTTATCTTGTTTTCTCTAATTGTACGATCGTCTTAGTGTTTTTTATGGTTTACGTAATGTATGGTAATATATGCAAGCTCCGCGACTAAATAACTTCTTCTTCACGGATTATCAATTTGTTTTTATTTGCTTTTTAACGTTTATGTTACGTTTAGAATGAAGCCGTAAAATTTCGTAAAGCAAAAGTTATTTTTCCGTTCTTTCTTATTTTAATTATTTATTATATGGTATTGCTAATATCTTTTATCGCAATTTTATTATGAAAAGTGAATTTTCTATCTAAAAAGGAATACAAAACAAAAATTAGGTCATTTGACGTAAAAATCACCAAATATCAAATTTGAGGTTAGTTATGTTGCATAAACGGTTGATAGAAATTTAATAAAATGTATTCATTATTAGAAATGTTGAAAGGACTTTATCACTGCAGAATCTACAACAAAACAATTAACCTAAGAAAATTACCTTCAAAAACGTCGATTAGACCAAATAATACATATAGTTTTGAAAGTTGGTATAGTTATTTCTTAAGGTGTCCAGATGAATATACTAAAAGCCCTCGAGGGAAAGACACGAGCCGGCGGTGGGGGAGGGAGGGAAAGATCTATTTTTCAAGTTTTTTGCTTGTGACTCGAAAACTATTTATAATATCACTTTAGTGACTGCTACAATAATTATCTACATGGTGCGGTCAATACTTAAAAGATGAAGAGTATTAAAGGTAATAAAAATAAGAAACAAAATTGTTATACTTTCAAAAAGATGATAAGTCGCACCACAAAGTTTTTTGCGTCGCCGTACTAAGTGGAAATTTGGCCCCTCTTACTCAGACATTTGTGATCAGTACATAAATTATGTAAAACGTAATTACGGGCCACATTCTACAGTCGTGTTTGATAAGAAACAGTACTAAAACGTCTGAACAAAGAAGGAGGGCGGTGAAATGGTCTGTTGATATAAACATAAATCTTTTGATGAAGGTCACTGTTCAGCAAAAGCATTTTCTATCAAATAAAAAAACAAAACCCAGTTGATTAAATTTTTGACAGAAAAAATGCATGCTGCAAATATAGAAACACGAACAGCTGCAAGTGACGCTGACTGCACAATCATTCGCAACTGCAATTGACAAAGCTGTAGACAATCTTGTGGTCCCTGTTATTGGTGAAGATGTTGATCTTGTAGTCCTTCTAATGGCCTTTACTCTTCCAGAAAAAGAAATATTTTTGTCAAACCGGAAAGAGGGAAAGTGAACACCAAAATATTTTCCTCCCAAGAACGACAGAATTATTCATTTTGTTGTTCTATTCTCTTTCGGCATATTTTCAGCGGGTGTGATACAACCTCAGCTATTTACAGGAAGGGCAAAACATCAATTATCAAGCTTTTTGATCAAAAGCCAGTACTGAAGGAAATAGCAACTGTATTTTATGAGCCAACGTCAACTCCGGATGTTATAGCAGAAGCCGGAGAAAAAATGTTTCTTGAAGTATACCGAATGAACTTAACAGATATCGATTCACAGTTTTCCTGAAATCTTGCACCAAGCCCAAATCGGCTCTTTCTTCCCTTTCCTCTACCAAAGAATCAGCAAAATATCACACTTACAGAGTATTTCATCAAGTACAGGAGTGGCTTGGGAACCAACTGCCTCCTAAATAATGGGGTTGGAAACAAGGAGTCAATGGAAACCAATCACGACCTTGAATCTCCTGACGCGTTGTTAAATTCAATATTTTTCCGATGTAAAAGTGGATGCTCTGGAAAATGCAGTTGTTGAAAAGCGGGCATTAAGTGTAGTCTTATCTGTAACGGCTGCCTAGGAGCTTGTACTACTGGAGTCCCATGATAAAGATGATGAAGATGAAACACAATTTGTTTGATAAGTCCTCGAATTTTATTTTATAATTTTTAAGAATTTAAATTGGTATAACGATTTTGTTTCTTATTTTTATGACTTTTACTGCTTTTCATCTTCTAAAGTATTGATCGTACAGCAAGAATGTTTATATTATAAATAGTTTTCAAGTCACAAGCAAAAAATTTGAAAAATAGATCTTTCCCCTCTCCCCCGCCGCCGGCTCGTGTCCCTCTCTTGAGGGCTTTTTTAATATTCATCTGGACACCTTAAGGAATAACTGTACCAACTTTCAAAACTATATTAATTATTTGGTCTGATTTAATTAATCTTCTCAAGTTAAATAAAGTTGTTCTAACTTTTTTTCTTATTAAAAAATTTTAGGTTGGTACTACTAAAAATTTAATGTCATTGTCATTCTATGTTGTAATTCTAAAAACTAACACAACATCTTCAATAAAGTTTGGTAAGAGTTTTGAATGACAAAATTTAATTGTTACAACTTATAGTGAGGAATGTGGCAATTTAATCTCATACATTTTTCAATTTTAACACATCTATAAGAATGTTAGTCATGTTGCAAGTAAGTACGAGGAGCGTTCAATATATTATTTACCTAAGTATAAAAAGAAAAACAAAACAGGTAGAAATTATTTTTTAATTTTCAATATAATCCCCTCCAAGCTAGTGTGTTGAGCTTCCCATATCTTCAGCAAGAACGTTATCTCGTTGAAAAAATTCATTCAATTGCTCTGCAAACCAAGCTTCCACAGCCACTTTCACCTCTTCTATGCAAAAAAATCGCTTTTCACGACGAAATTTCTTCATGTTTCTGAACATAAAATAATCGGAGGGGCTAGGGTCAGGAGCTATAGGGCGGATGATTAAGTTGATGAAAGCCGCAGGCTTGAATGGCACCTTGAGCTTTTGCGACGTGTGAAAGCGCGTTGTCGTGCAACAGCATGACTCCTGCTGCAAGCTTTCCACGCCTTTTCTCCTTTATAGCCTCTCCCCGTACACCAAAATCATGCGGTTCAAAATTTCTTTAGTGAAATTTTGTCACCGCACCTCTGCTCCAAATCAAGCAATTTCTTGCCAACGTGAGATGTTGACGCATCCGCCATCTTGCTACACTAGCAGCTTTGATCACGGGGGTTCCAAATTGCGCATGCACCTCAAGACGTGTGGTTACCAGGACAGAGCCTACTATCTCCCTCAGTGCAATTGCAACCACCGAAGTTTACTCACTTGAATCAATATTTTATCTATGTCTGTCCTATAATCACCACATTGATTGTAAAATAATTGTGTTAGAAATGTTACTTTTAAATGAATCGTCGTAAAAAGATAAAATCGTGTGTAAAGTGCAATGTAATTTAAATGGGATTTTTATTATTAAACGATTTTTGTTGTCAAGGTTTCCTAGCAACCAACAGTCAAAAATTAAAAAAAGTGCAACCGCGTGCGTTTTCCTGTTTTTAGTAACCGTTTCTATTTGGATTAGTTTTGACGTCGATAAAATATTGTTTGAAACAGGAGCAAGATCAAATATTTTGGTTTTAAAAAAAAATAGCATTTTTATTCTTTGATAAGTGTTTATAACACAGGTCCACAAAAAAAATTGTTGAGGGGTTCCTTTCACCAAACCTGGTGTATTATATGTTTTTGGGGTCGCTGGGCACGAATCCAAAGTCTGTTTTGCTTCATCACGTCATGATTATTTTTTGACCTCAAAAAACGTAGTGGACTTTAAGTGGAAAACTCAACGTTTTAAACTTTTTTAAATATTGCCGAATTTGCTTCAAACTTGTTACTTGAGAGTTTTTAGGGTTGTTGATTACGAATCTGACCTTACATTTTGAATATTCAAAATGGCAGATCCAATATGGCAAACAAAAAATTGAAAATTAATTGGATTCGCTTGAAACTTGTTACTTTTGGGGTTTTGAGTCGTTGATTACAAATCTGACTTTAAATTTTTAAAATTTAATATGGCGGACGAAAAAATAAAAATTGATCGGATTCGCTTGAAACTTGTTACTCGGTGGTTTTCGGGTTCGATGATTACGAATCTAAAGTGAAATTTCTCGATTAAAATCCTTATAACCTATAAACGAAAAAGTCAATAGTTAAATTGTACGTATGTACGTACAGATCAACCTATACCTTGATTGCCGAATCACACATTTTTTCGTGTGCCTGCATCCAGGGCACCTCCACGTAGTGACGAAGAGCAACGGAGTTGTTTCGTGATCCGGCAGAGTTATTAGATCGTACTCCTCAAAGTGAGTCTACAATAACGTTACGCGGCACGTTTCCACATAGATTAACATTGAGACATACCGTGTAACGTATACGTGCCCCATAACGCTAATCCTATTGTAGATTCACCGTCAAGCCGCCATGGCAGACACATAAAAAAACATACGATGCGAGGAGTCAGAACCCCAGTATTGACGGCTGGTCAGAGTGGAAAAGCAGGCCCGCAGGCGTCGTCATCAAGCAACATTAGTGGAAAACTTGGCTTTTGATGAGTATGATGCTACAAGAAGGACCGTTTGATTCGTGTTCAGCGACCCCAGAAACATATAATGCACCAAGTTTGGTAAAAGGACCCCACATCAAATTTTTTTGTGGATCTGTGTACTAATTAAAACTATTTATTGCTAAATTTGTCTAAAAATTGATCCACACCAACACGTTCAAATTCACTTTTGAACGTCCACTACGTATGTACACTCATAAAATTTAAAATTTGGACACCACAATTTCTGTAAACAAAAGTTTGCATATTGTGAAGCAGGCTTAAGGGTATCATTTACAATTCTAACAGCAGGTAGTCTCAGCAGGGGTTGTCTTATAGAAGGACTGTAGAATGAATCATTACACTAAGCACGTTTTAGAAAATAGGTAATTTACGTTGCTTACTTAATTTTTTCTTTAAAGAATATATTTGAAGGTATCGCTAATTAAACACCATAGCTCGATTAATTATCGAATCAAAATTTTGTTTAGGAAATGTTTACAAAATAAAATTAGAAATAATTTTGATTTAAAAAACGTCTACAAGCAATAACTTTTAAATTAAATCAAAAAACTAAACATGGTTATTTGGGTTGACTGATTATTACTTATTTTTTAAATAAATCTAACCTACTAATTATTGTAAGTTATTAAAAAAATCATTAAACTCTCTATTCATAATATTTAGTCCTTACAAAATGTATATTTTATGACGTTTCATTTTTTCTGTAGTTAATATAAAAAGTGAAAATAAAAACTAAGGCAATTCTTATTGTCAACGTATATATTTAGTTTTTGACAAGAATTTATTACATAATTATAATTAAGATACCAAGTTATAGTTTAAAATTAAATGAAAACGTTTTTTTTTAAATAAAGGTATTACTATATAAATAAATATAAGAAATCAATAATGGGTGTGACCTCCATTATTATTGATACATTCTTGGAGGCGTCTGCTCATTGACGCTATCAAGGTATCAATATAATTAATATTAATCGTTTCCCATGCGGTATCAATGGCTGCAATTAGTGCATTACGGTTTACTGGTATAAAATTTGGCCCTTGTTGTCTTCGGATAACAGCAAGTATTCGAGCCCAAACATTTTCGATAATGTTAAAATCTGGGCTTTTGCTGGCCAGGGTAACAGCTCCAAGTTATTTGCTTGTATCCAGTTGCGCACAACCTGCGAAGTATAGGGTCATCATATCCCGATAGTTAATTATCGAATGTTCCAAGAAAATATGTGTAAATAGTAAATGGAATCTACTAACGTAACGTTAAGTCGTTAATTATAGTTACATAACTCTCCTTTCATAAGATATAGTTCATATTAATATGCTTATTGTAAAGCTTCGTACACACCTGAACAACAAACCGAGGAACAAACAGAACAACGAACCGAACGGCAATCGGAACATTAATTTGGACGGTGCTACGTACGAATTTTAGAACAGATTCGCAAGTCCTGATTGTTCCACGAACGGTTTGCGGCGTTCCCGCAACTTGTCTGTTTTTTTCTCCGACATCAAAGAAAATGCGCGCGAATGCGTTTACAAGTTTGGACGAATCTAAACAAAACGGCGAACAAACTTATGCGGGAGAATTAAATTATTTATTTTTTGTCCTCCCTTTTGTGGGTTTGTTGTGTTTTAGGTAATATTATGGAGTTGACAGAATACAAATGTTTTAAATTAATCAGTGTTTAAGAATGCAAGACAAAAATGATATCCCTATTAGCAACATTTGGGCGGAAAATTTCCAAAATAAAAAAAAAGCGAAGTAAATTATAATTTTTTACTCTTCTTTGTGCGTAAAAATTTGGTTGGCACTGTCTTCTTGTTTTCCGCAATGATAAATATATATGAACTGGAAACTACTGAAAATAATTATGGGAACAGCACAAACGTTCCGTTTGTTGTTCGGATTGTGGAAATCATAAAAGATCGTTTGTCGTTCTGTTTGACTTTCGGTTCGTTGTTATGTTTGTTGCTCGGTTTGTTGTTCAGGTGTGTACGAAGCTTTACAACCTAAGCAACAATTTTTGGCGAATAAAGATTAGTTTGTGATGTAATATTAGAAACACAAATTTATATCATATCAAATTTATGACAACTTAAAAACCAAGAACGTGTAGTTATTGCTAAGAAATTATTAAGAAAAAGCGCAATTGCAGTGTAAATATTTATAATTAGATATTTTCGAAAGTCCTCTATTGTAATCTTAATACTAAAAGAAAATCCTGTCCATTAGCATTATAAAGAAATGGCTTTTACTTTATGAATAAGTTTCAATAACAATGGAATATCCTTGCTTGTTTAATTTTACTTCCTTTGAGTCATATTGCTCTAAGGGTTGTTACTTGGTCATTAGAAGTATGTAATAAATAAACAATTACCTACTGTTTGAGAAGGGTAGCGTGAACCAATAAATAAAGTAAAAATGTAAATTCCATTTTAGTTTAAAATTTCAAGTGTTGTGAAAATGCCACCTCATCTCGGTGCTGATTTGAAAGCGCGGATTGTTTCGGAATTAGCGGCGGGCCGTAGCGTGCGTGAAATTTCACGTATGTTAGATATACCAAAAACACCGTAGGGCATTACCGAGTAAAATGGAATCTTGAACACACTTTGGAAAGAGCCATCGGAAGTGGTAGACCCTAAAGTATCTACACGTGCTCAAGATCTCGAGTTGTTTCATTACGTAACAGAACAACCATTTGCTACATACTCCAGGGCAATAGCAGATACACATTTTCCCGGATGCCGTATAACTGCACAAAAAGATTAAAGGAGATGGGAATAAAGAAGTATAATGCTGCTGCGAAAGAAGTTCTCAGTGACGAAAATATGAGACGTCGTCTGGAATTTGCAAGGCGATATGTAAACGAACCTTTGGAATTTTGGAATCGAGTGATTTTTAGCGACGAAAAAACGTTCAATAGCCGCAACGATGGACCACTAAAAGTTTTAGAATGGAAGGAACTCGTTACGAAAATAATCACATATGTCTTAAAAAACGAAGTGGTTATTTTTCTGTGAATGTGTGGGGTTGGGTTAGCGTGCGGGGTCCAGGAGTTTTTGGGCTATCGATGGACGTCTTGATTCTGCTGCGTATTTAGATATTTTGGAAACTATTATGAAACCTTCAGTCGAAGTGTTTTATCCAGACGAAGATTATATTTTCCAACAAGTAAGTATTCTTATTTCACTATACTTTCTCCAAAAAATAGTTCGGGATCTGTTGAATTAACATTTTCATAATGTATTTTTGTTGTTAAAGGACAACGTCCCTATTCATACTTCGCGGGTTGTGCGCAATTGGATACGAGAAATAACTTGGAGCTGTTACCCTGGCCAGCAAAAAGCCCAGATTTTAACATTATCGAAAATGTTTGGGCTCGAATACTTGCTGTTATCCGAAGACAACAAGGGCCAAATTTTATACCAGTAAACCGTAATGCACTAATTGCAGCCATTGATACCGCATGGGAAACGATTAATATTAATTATATTGATACCTTGATAGCGTCAATGAGCAGACGCCTCCAAGAATGTATCAATAATAATGGAGGTCACACCCATTATTGATTTCTTATATTTATTTATATAGTAATACCTTTATTTAAAAAAAAGTTTTCATTTAATTTTAAACTATAACTTGGTATCTTAATTATAATTATGTAATAAATTCTTGTCAAAAACTAAATATATACGTTGACAATAAGAATTGCCTTAGTTTTTATTTTCACTTTTATATTAACTACAGAAAAAATGAAACGTCATAAAATATACATTTTGTAAGGACTAAATATTATGAATAGAGAGTTTAATGATTTTTTAATAACTTACAATAATTAGTAGGTTAGATTTATTTAAAAATAAGTAATAATCAGTCAACCCAAATAACCATGTTTAGTTTTTGATTTAATTTAAAAGTTATTGCTTGTAGACGTTTTTTAAATCAAAATTATTTTTAATTTTATTTTGTAAACATTTCCTAAACAAATATATTCTTTAGAAAATATATTCTTTAAAGAAAAAATTAAGTAAGCAACGTAAATTACCTATTTTCTAAAACGTGCTTAGTGTAATGATTCATTCTACAGTCCTTCTATAAGATAACCCCTGCTGAGACTACCTGCTGTTAGAATTGTAAATGATACCCTTAAGCCCGCTTCACAATGTGCAAACTTTTGTTTACAGAAATTGTGGTGTCCAAGTTTTAAATTTCATGAGTGTACTAATGTAGCGCGTAGCCATCACTTTGAGATCAAATATTTTCGTTTTAAAAATAGTAGAATTTTTATTCTTTGATATGTTGTTTATAATTAGTAAAACTATTTATTTCCGAATTTGCTTAAAAATTGATCCACGCCAACACGTTTAAATTCATCCTCAAACGTCCACTACGTATGTACTTAATGTAATGCCTAGCTATCACTTTGAAATAAAATAATTTCGTTTTAAAAAATATTAGTATTTTTATTCTTTTATATGTTGTCTATAATTATAGAAACTATTTATTATTAAATTTTCATAATAATCAATCAACGCAAACACTATGAAAAGAGCTACAAAAATTTAACAGGTATTAGTGCAAGTTTGTTTAAACAATTTTTTTATAAAGAAATGTTAAAATAAGAATTATTTGTGTCGATTAATTGTTGTTTTAGTAGTTACAAACATTGAACTTAATATAGACAATATTTACATAGGCGTAACAGAAAAATTAATTTTTATGGCTGGATTTAACTTCACATAGGGTAAATTCTAAGGATCTAGTAAAATTAATATTATTATGCGTTTAAAAAAAAAATCGTTGTATACTGCATAAAGTGGTTCCAAGGTTACTAGTTGATGAAGGTTTCACTTTTGTTCGTTATCTTTCGCTCACACTTTCGCACATGCTAATTTAGATTTTTTTTTTGGTTTTTATCGTTATGGAAGCGATAATTAAGCGATCTATCAAAAAATCATTTAATGGATTAATTTATTATTTTAGTAAATAATAATAATAAAATAGAACAAAATCAAATAACCGTTTTTTTCAAGCCTCATTAAAACGTAATATTATTCAACCACTGGCAGATGCTAAAAAGGATTTTCGCTGTCTAAACAATAACAGCATCAGTAGTTACTTTTGTTTTCACTATTTAGGTTAGTACGTCGGCTATGTTATATTATTATGAACCTGAAAGTAATTCGTTGAGAATAAAACGTCATTATAACACCCGAGAATCACGAAAAATTGAGAATAACACATGAAAATCAGCAATAAACGATCGAAGAAAATATAGTGTATATTGCTTTACTCCTAGTAAAATAATCTACTGTTTCTATTCCGGAGGTATTTACTTTAAATTTGTTTTAAAAAATAAGCGCTTGATACTTTTGAATACTAAAGCAGTACGGAAAGTAGTTCTCTTTCCGTATCGTCTAATGTAAAAAGACAAAGCTGTAACCATTGTGAAATACATTTTTTTTTATTGATCATAGAAGAGACCTTTCAAGCACTTCTAGTATTCTGTTCTAATATACCACCCTGTAGTAGTTGATCTGTAATTAATTAAAAATTATTAGGTAAATATTTTAATTTATTTTTCAGATTACATGTTTTTAATTATTTTAAGATAAGATAGTAGTAATAGTAAGAGTAGTACTAATAGTAGTAGTAGTAGTAGTAGTAGTAGAATAGCTTCTTCTTCTCTCATTTCATTTCTTATACTGATAATTTTAACGTAGGTATATTACGTACGTTATAATAATTTTAATTTTATTTGTGGTCTTAAAACAAAATAATAAATATTAATTTTAAAATACAAAATTAAATTTAAAACAATTCAACAATTTCGTATTGTTTTTTTTTAAAGTACAAAGCTCCACACGTGTGTTATTATAATGATGATATACAGATCACGTATGCGATACAAATACCATTGTGTAGCTTCAAGTATACTCCGGAATGTGCACGCACTCAATTATAGATTCAGTGAGAGTATGAAGAAATCGTATAAGAGCATTACACACGATTTAGTTTATTTTTATAAAAGCTCGAATGATGCGTAAAGAGAGCGCTAATATTTTTATTATGTTTGGAGTTGTATTCTACTATTTCGAAAAAAAACACATATTTTGATAAAAAGTTAAAAAACTCAAACTGTTTTTAATTTTTTATTTGCTTGTGTGTTAAAATTTTAATTTTGACTTAGATTAATACACTCAGCTTATACACGACGGCTTAGGTGCAGCGATTATTTATGGAAAAACTGTAAGTAGGAAAATTCTGAAAATTTGCGAACATACCAAAGTCGATACGGGTTATTTAATCAAAATATTTTAAAGATGGCACAACTTCCGGTTCTACCGGAAGTATGTATCAACTTGCTTATTTTAAATAGAACACTCTATATATTACTACATTTTTAGATTCTACATCTAATTCTAGGCATATTTTATGCACAATGTCACATACGTCATCTCAATCGTTTCTGACTTTTTTTAATAATATATGTCAAAATTGACGTTTGCAGACCAAAAACTAATTTGAATTATCAACTATTCAAAAACATTTTTTACTTGGTTTGTGTATTTTTTATGTTAAGCTGAGTCCGTTTAAACAGTATTTGTGTAAAATTGTCAAAAAGAATTATAAAGAGTGTTTGAAAATTGGTAGGTATCAAAATTGTAATTTTGAAAATTGTCAAAGGTCAATTTTTTTTAATGGAACATACCGATTTTTAAATTTTTATCTCATTCGTGGTCCAAAAGTATAACATTGATTATTTGAAAAATTGGTACTTGTTGACATACAGGCAAAAAACAGTTTTCAAACACAAATACCCGTTAGATGCTTTCTTGCGCTAATTAATTATTAGTTGGCTGTGCTGGTGGTCGAGAATTCAATTCAAACATGCCGGTCCGCCTAAACTATATAAACAAAATCGTTTGAATTAGTTTATTATTTGTGAGGAATACATCCTAAACGTTTACTGCCCGATACCCAAAACAACGAAAACCACCACAAAGCGCAGTAAGAAAGATTATAGAAAACTTTCAATGTTATACAAATTTGTGACATTGTACATGCCTAGAATTAGACGTTGAATCTGAAAATGTAGTAATATATAGGGTGTTTTATTTAAAATAAGCAAATTGATACATACTTCCGGTAAAACCGGAAGTTCTGCCATCTTTAAAATATTTTGGTTAAATAACCAGCATCGACTTTGGTATGTTCGCAAATTTTCAGAATTTTTCTACGCACAGTTTTTCCATAAACAATCGCGACGGTTCCCGGTGAACCACCCTCTTTATAGTACATATAGAAATATTAAACTTGACAAAGAAAAGAAATATAGAAAAGCTAATTTCTTCTGGAATGTGTTGTATGGATGTCCCTAAGTTGCTTTACAAAAATCCCAGCAAAAACCACCTAGGAAACATACCTCTATATTGTTAAATGGCTGCCAAGTGCCGGTTTCTATATAATCGCCATTATCTACCGAACTATTAATGCTAAAAATATCATTTTATGATTAAATTGTTCAGAATTGCCAGCGCAAAATAAAATAAATAGAGTTAAGTTCAGATTAACTACTGTTACCCTTCCTGTTGCCTTTACTGTTTTTACTTAATAAGTAATTTAATAATAATTTATCAGTTGTTGCAATTGCATTTCCAGTTGATTTTTCTAAGGGAAAAGTATATACTCCAGCAGTTTTGTTTATCAAAGAACTCAATACCGCCTCTAACAATGTTACTATACTTGCTATACTTACAATTATAATACTATAATATTTAAAGGTTATGTTACTAACTTTTACCACTACTGCCCATTTTTAGTTCAATATCCTTTGACATTTTCCGGGCATCATGTTTGCTTTGGAATGTACTTTTTCTCCTTAAGTATGAAAGGTACAACTTTCCTCCCTCAAATGAGGTGTGAATGATTCAACTTTAAACCCGGCTGGAAAAAAAAGCTATTTTTTTGTTGCTTTTATGCGAAAGAAATTATAAAAGTAATTTTTTCAAACTTTGAGGGAGACTATAAAAATAGCATAGTTCCAAACTCAAATTGTTCGGTTCACATATAAAAAAAACTCAATTTTTTTTTAATTTTTGGTAAAAGAAACAGCAAAAACTGGGAATGTCAGTTTGCCGGTGGTGATACTTTAGCTATCAGAACACGTGTTCAGAGTATAGTTCTTTGTACAGTTTTTATATATTTTTTTTTTTTTTTAATAATGAGGGTACCTAATTCCGTAGTGTAATTCAACACAAAAGAAGAGAAAACTGCTTAAATAAAAAAAAAGGACAATACTCCAAAACATGTCAAAAGTATTAGATCACTATGAAAGCAAACCTTAACTTTTTTTAAAGTAAAATTGTAATTTAAATAGGTACAACAAAGTTTTGGTGAATAATTTTAATAGGTACTTTATTTCCTTTTATTAAATTATAAACAATTAATTAAAATCAAAATGACAATATGTTTCGACACCAAATATCATCATTAAGTCTACTAGTATAATATTCTTAATTTTTAATTCTATATTGAATGCAATAGAAATATATAAAGGGGTTCTTTAATATTTAAATAAATAAGCTGTAAACACCCGGTATAATTTGGTAAACCCAAACTTGGTTAACGGGACACTTGCATATACTTTTTGAGGGTACCCTGTATAATAAAAAATATATTCTAAAATGTAATATCAGATAGGTACAGAGGTGAGATCAAAGACTCTAAAGGGTGTGTCACCTGGAACCGCCATTAGTCATATACGGAAAACCATACATGAAAAAAATTTAAAAATTTAGAGAATGTCTAAAATCAATAAGGCCAACTCAACTAGAACTTCAGATTATCTATAACCTTGCACAAGCATTTTCATCTAAAGTGGCTTGGATTTTCTGTAATCTTTGAAAAACTTGAAAAAAATTATTAATTTTAAAACTTCAAATCATTAAAACGGCTAATTTTGAACTATTTTGTATATAGGATTATTTATTCCCCAGTTACTTTTGAACAATTTGGTGTTAAAATGATATATTTAACATTAGTTCGGTAGATAATGGCGGTTATATAGAAACCGGCACTTGGCAACCATTTTCTAATATGGCGACATGTTCCTCACGTTGAATTTGCGGAGATTTTTGTGAGGCGACTCAGAGACAACAAATTTTAGAAGAAATTAGTTTTCCGATATTTTTTTCTTCAACGGTCTGATCATGGCATATACGTTCTGTGTACTGTTCATCAAACTAATCTTGATTTAATTTAACCATAACTAATTTATTTTAATGTTCTGATTGCCAAAAAAAATTGCTTAGCATCTTTTTATTTATAAATAAAACTACGATTTTCATCTAAGTTACCTTTGTATGTAAGCCTTGTTTTAGGATATCTGATAATGTATATTTTTGTGGACCGGATTTCTTTATTTTAGAAAGAAACAAGACTAGATATAAATTATTAATTAACACATTCAGTTTTGTAAATGAAATGTTTTAAAGTGTGGTTACCATAAAAATTTTTTTTAGAAAGCGTTAACGGACCGTTAGAGTGATGTAACGATAGAATTCTATCGTCAGATGGTATATGACAGCAGTCGCAATTGTAACGACGGTTTCATTCAATATTTTTACAAAATAAACAATATTTGGTTACTCAGAGTTATTTTTTTTTAAATATAACTTTTAAAATACGTATATATTTTAATAACGTAAAATGGAAACAAGCAGCCTGCCACCATCGATAATATTACTTTTAACTTCTAATTAAACTAGATAAATAACTCTACTAGTCTAATTAGAACTTTACTTTAGTATTCTTAGTTCAAGTACATTTTATTAGGGTTTAAAAAAGTACTTGAATAATTCTTACATAATTTTATTGCATGAGTTGATATACCAGTCTTTACATTTCAGTTTGTTAAAGAGAACTTGAGAAAACTAAAGTACAAAAAATTCATCAAGTATGAAAACTTTGTGTTAATGAGAACTACTATAAGTTTGGTAGTTGTTTTGAATTCGAAACATAAAGACGAGCACTTTATTTATTTATTAAAAAAATAAGACTCAGACGTAAAGTTGTTAGGAAAAAAACCTTTTTTTTTTCCCGAGAAATACGTAAGAAAGCCACGATTTGAAGTGGTGGTTATACTTTTGCCAAGAAGTGAAATCAAACTTACAGGAATATCAAAGAATGAGCATTTAAAAGTTCTTGCCTCTGTTGGTTCAACTACGTAAAATAGGACAATAATATAATATTTAATTGTTATTACGCTACTATTTTGATAAATCTAAAAAATTTAAAAAACGTTATATAGATATGCAACTGTTTCCAAACCTTAAATTTTAACACCCTTTTAGTATTTTATAATGATGCAAAAACAATGATTGTCTTTATGTAAAAAATTTTGTTTGATAGGCAATTACTAAATTATGACAATTACGTGACTAATTATTTTGAAAAATATTATCTCCAAAAGAAATTTGTGGAAAAACTTTTTGGAAATATTAGCATCTATAACTTTTAATCGAAATATTTTTATTTAATTTTCTTTTTGAAAAATTATAAAAATTTGAATTTCAGTCTCAAAACGTGTTTAAGGAAAGCTAATGTTCACAGTCTTAAACAAACGTTACGGACCGTATAAGCTTAATTTGATATACTTTGTAAAAAATAGTTAGGTATATTTATCGTATCCGGTTTCTTTTTTACTTTCTCTAAGCTCTTAGACGTTGATTTGACTGTTCGAGCAAAATGTTTTATGTTGCTGCACACATCTTGATGCGCTTTACATGTTTCTTAGTATTGTGACGACATAGAGTTTTGCGAAAAGCTCATATTTTCTTTTAATTAATTTTTAACGATATGACTTTTTTTCATTTAGTTTAATCCTAGCGGATGTTAGTAAGGTGATTTGCACTTTGGAGACTGTGACTCAGAAAAACGGTGTTGTAGATTTATTCAACCAGTTTCAGAGATTCTTTAGTCATACGTTCAGGGCTCTTTTTTCCTTTTACCTAACGAATTAGTTGCAATAACTGGTATTTTGCTTCTCATTATATGCACCAGATATTTCAGTAGTAAGGAGTCTGGCCTTGCAAGTGGTCAGTACTTAAGCTGCTGGGCTAACTCACAAGGTCGCAGGTGATGGATAACAAACGACCTCTAGATATGGAGGTCAACTGGGATATACTTAAATAAGCAGTCCCTAACCCGAAGCAGCAGCAGAACCGGAGGTGTGGGCTGGCCGGTGTGGAAACCGATGGAGCACTAAAAGCCACATAAGCCAATGATGATTCTGTGACATGGCGAGTAAACGCTGCCAAAAAGCATTCCCAGAGAAATGAGTCTCGTTAGTCTAAAAAGACAACCCATCTAGGACAAGGAATTCCAAAATTAAACCGCCGCCAACACGCAGGGCAAGCGTGGCGGGCTACGCCAAAAACCTTCCAAACCAAACCAAACTTATGAAATGTCAAATTTAAATACCTTACTACCCCAGGCGAGTAGAACACACAGTTCAGAATCTCACACGGACTTGTCCGTATGCTTCAACAGTTCTGGAGGAGGTAAAAATTTGATTACCAAACAAAAACATAACAAAAATAATAAAGCAAAAATATTTATAGCTACACATAACATGAAAACTATGAACAAAGAAGAACATTTAGTGCATCTTGAAACCGAGCTAGAATATATAAAGTGGGTCATAGTGGGTGTATGTGAGACAAGATTGCCCGGAGAAAATACAACATCAGAAAAACTGTGACACTGAGTCACAGCTAGGGGGAATTGCTTTTATCTTTCACAAAAGAATTAAAGACAGAGTTGTTAAGACAAGAGCTATATCAAATCGTGTAATATATGCAGTCATAAGGGTGAATAAGAGATATAACTTGCAAATTATACATGGATACACCCCAACAAGTACCTCTGATCATCAAGATAGAACAGCTCTACGAGGACATATCAACAGCTATTCGTGCTGAGACAACTAATTATCGGGTACTAACAGGAGTTTTCAACGAAAAAGTAGACAAAAAAGAAGATGGTGACCCACAAATATTGGAAATTTTGGACTAGGAAGAAAAAACCCTAGAGACCAACTGTCTTGTAGATTTTATTGCCAGTGAGAACTTGTTCTGTATGAATTCCTTCTAAAAAACACAACAACAGGAAATTGACCTGTATAGAAAGCCCAAATGGTGGTCAAAACCAGAAATAGACTACATATGTACGTCTAAACAAAAATATTGTTGTGGATGTAAGTGTCCTTAACTGCTTTGACACTGGCATTGACCATCGCACGGTTAGAGCTCAAAATCAGCTAAATACAACTTTATAGAGGAGAAAACTTGTAAATAGAGGAAAATTTCCTACTTCAGAAGAACTTATCCCTCAGAAATCACTTTACCAAGAAACGATCGACAGGAAGTTACAAGGCGTATATCTAATCTATGGATCTGGACCATTTATGCTCAACGGGTTACAGGCGTTATGCAACATGAACTAAAACGGTGCGTACAAGATCTAAAAAAGCAAGACCAGCAAAAATCAGCCTAGGAAACGCAAGTGCTAATTGAAGAAAGGCGAAAAAACTAAACAAAGGTTCTGAAGCACATCAAAAACAAGTAAAATCATAAAAAGAAATTAAGGAAGATGTAAGAAACCACAATACCAAAGTAATAAATGACACTATTGAGAAGAATTGCTCTATAAAACTCCTTCGTTCGAAACTTAGCCGTGGCAAGCAAGTAATCATAAAAATAAAGAAGAAAGCGGCAGCAAATTGTTACGACAAAAGCCGAATTAGCAGCCGTAGTTAAAGAGCTATTACACGAAACTGTACAGTTCAACTAAGCCGATGCCAAACAATTTGTAAAATCGCACGATTTTAAATGTAGAAGTCGGAAGAGATACCTGTCGTGGATAGAACAGAGTTAAAAGCGACTGAAAAAGGATATTCTTACTCTTTTGAACAAATGTCTTAAGGAAGGAAAAGTTCAGAAGTAAAAATCCTCTACAAAAAAGGTAACCTTAGCACCAACATGGAAAACTATAGACCAATCTGCCTACTTTCGTCCCTGTACAAACTACTGACCAAAATTATAACAAGTTGTCTTACCAACAAACTAGACTTTTATATTACTGTGGAGCAGGCAGGATTTAGAAAAGGATTCAGCACCACTGACACCCAAGCAATACATCATCTAATAGAAATGACAGAATATAACATACCCCTGTACATGACCTTTGTTGATTACGAGAAGACATTTGACTTCATTGAAACCTGGGCATTCTTGGAATCACTAAATAATGCAAGAGTTGACTGCAGATACACGGAATCTTAAAAAACATTTTATGAAAATTCCACAATGCACGTGAAAATTGATGATGAAATCAGCACAGACGAAACACCAATAAAAAGAAATGTACGACAAGGGGATCCTATCTCAGCAAAATTGTTTACTGCCGCTCTGGAGGATGTGTTTAAAAAACTGTGCTGGGAAAAAATAGGCACTATAATTGACGAAAGTATTTGGAGTCACCTACGTTTTGCAGATGATGTAGTTGTTGTGGCGAGCGCAATAGAGGAACTACAGAAAATGCTTAAGAAACTAAATGAAAAATCACTTATGGTCGGGCTGAAAATGAATTTAAAGAAAACCAAGTTAATGACCCCCGAGCCAGTAAGGATAGAAATACAAGGCCAGATACTGGATAATGTTGAAGAGTATATATATACAAGCGCCATAACCAATAGCCTGGCTATCACACAAAGAGCTATGGAAAGAAGTATGCTCGGAATCTCTTTGAGAGATAGAGTAAGAAATACTAAAATTCGTAGCAGAACCAAAGTCACAGACGTGATGCGCCGTACAGTTTCGTTTAAGTGGCAATAGGCGGAACACGTTGCAAGACAAGATGATGACAGGTGGCCAAAGAGAATACTTAATTTGAGGCCGAGAACAACAACTCGGAGCAGAGGACCACAGGGACGCTGGGCAGATGATCTACGCAATGTGGCAAGTGAAACCTGGTGGACAGTAGCAAGAGGCAGAGAAAGATAGTGTAACTTGGAAGAGGCCTTAGTTGGGAGTGGATTAAAGGTGGCTAAAAAACAAAACAAATTTCAGTTTCCGTTATATCAGTTCCAATGTGCACTTAATTTTTGCAAATTTCTCTATTAGTTACTTTTTCTATATATGACACTTGGACACCGAAATTTAAACTTTAAAAAATTGCAAAAATCAAAACTTTAATAATGTAATTATACTATAATTTTTCGAGTTATCAGGCTGGGTATGTTAGAATTTCTTCTTTTTCCAAACGTTTCAATTGTTGCTGCGGCAAACATGTTCAGTGGCGTGGTTGTGGAACTCGTATCAAGTCTCTGACTGACGCTCACGTTTTCTTTTAGCTCGATGTACTAATGTTTTTTTGTCTTGGATGGTGGTTCGATTCTTTATGCAGTGTGTGTTGAATTCCTATGCACTGAGTGGTCTAATGCACCATCTCTTTTTAATGGTGAATTGTATCCGTGTAAATCTGTAGTTCAGGTGGGTAAGGAAAGCCTGTAGTGACGAATCTCCATGGCTTCATACAACAAAGGTACCATCAAGGTAGCCAAACTGGTGCTTTCGTTTTAGAGAAGAGTTTCGTATGGTACTTTCTTTAAAATGTTCCATACAGAAACTGACTATTACGCAATGAGCTGCACATTGCAACATAATCTGTTTTTTTCGTTCATCATTTTCTTTAAAGTATGTGGTTGTAAGCAAAAAGTGCAGTTATATCTTCCGTAAATATATCTTTGAGTTTAATTTACTACTCAACAGGCACCATGAATACAACTAAACTCACTAATCGGTTCTTAGGTTCCATTTTTAATGTTTATAGTTTTTGAACAAAATTTGACAAATTCCGAATGTTTTTCCAATATGCGAATGAAGAAGTCGTTTTACCTTATATACAAGGTGATCTTAAATATTATGTACAAACAAAAGGAGGTGAAGTTTTTGTTTATGGTTCCTCCAGTTCTAGAAATATTGAGTTTAAATTTGGTATGTAACTTAGGCTCCAGGGTTCTTTTGATAAGTCAGAGGACCGTGAAAATTATACCGGGTAATACTTTTTTAGCGGCTATGTCACTTTCTGTGGTGTACCGCTTGTACATTCTACAATAAAAAATATATTCTTTGTCCTATTTAAAAACCTTTTGGTCTCTTTCAGTTTTTTCTTATCTGCAATCAGATTATTCAAATAAATCCACAGCCTACTAAACCACTTTTGAAAAATTTAATTTTGTTAGGAATTTTTCTAATTTTTTTTTATAGAAAGAAAAATTCCAAGAAACCAAAAAGTTTTTAAACAGGGCAGAAAATCCAGTTTTTATTTTAGAATCTACAAACGGTACACCACAGAAAAGTTCAGGGCAGAAAAAGTGACATAGCCGCTGAAAAAGTATCATTCGGTACAATTCTCACGGTCCTCTAACTTGTCAGAAGATGTAACCCCTAGAGCTTAACTTACAGACCAAATTTGAACTTAATATCTCAAGAACTTCATGAGCCATAAACAAAAAACTTGAAAAAAATTAAAAGTTTAACCACATGTAGTCCGCTAAGGAAGCGTTTGCGGACCTATGTTTATATAATATTTTAGTCATAAAATAAGCCAAAGAATCATCTTTTTTTGTTTGTACATGATATTTAGGAACACCCTGTATTTTAGGAAGGCCGTATAAGCGCGAGGGTTGTGGTACTGATTTTGTCAGCATTTTCTGTTCCTCTTTGGCAATTATACAATTTTTGCAGTCGGATCTTGATCCTTATTGGGGATAAGATAAAGGTTCCAGCCGTTCTAAAACCTTCTGGTGGTAATCTGGTTTGTTCATCACAACATACTGTAATGTTTTAGTCCTATTTCATCTACAGACTCCTTGTGGTAGTTTTTGTGTTTCCGATTCAATGTTTGTTATGATGTCCTCACTAGAACTGTAATTGGTGTAATAGCAGAATTTGGACCTTTTGCTAATATTGGGCAGGTTTATCACAGTACGTTTTTTACCTAGATTAAATTTTGGTTTAATACTTGACGCCAGGTTGTCATATTGTTTGTTGACGGATTTTCTATTGTTGACAAGTCAGTAAAAGACTTGAAACAAGTTCTACGATTACGCCACTGAAGACTACCACAGCAGCAAATAAAACGTTGAAAGAAGCGGTAAAGTTTCAACAGACCACCTCAATAACCTGAAAAATCATAGTATAAATATAGACGTTTTAAAATTACTGTAAAAACTGTTACGATAACAATTCACGTTTATTAGCTTTTACTTTTCTAACGTTAAGATTTTCCTGCGTACGTGTTACTTTGCTTATTTTTACCTCAAGTTTAATAGGACAAGGTCAACGTCTAAATCTAATTGCGCTCTTTTATGTTCTTTCTTTTTGGTGTGACTGTCAACAAGACAGTGGTGTTTTGTAAAAAAAGGAACTGCAAAAGGAAATTCTAAACACAAGTTATGGATTAATCCAAAGTTGTTATAACCATCCGCCTATTGTGAAACGTAAATTACAAAGAAAATGTAATGATAAATACACCGGAATGTTGTTCAGAGTGAACGTTTGCAGGTGAGCTTACTGACTTATATTTCAACACGTGTCGAATAGTTTGTTTTATTCGGTTTCTTTAATGATTACAGTTTCTTTGTCCGTTTGCATTTTCTGGGATTACTTTGCTTGATCTTGATTACGTCCAGAAATTGTGGGTTGTTTTCTGGAACCGTGCCTGCCTTATGATGATGTAATTAGGAGGATTAACCTCTTGACCCTTACTTGTACTCGAGGAAGTGATATGTGGAAATAAACCTATGCTATTAAGAGGCACCGATTAAAAATTTTGTCACACAAGATAACGGGGATCAGCGGCTTAGGAGTGTCTCGTCTTAACACCGAAAAAGGCTTTTCTTCAATACTGTGCCGCCGACCTAAATTGCCATCAGTGTTTTGCTTTGCAGCTATTTCAATTTTAGCGTGTGTATCCAAACAGTCCAATTACCAGTGCCAAACCATTTTTTAATTATTGGTGTCGAAAGCTCCAAAAGGACGCCTTAATGAACCATACACAAATGTGATCCTAGTTAAGTAACCTATCTCCAGGTATGTTAACGTGGTGGAATTGTGGGTCGCTGGCATTTACTTATATTAAACGGTTTCTTATCCTGTTTATTTGTAGGACTATCAAAGTAACCTTGACTGCTTTGATGAAGTACGTTTTAAATCAAGGTGGCGCTTAAAATTAAATTACTCATTGTTACATTTGAATCCACACGCTCTGTGTACTTAGCTAGCGGGATAAGTTCGACGCTCAGGGAGGACAAAAATCCGTCTCACTCAATAGCAACGGCTATAAAGTTTTGTCTATTACTTGTTTGCTCTGTCGCTAATTAACTTATAATTATAGGTGTGAATATCACCGAGAGAGCACGATATTCTGTATTGCTACCGATATATTTTTTTGTGTATGACATATTATGCGTGTAACCATTTAAACAGCTCTTGAACCGATACAACTATAATTTTAATTGCCCATTAACCTAAGTTTTGGTAACAAAACGATCTGACATGTTACGAATTGTTTCAGCAGAGAAGGTAGCAAAGTTATTTCCCTCAGAATTTCACCACACTCGTATACAAGAACTTTGCTCACAAATTGCTATTCTACGACCGATTATTAATTAACGAAATCATGCCCATATTAACTGTAAGTGTAGATCACTTGATAATTGAGTACAAAAAGTAATCGCAAAATTGTCTCCCCCTAGTGTAAAGTGTAGCAAAAGGTTTAAACAAATAAAATAAATAGATTTTCTGCCCTTTTCTATCATTACAATATAAAATATTTATTGTCAACTACGGAAATGGCTACATTCTACCGTTTCAAATTATCAATTTAAAAGGCAGACAAAGTTAACGTAATTCAGCAATAATTTGTAGGATTGTTGTTTTGAAATTAATGTTATTTGATATCTGTCAGGTTATTGTTAGTGTCAATTTGACATTAACAAAATTAATTGTTAAAATATAATACAAAAAAATAATCGTTAATTAATAACCATGTTGTCAAATATTAATCCACGGGTTCGAAGGATGGAATTATTGACAACATTTTAGAGTCATGTGACTGTCCGAAATTACATAGTGTAGAGTTTGATTGGCATCTCATATCTACTAAAGGCTTATTGACCGTGATTATTAGTTCTTAGTTAAAGTTATAATTATTAGTTATTAATTAGTGGCTGACAAAACCAAATATACATTGTGAGTGGTATAATCAAATACAATATGGGTGATTGTTGGTAATCATGATCCAAAGTTAAGTGTATCAACTAATGTGATTATCGGAAATCACGATTTCAAGAATTGTGTTTGACTATGCATGTAGTATAAATAAATATAAAATACGATATTTTGGTTAAAACATGCTGTGTGTAGTTTTTTAGAAACTTTACAATAAAAAATAAAATAAAAGAATATGACGACAGCTTTCCTTTTTCTTATGGACGCCATATTAGATTATTAATGCATTAAATAGCATTTTTTGCCTCTTTTCGTAAAAATTTATCAAATGGTTTTGGTTTTCAGTGAACACTCAAATAAGACAATAGTATATTATGTTACTAGGAGTAGAAGGCAAATATTATGTGTTGAGGCAGAAATACATAATGCGCTTTCTACCGAGTTACTAATACTATGTTTTTTCAAGCGCAAAGATAAAAAATAAAATATGTATAGACATGACTTACAGTTTTATTTATTACGTGAACGTTAGAGTAATCATACTATATCTGTGAATTAAATATTAACAATTTTCTAAATATTATAATTTAAATTATTACGATAAGTTTAAAATTAGCAATAATATTAAAGAATATCACTTGTTAACGTGTATATTAAATGTACAATTCTGTAAGTTGCAGTTACTTAGGTTTAAAGCACTGCTAGCGGTTTTTGTGTCAAGACTGACAGTTATGTCATTAATGAACACATTACAGTTGTTAGGTTCATTTCTAAGAACTGTATCAGTGAGTGAAAATATTTTTATTAGCAACATTTGTAACATTCCTTGAAGTCCTGGGTTTATTGTATTCTAAATCTAAAAGCTTTAGAATTTTATTCGCAATCAATTTCTTGTTGCTCACAGATTCTTTGATTTATCCTTCGGCAACGCTGCGCTGGTGCATTTTCATCCACCATGTCGTTTTAGAATTGTAATATCTCCACCGTTGCTAAGGTTCTTCTAAGACTATAGCCTGTATATTCATGGGGATTTGGCAAATTTAAAAAAAAGGCAACATATTTTGAGACGTTTGAAATTGTATGTATGCCCATTACAACACGAAACAAAGACCATTCTAATATTTAACAAAAAATCTATCAAAAACTATCTCCTTTGATCAAAGATGTGCATATTTTTAATACATATATTTAACCCGTAACTGCTGTTCACCGGTCAATTTGACCATTGCACTATTTGAAATTTAAATAACGCGGGTAATTTACTACTAACGTATTTATCCGCCAGTGTATTTTTCTTACATGCTGAATGTCAGTCGACTGATATATGCGCAGTTGTATAGTCGTGTTATTTGTCAAGATATTTATCAATTTCGTTTCCTACCGGTCAATTTGACCGGACGCAGTAAGTACGTTATGCATTTTTATTATTTTATTTTGGTTTGTTTTTGTTTTTAGTAACGTATTCGTCCGTTAGTGTATTTTTTACATGCTGAATGTTAGTCGAATAATACACACGCAATTGTGTGGTAGTGTTATTGGTCAAGATATTTATCAATTTCGTTTCCTACCGTCAATTTTGTTTTGAAGCTAGTATGGAATCACGCCCCAGTACATCCAAAAAGTAAAAATAACCGACCCAGACTACGAAGACACGCTTATGAAATGGTTTATAGAACTTGACGGAGACAATTTACGGGACAACGAAGAAATAGCAAGTGACATAGAATCTGACTGCGAAACTATTATAGAAAGTGATCATGTTTCTGCTTCGATTGAAGAAGACAGTAAAAGTGATAGTATAGACATTGAAAATGATCATAGCGACGAAGCAAGCGAAAATCGTAATGAAAATAAAAGTGCAACTGGCATGAAACAATATTTTGGAAAAATAATTTTCTTGGACAGCTGAACCAAGTAAGATGAAAAGGAAAAACACAAAAACGTAACATAATTTCTCAGCGCCCTGGTTTACGAGGACCTGCCAGACTAGAAAGTGCAACTCCACAAGAAATGTGGACTTTACTTATGGACAACAATATTTTATCTGAAATTTTGCGTTGGACTAATACTCGAATTGAAAGAGAGAGAGAAAAGTACAAAACGCAAAATCGCCCTGAACTGAAAGTATTAGATATGATTGAACTAAAAGCATTTCTAGGATTGCTCTATTTTTCTGCTGCATTCAAATCGAATCATGAAGATGTAAATGCAATTTTTGCAACTGATGGTTCAGGAAGGGACATTTTTCGAGCAGTTATGAGTAAATGTCGCTTCCTTTTTTGCTTAGTACCCTAAGATTCGACGATCCAGAAAGCAGAAAGGAACGAAAAATACTGGATCCTACAGCACCCATATCCTTTATATTTGAATCTTTCGTTAGAAATTGCCAGGAACTTTATAGTGTGGGAGAATGTGTAACAATTGATGAGATGCTAGTAAGTTTTCGTGGTAGATGCAGGTTCCGTATGTACATGCCAAATAAACCATGTAAATATGGAATAAAAATAATGGCACTTACAGATAGCAAAACTCATTACTTTTTGAATGGTTATATATATTCTGGGAAAGAATCAGACGGTCAAACTCTTTCACTAAAAGACCAACAGTTACCTAAACCAACTCAATCTGTAATCCGGCTTTCAAAACCAATTCAAATGACTAACCGCAATATAACTGCCGACAATTGGTTCACATCAATAGGCCTTGTTCAGATATTGGAGACAAAAAGGTCTTACTTATGTTGGCACCATAAAACGGAATAAAAGAGAAATTCCATCAGAATTTCAGCCTAACAAACACAGACCAATTGCTTCAAGTTTGTATGGTTTTACGTCAGGTATCGCTCTGGTTTCATATGTTCCAAAAAAGGTAAAGCAGCTTTGTTAGTAAGTTCTATGCATCATTCAAAGTTACTGACCCCGTTACAATAAACCAGAAATTGTAATGTATTACAATTCGACTAAGGCTGGAGTTGACGCCCTAGATGAGAAATGTGCGATTTATTGTTCAGGACGTAGAACAAGACGATGGTCTATGGCCATATTTTTCAGAATATTAGATATAAGTAGTGTCAATGCATTCATACTTTATAGTGAATGCAAAAATAATTCGACATTGAAACGAATTGATTTTATGAAACAACTGGCACTCCAATTAGTAAAACCAGAAATGGAACGTCGTTTGATGAATCTTCGAGTACCACCAGAAATTCGATTTATTATTACAAAGAATTTTAAAAATTGATACGCCTTCAACTGATGAATTACAGACTGAAACAGGAAAATTGCCGAAGCGCAAAACTTGTTACTTGTGTCCTGCTAAAAGAAAGAAAAGCATCGCATGGGTGTATAGCTTGTAAAAAACCTGTGTGCTCACAATGTTCCAGGCATATTTGCAAGGAATGTGTTTAAATTTTTCTTATAATATGTTCATTTTTAATTTTATGAAAGGATTGTGATTCTGTTTTTTGAATATTTGAATAAATACTTTTATTTTGTCGGGTTGTTCTTTTGTTTTGTTGAAATAAATATTTCAAGGGATTTCCTGATGTAATTAGTGATTCACATCACCCACCCTTTTGTAAAGAAATTATAGGTAAAACATGATTTAAGTGTGCCGGTCAAATTGACCGCTAAACAGTGTTTGCGTACTTACAATGGCTTCACAGCAGTTACGGGTTAAATAAAAATCCCCAATTATAGTAAACTAGATTAAAATCCAGTCTACAGACCGGCGGACAACTTCACTGAGAACCCATATAGCAATCTAATAAAAATACCCTGCTTTCGGGGTTTTTTTACGACTACACCTTTTCAGGTATTTTTGAAAAAAATTTGTTATGCATATTTGAAACCGTTTTGGTTAGCTCGGTATTTTAAGGTATCACTCGATGGGTGGTCGTATTTAAAAAACAAGCGCCCCCCCAGGTCCCACCCACATGAGTAACAAAAATGTTTTTTTATTAAACGTCGTTCAGCCTGGGGGCATGCCCAAGAAATCTAGCTATCACAACTTGAGGTCAGGCACACCCCCACGGTGTGTATAGAAGGAGAACACCAGGAGAATTATCTCAATTTTTTGAAAAAAATTTGTCATGCATATTTAAAACCGTCTTGGTCAGCTCATCATTTTAAGGTATCACTCGATGAGTGATTGTATTTAAGAAACAAGTGCCCCTCCAGGCCCCACCAACATGAGTAGAGAAGTGTTTTATTAAACGTCGTTCAGCTGGGGCATGCCCAAAATCTAGCTATCACAAAATGAGGTCAGGCACACCCCACGATGTGTATAGAAGAAAAACACCAGGAGAATTAACTCAATTGTTTTGAAAAAAATTTGTCATGCATATTTGAAACCGTCTTGGTCAGCCTGTCATTTTAAGGTATCACTCGATGAGTAGTCGTATTTAAAAAACAAGCCCCCCAGATCCCACCCACATGATTGCAAAAAGTGTTTTTATTCACGGCGTTTGGCCCGGTGGCATGCTCAAAAAATCTAGCTACCATAACTTAAGGTCAGGCACATCCCCACTGTGTGTACAGAAGGAGAACACCAGAGAAGTAACTCAATAATTTTTTGAAAAAATATTTTTTGAAAAAAATTTGTCATGCATATTTGAAACCGTCTTTGTCAACCCATCATTTTAAGGTATCACTCGATAGGTAGTCGTATTTAAAAAACAAGCGCCCTTCCAGGCCCCACCCACATAAGTAAAAATAATTTTTTTTTATTAGACGTCGTTTGGTCCGGGGGCATACTCAAAAAACTTAGCTATCACAACTTGAGATCAGGCACACTGCCACGGTGTGTATAGAAGGAGAACACCAGGAGAATTAACTCAATTATTTATAAGGATAAGAATTTTTGAAAAAATTTTGTCATGCATATTTGAAACCGTCTTGGTAAGTCCGTTATTTTAAAGTATCACTCGATGGGTGTTATTTAAAAAACAGGCGCTCCTCCAGGCCCCACCCACATCAGTGGAGAAAAGTGTTTTTTTATTAGACGTCGTTCGGCCCGAGAACATGTCCAAGAAATCTAGATATTACAACTTGAGGCCAGGCACACCTCCATGGTGTGTATATAAAAAGAACACCAGAAGAATTAACTTAATTATTAATCTGGATGGATGGATGAACAATATTTTTTAATTTTAGTGTTAGAAATATTTACCGAAACTAAGTTTTCCAAATCTTTTATATTGTTAACTATTAATTAAACTAGTTCGTCGCATCTACATGCTCCTGAGATTCCAAATATTAGAACTACCTAAAAAATATTGTACAAACATTTTGTAAAAATAATCGGTGCATTACATATTTTTTCTATTTTGGAGTTGCTTACAGAGCTATAAAAGCACCTAAATGAGTTCTTTCATAGTAAATCGAGTTCTTTTATAGAAATAGAGCAATTTTTATTCTAAACGGTGGTAACACTGATTTGATATTAAACGTCAAAGCTGTCGTTACGTTCGGCGTGCGTTATTTTAAATTGTAATTAATGTTTAGTAGATTTATTTATCTACTTATTCTTATTTCCACCTATTTTTTTAAATTAAACGTATGATAAATATTTTAGCATTTAAACCAAAATTTAATGAAAACACCCTAGAAATTATACTTGCAAATTTTATTTTAAAATCAATCTGAAAAACCCAAAATACAAAAAATAGTATAAAGAATTCGATTCAGAAGGCATTTTAGCAACTTTTCTTATAAAATGCGTCTGCTGAAACTAGATCTTTAATATACTATTTTATAATTAGCGTCTTTAACATTTCTATTACGATTCGCAGAACCGTTCTATAATGAGCCATAGCGTTAACTTTGTCGCACGCTTCTTATTTCTTTTTTTTTTAGTTGGTAGACATGGTATGTCAAATCAAGCTGTTAATGTTTGCAAACTAACTACATAATTTACAAAATAAAGTTATGTTTATAATTGATTTCAAGAGATTGTTCAGTAAGAAAAGTAAGTGATTAACTTAAATTCTAATCATATTTTAAAATTTTAACAATATCTATGCCTCTTTTCTAGACTTTTCTGGAATTTCTCTGGCCAATAACGAATTAGCTATTTCTCGTAATTTAGGTGAAGTGCATTGAATTTGTTCCCTCATTTTAAAGAGTTTAATTAAGATGAAATATCAAATTTATCTCAAATACGGTAAACGTTAAAATTACGTAAGTCTCTTCTGCGCATGCGTAATAATATCCGCGCATGCGCAAAAACTTAAATCTAGATTTTTTCCTAGTAAAATAATGAAAAGAATTTGTACTAGTACAAAAATTGATCACTTCTACTGCATGTATTGTCTTATATGTCTATACGATTACTATACGGTTGAAGAAAGTAGTAGATTATTTTACTAAGAGTTAAACAATATAATCAATTATATTTAATAACTCTAAGTGAAATACACTATTTTCTCTTCAAGCGCATATTGAGTGGCTTTTCATGTGTTCTTTTCAAATTTTCGAAATTCTCAAGTGTTATAGGGACAACAAATTAGGTTGGTACTTTACGGTTACGTTCATAATATGACATAACCGAGGTACCAACCTCTAAACAGTTGTGAAAACAAAAAAACTGTCGCTTTTAATGTTTAGGCAGTAAAAAGCCTTTTTAGCGTCTGCCAGTAATTTAATAATATGCCGTTTTAGTGCCGTTTGAAGAAAAAAACAATTACCCAGATAGCAAGTAAGTTTACGACAAGCTTTGTTTTGATTTGATTTTGGCTTGATTTTGTAAACTTGAGGTACAAGTACAAATAAAGGTTACTATAAGCTTGAAATTTCAACAGCTTACGGGGAAAAGATTGCATCAAGTTTAATAGAAGCTTGCACTTTAAGACGACATCGTACAAAATGCGCAACGCGTCATATTTTTGCAACACGCATGTACAGCTTTGTCGTGTTGTTTCTCTCGTTTCCTTCTTGAAACGGTTACGGTAACATTCATAATATGACATAACCGAGGTACCAACCTCTAAACAGTTGTGAAAACAAAAGAACTGTCGCTTTTAATGTTTAGACAGTAAAAAGCCTTTTTAGCGTCTGCCAATAATTTAATAATATGCCGTTTTAGTGCCGTTTGAAGAAAAAAACAATTACCCAGATAGCAAGTAAGTTTACGACAAGCTTTGTTTTGATTTGATTTTGGCTTGTTTTTGTAAACTTGAGGTAAAAGTGCAAATAAAGATTAATATAAGCTTGAAATATCAACACCTTACGGGGAAAAGATTGCATAAAGTTTAATAGAAGCTTGCACTTTAAGACATCGTACATAATGCGCAACGCGTCATATTTTTGCAACGCGCATGTACAGTTTTGTCGTGTTGTTTCTCTCGTTTCCTTCTTTGTTGCTATTATTTTATAAGTTTCAGTGGTTTCAGTATAAAATCAAACATTGTTTTGAGTGTTTTGATTGCATATTATGTAAGTGTGTAATCGGTTTATTTCGTTTGTACATCAGTGTACATAAGTCCAGTCATCAACCTTTATTTTGTTGAATGTTGTGAAACAGCAAAAAAGAAAAGGTAAGTGTTTTAAAGATTATTTTATTTAAAAATTCCGCGTGAGTTAAATGGTCTCATAAATTGATTTATAGTAGTCTAATAAATCAATACTATTAATCCAAATTACGATTTTAACCTAACTTATAGGTATGTTTGAAACCACAAACTTTTATAGTTTTACCATGCTTTTACTACAGATTAATTATTTATGGTACCTATATTCGACTTAATTATCTGTGTTTATTATCACTTTATTCTCTAATAAATATTCTTCAAATAAGTTGAACGACAAAAAGCATTTCAATTACAGAATTAGAATTAAAGCATTTTCATCCCTTGTAGTTGCTTGTTTGATGTTTAACAAGTTTTTTTACTTAACAGAACATGCCACGGAAGTCATTTCTGAATTTGTCACGGCAAAGAAATCTAAATCGAATCAGAAAATCAATTCAAATCGAGGATGTAGCACGGCAGAGTACATCTCTAAAAGAAATTGATTCGTCCTGTTTTCTGTGAGACTGAAAATCTTTTAACTAGTGGCCAAAACATATAATTCGGAAGGTCTCGACAATTTTATTGACAAACAAGTATGGGAATTATATTCCCACGAACAAGTAAATAATTTGTCGTCTGATGAATTCGATGATGATAACAACTGGTCAATTTATTCTGAAAATGAAGAGTTGTGTGAGAGTTTGAGAAATTGGGAAGTACAGTTTCAAGTAACAAATGTTGCATAGTCTGCTCTTTTGTGTATTTTAAGAACTCATAAATGTTTCAATCTGCCGAAAGATGCTCAAACATTGTTAAAAACACCATCTAGTGTAACAACTACACCTGTTGCTCCTTATTATCACCTTGGAGTAAAGTCAGCATTAGAGAAGCTTTTGTCATCTACCATTGACATTATAGAGTCACTAGAATTACTAATTGGTATAGATGGTCTTCCTTTGTTTAACAGCAGTTCAGGTGAACTATGGCCAATATTATTGTCTGTCCCTCAATTCGACACATAGTTGTTCCAGTGGGTGTATATTTTGGTAAAAAGAAACCTTTAAATTCGGGAGATTTTTTTAAACAATTTATAATTAAAGCTATAAGCTTGATTAACAATGGAATTAATTTTGAAGGGAAGGACATTAGTGTTATCATAAAGGGATTTTGTTGTGATGCACCTTCAAAATATTTTATTTTGTGCACAAAAGGTCATACGGGATACTCATCATGTACTAAATGTAAAGAAGAGGGAAGTTTTATCAATAATCGTGTAGCATTTCAAAACTGTCAGGGAATTCTTAGAACACATGAGGGTTTTTTTACATAGAGAAGATCTCGATTTTCATACTGTTGAAAGTTCTTTAATACAAATTCCAGGATTAAATTTTATTAATTCTTTTTCATTGGATTATATGCATCTGGTTTGCTTTGGAGTGATCCGAACTATGATAAACATTTGGATGTATGGTCCGCCACTATTAAAATTTCCTGCCAGGATATATCAAAACATCTTTTGAGCTTCGTTTCTCAAATACCATTGGAATTCTGTAGGAAACCTCGTGGATTAGATCAGATAAAAAAGTGGAAGGCCACCGAGTTTAGGCAGTTTATGCTGTACACTAGTCCAGTCGTGTTAAAAAATATTTTAAAATCTGATTATTCTCCAATTTATGACAATTTTCTTAGCTTGAATATCAGCATGACCATACTTTTAAGCCCAACGTTTTGTCAATATCACACTGAATATAGTAAGGAGTTATTAATACATTTTGTAGAAGCTTTCCAGAAATTATATTGACAGCAATATATCACACATAATTTTCATGGATTATGTCATATTTCTGACGATGTTAAAGTATTTGGCAATTTGGATTTCTGTAGTGCTTTTCAATTTTTCACAACCTTGAAAAACTTATTAGGAAAGGAGACAAGCCATTACAGCAGATCATTAAAAGACTGGGAGAAATACCAACATCTAAGATTGAAAGTCAGAATAATTAATTCAATGAAAGTTATCCATTGTACTTACAGCCCTGTTGTCGAACATTGTGATGTGTCGAAACAGTATCAATCTGTAAAATTCCACTCATTTAAAATAACAATTTCATCTCCCAATAACTACTGCAGTTTAATGGATGGGCGTGTTGTTATGGTTTCCAATATTATTTATTCAAACAATTTTCAGTGTATGATCTTACTTTGCAAATAGTTTTTAGTGAAGGAGGATTTTATGGACAACCTTTCTGTAAAAGTTCAGACTTACAAATCTTTGTGGTTTCAAATTTATCTTATTAAAAAATAGTCCCAATTATACATACTGAAAAAAAAAATTAATACTGCTTCTATTTCACACAAAATATGTTGCAATGCCACTACTGCATATCTAGATTTTGATTGTATGTAATATGTATTTTATATGCAAAAGGATTTATTAGGGATAATCCCATTGAAGTGAACTTCATCTGATGAGACTACTTGTTTGTATCCTCCTGTGAAGTCAAATACTCAACGAGAAAAATTAATATACACTCAAGCGGAACCAACCGACTAATGGACCTGGAGCAAAATTGTAGTTCTTCATAAATATGGTAAACTATTTTTTAAATTGTAGTGTATCAGTATATTATCAAACCTATTTTAATTACAGACAGTTACATATCTGCCAGAAAAAATTTAAAGAAAGCCGAGGAGACATCAAACTTAGATACAGATGATAAAAATGTTGTATCGCACAGAAAACAAAATCGAAACCGTCCTCACTTCTCTGGAGAAAGTGACGAAGGTGAAAATAGTAGCAATAATGAAGAAAATGGCACTGCAATTGTCACAAAAAGCAAAAAAATGGTTACCATTTCTGATTATCCTCGTCCAAATTTATTTAACGTGAGTAACAAACGAATTAATTCTCCTAAGGACAACATTTCAAATACTACAACATATTCCAAGATTGATAATGTTGCTGTTCCGATTAGTTCCAGTCTTCGAACTTATCCATATGAAATCAGTAATAATAGCCTTCTATGTGGAAATCTTTCCAAACTTTCCTCCACATCATCTGGCTCAAGAAGAAGTGTAATTTCAAATTCTGGTACAAATAGCCCCGTTCAGGATTATCCATAGGTTCATCACTGTCAGGTACATATGTGAATTTTCTTGTATTACTTTAAAGAACCCCTAAAAAATGCAAACTAATTTAACTTTTAATTTAAAATAACTTGTTATTTATAGTTTCTATTAGTATATTTAGAAATTTTAAATTGGAAGATTTGTAAACTACCGAGTTTCTTTTTGGTCCCTGCTCGGGCGCCATGTAAACCTTCACGGTTCTCTTCTCGGTGAACGTTAGCACGCCCCTGCTTGGCGGCGTCATGTAAACGTACGGGGTTGCTCAGCGGAGGTATCGGTAACAAGAGCGGTATCTCTGGGGTTCAATGCTTTGCGTAATAACGGGTTCTGGTTGCTGTAAAAAAAGTTAACGCACCAAACTTTCAAACAACATATATTGTGCACACTAAGAAAATTAGATGCCAATAATATACAACAATTATTTACAATAAACGGTTTACGAATATAACTTGTGTGAGTATTTTAACCAACAATTCAAAATGTTAAACAAACACAATTAATGCAATACCGGCGGCTTTAACATTGACAATCACAATTCCAATTCTACAAAATAAATACAATTACTTCGTCAACGTAGAAATTAAACAGGAAAACGGTACGCAATAAAAATCAACAACGGCGCGGTCAAAGGTAAACGGAAAACGGCTTCGGAAAAAACCAAAAGTAATACGAAAAACAAGGAACGGCTTCTAACAGGAACTAAATAATGGTTTCTAACCGGGTTGGGATTACAGCCACATCTAACGGCTGCGAATTTAAGCGGCAGTCGATCCATTTCCAATAATTTGTCTGGCTGTAACAAACAAGGTTAATCGGATGAAATTTGACGTGTGATTATTAATAAATTTAATTGTACGCAGGTGTCAATTAAATTCCGGTGAGTCGGATTCCAATCCAACTGATATCTAGAGCTGTTGATAAGACTGTTTTATTTACAGGCACGGGTTATTAACCTAGAAAAGTTAATCGGGCAATGTGCTTAAAAATACAACTTGGAGATAATGTTATCTAACCACAGCAATAGTTCAGGACAGATATGTAGCTATGTCTCGAGGACGGCGCGTCCGAGACTTTATGTAAATGAAAGCACTAAAAACGTTTCCAGCTTTATCTAACGCTCAACTGTATCTGTCGTGAAATATCTTTTAGCAATTAAGATTACGGAAAACAAGGATCACGGGGGACGATTGTATATTCGTTGCACACAGGGCAATTTACGGGTTTGAAGCTATCACAAACGGGGTAGGGTAGGATCGGACGTGGTGCATTGAAGCATTTACCGACTCGTCGGACTTGTGTCCAGAGACGGTTAGCTTGGTTAGAATTCGTATTCTGCACGTAACACCAGGTAAGGGGATGTTGTTAATACAGATACTCAAAACGGATAAATTACAGGTATGCAAAAACAGGTTAGCGGTGATTTCAGGTGAATATCGGAGCTATTTTAATTTTATTTAAACGGCAAGCGGTTTCTAATCCTCCACCAGGAGTCTTTAAAATTAAATTGTCACATACGGCGAAGCTCGTGTTCGCACGGTGACCTGGCAAAAATTCTTTTCTTGTTTTCCTCTTCCGCAAGAGGACAAGAACTGTTAAACGGCAATCTTCCACCAGGAGTCTTTAGAATTAATTGTCACCTACGGCGAAGCTCGTGTTCGCACCGTGACCCGGCAAAAATTCTTTTCTTGTTTTCCTCTTCCGCAAGAGGACAAGAACTGTGTCTTCTAATGGTGAGCTCTTGCTTTTAAACGTTTTGGCGGTGTTGATAACGCGCGTAAAAGTGGGGTCTCTTCTCTGATTGGTCGGAGTGCATCGTGGCCTGTCGGAGTCGAGAAAATCCACTTCGTAACAATTTCTATTTTCGAACTTGATTGCGGGAAATTGTTAATTGTTTTCGGGGTGATTTTTGAACCCTTACAGATTGACAGGATACTATCAAACCAAGATAATTCTTCAGATAAGAACTCTGATAATGCGTTGTTAGGTTGTTTACCCTTACAAACTTACAAACATTCGAAATTTTAGAAGACAAAATTAAAAATGACGGTAAATTTAGAAATAATTTGGTACACCTCTAGATATTTATATATCAGTTAATGTCATATTTATTGATTCTCAATTTCTCATTTTTACTTTCTCTTAGGTCAAAATTTTGGCAAGTACTGGTGGAAAAGATGCCCGTTCTTGCACAATGGACATATTAAAAAGGGTAATCACAGATGCAATGGTTGAGCAATTTTCTTATACCGGCAAAGTACGAACCAATGAAATACAGAAGATCGGATTTTGTGATAAACAAGTATGTCGTGTTGTTCATGGTAAGTTTGTATTTAAGTATTCTATTGATTTATTTCTAGGTATAGTATACATTTCAAACATCTAATTTCCAACATCTCTTAGATACATATACCATCCTTATACACAGAGATTTTTAAAATAAATATTGTTTCATTTGGACAGTTTTTTAATGCAATATGAAATGTTGATGTATATTTTTAGTGCAATAATATTTAACTAAAGTTACTAACTTATTCTGTTTCTCTTTTTAGCTGCTGTTTATAAAATCTTTAAAGAGGAAGCAACAGATAATATAGTTAGAAGTGCTTTGTGCAGTTGGTTACAACAGGCAAAATATCGCCGAGTTAGAACGTAAGCAAAAATTGTTAAGGTTTTAGTTTTATAACATTATAGTTTTTTGCCTTACAGAGAGGATCGGGTCCAGAAGTCAGCTGTTTAAAATTACATTTGTATGTATTTGTATAATATACACCTATGTACAATGTTTTAGTTATTTGTCCAACAAGTGAGGAAAGCGATTCTTTTTCCCACTGGAGCTTGAGTTGTGAAATAATATTAATTTATGGTGAAAAACATAAGTGCGCTCGAAGAACGGCGAAAACATTTAATGAACGACACCCTAATAAAAACGTCAATCATAAGTATGTGACAGAATTAATTACTACATTTTTGGAAAGTGGCTCCGTGGCAAATAAGAAAAGAACAAATCAAAGAGTTTTAGATGAGACAGCTCAGATTGAGGTTTTAGGTCACCTGAATATGAATCCAACGGTCTCTTTACGACTTTCACTGACACTAGACTTTCATATTGCTCAGTGCATAAAGTAACTAAGCTCCATAAAAACCATCCGTATAAATTACAACTTCATCAAGAGCTTTCAGAAGACGACACTGACCGCAGAAATAAATTTTGCGAAATCATGACAGATATTATCAATGCAAATCCAAATTTGATTCAGAATATTTGCTTTAGTGATGAATGTTCATTTTTTTTTAAATGGACATGTAAATAAACAAAATGTACGATACTGGAGTGTTGTAAATCCACACAATTTTAGAGAGAGTAACACTAAGATACTACAAAAATTGAACGTATGGGCGCGTATATTGGGTGACACTATTATTGGCCCAATCTTTATAGATGGAAATTTACATGGCACTATGTATTTAGATCTATTAGAAAACATGATAGATACTTTAATAATAGAGGCAATGGAAAATATACGTGATGAAAATGGAAATTTGATTTTGAATGAAGATCAACTCTATTTTCAACAGGATGGTGCTCCGCATTTTAGTTTAAATGTTCGGCAATGGCTCAACGATAGATTCCCCAATAGATGGATTAGAAGAAGAGGATCGATCGAGTGGCCAGCGAGGTCCCCTGACTTAACGAGCCCTGATTTTTTTCTATGGGGACACCTTAAATCCGTTATTTATAAAACATCTCCTCAAGACCTTGCAGAATTACGTCAACGAATAACACAAGAATGTAATTTGATTCCGAGAGAAGTATTTCGAAAAGTACGGAGAGAGTTGGAAAACCGTCTTTATCATTGCATGGCCAACAACGGTGGGCATTTCGAACACTAATAATGAGAAACTTGCCATTTCTCACAAATTGAGAATATTAAAATTTTTTTTTTGTTATTTTTGTCGTCTTTCTTTTTAAGTTAGTTAAATTTTTAGCTTTTTTATCCAACATTTTGCTAGTCACCGTAATTCTTTTTTGGATTCGTATTTATGATTAAATTCGCTATAAAAAAATGTGAAAAAAATATAGGGATGCCGTTTAAATTTCAAAAGTAGGGATTGCTGGGGGTGAGAGAGTAAACTTTAACTTTAACCTAGTAACGTCAAAAGGTGCCCCCTTAACACATGGAAAGGTGCCGTTGATTCCACAAAATATCTGCATTTTTTCTCGATTTATTTAGGGTGGCTCGTTTTCAAATGATCACCTTGTATAAGCTTTCGAACTTATTATGTCAAGCTCGGAGTAAATTTACAACTTTGTCATGTCAATTACGATTCAAACTTGTTTTAAACTATTAGTGTTATTTAGGTATATACCTGTAAATGGTATGTTAATCTAGTTAGGCCATTGTTTAGTATAACCTTTAAGTTAAGGTTTTGATGCTTCCTAAATAATACCTTCTTCAATAGGCAATTGAATCCTTCAATAATTACTTAGTCAATTAAGGAATTATTCTTTCATTATTATATCGATAATAATAATTGTTGGCATGTTTAGGTTTTAGTGGTTTTCCTAAACCTTGAAGTAAATGCTTTGCCAAAACAAATCAATCTACAATTCCACCCGGTTTTGTCACCGTCACCGCACTATACAGGTTTATACTGATCTTCTGGAGCACCATACATAACACTTACTTTACAATACAATAATAAAAATGTACTATACGAAATTGCCAGAAACGAAACCAACATTTTGACACTCTACCCTAGTAGAACACAACCCGTCGATATATAGGCCCTACATTATTTGCTAATTTTGGCACTTTGGTCTACATTAAATAACAATATCGTGCCCACATTGCCTACCGACTTTGGTTTGCAATATTAAGCCGAGATTTAGCCAATAAAGAAAAGATAAAGTTTGCAACATTTACTCAACCTTGAGCCAACATTGTAATTTTATGTAGCCACATGATTAACATACTTTGAAGTATTGGCATAATATTAGCAAATGTTGCATGAAAATACGCTCAGTTTCGTTGTATTGCTATATTGGCGCAACATGGGTATATATTGCAATACAATGAACTTAAAACAAAATTTCATAGTAATGTAATGTTGGCCCAATGTGGGTATCATCTTGCAAACTTATATTGACTGAATGTTGGATAAATATTGCAAACGTAAATTGGTAGGCAATATTGCCGTAATATGGAAGGCGCCATAATATTGACAAATATTGGGGTAACATTGCCAAATCGCGTTGACCTGAAATTGATGCACCAATACAAGGTGTTTCAATATTCTGTGAACATAGAGCCACTGTAAATTTCTGGGACTAAAATATGCCGATTTAACCCAAATTACTTTAGTCCAAAAGTTTTTAAAATACAGAGCATCAAAGTTATTATTTTTTATTACTTTGTCTTGGATAATTTTCTTAATAGCTGTTCCATTTGTACAAAATATGGTATTCGGTGGTTTTTTGGGATGAGAATTTAAAATCCGTTTTGTGGTACATTGCAGGGTGCGCCACTTACAGCACTTTTTTTTTGTTTATTTTTTAAAATGTATAAGTTTCGTATTTTTTAACAAATTGAACAAGATATACGCGCTTGTGTAATCTAAGGGGTATATCAACAGTCAATTAAACTACAATGCAAAATATCAGAGATCACGTTAACAACAATGCTTTTTTAAGACAATGCAGTTTTAACATCTTGAACGACACCGCTAAAGACATTGAGTGCAGTGTGAATTAAAATTATATTTTTTAATTATTGGTTTTACAATAAGCAACTGATTCTTCAAAGTAAAACAATATTAAACAACTAATAAACTACCAATGTTAAATCAATGTAGGGCTCTTCACATTTAGCCAATATTTACAAAACAGCCCGGAATTTTACGTTGGAAAAATCTTGGTTATTCAAGTTTTTTCAATATCAGGTCTACATTGGTTAATCATAATTAGCCCAGCATTGGCTATGCAAGATAAAAAAATATTGCACAACCAATATACTATAACGGTTTGGCCAATATCACAGTTTTTACAGTTCCCCAATTCTTTCCTAATAATTGGGCTCGCATAGGGCATACATTATGGGGCCAACATAGATTTTTCAAAACAAACAATATTACACTAACTAATAATCTACCAATATTGGGCCGTTGCAAATTGGCCTCATGCCTCCAGTCATTATTGACAGTTTTGTAGGATTCAAAATCGGCCGGGAACTTCAAATTCCCGGCCTAGACTTGACAAAAGTGACATTTTTAAAATTCCCCAGAGAGCGGGGTGGCACCATTGTTACTTAATTTTCTAAATATCAACAAAACGGGCACAAAAGAGAAAAACGTCCAATGCTTAATAAACAAATAAACGTTGATTTTTATGGAATCCTCACGTAGATGTAACCGTAACGTTAATGTAAGTACCAATTAATACTTTTACATAAACTTCAACTAATGTGATTACTTTTTAGGTTATGTGTGGTGGGTTTGTGAAGCAATTAATTTTTAATATTTTTCATTGTTGATGTCTTTAATATTCAGAGTTGATTTTAACATTGAAAATATGGACCAAGAGTTGCAGAATTGTTTTTTATTTCTCATCAAAATATGCAAGAAGAACATACTCGTTGTAAATGTTAGTGGTACTATTACTATCGCACAATTTCTTAAATTCTTCATACGCTTTCCAGTACCGAGTTACAGATTTTGTTGGTAATAAATTATTAATCACTGCTTCCGCTGTATCTTTTATGTGAGCTGATGTTTCCATACTTCGTTTTCCATTAAATTCTTCACCACAAAGTGACACTTTAGTTAAATTTAAATTTATAAGTCAAGTAAATATGCAGTGACAAGTGGGTACCAACTAGAAAAAAATAAATTTTTAGAAATAAATTGTTGAACTAAATAATAATTTTCTAAGGATTTTGAGATTTATCGGCATAAAAAATTTGTGGATTACACGTCCAGAAAATGTTTTGCAAGTGCTTGTGTTGCTCCGCCTCGGCTAAGCGCCTCGGCTACGCAATATCACTCACACTCGCAAAATATCTTTTTCTGGACTAGTGATCCAAATAACTATAGCGGTCTTAACAAAGTGCCGTAGTTTTTGACGACTTGCAATTATTACCTTTAAATATTACTTTTTTAGACATTAAAGTTTCAAAAATTGTCAAAAGTAGTAGGCACTCAAATAACACAACGTAATAATACCCGTTTGTAAATTAAACTAATAAGCACTTAATTAAATCAATTTAAAAATATAATTGCATACAAAATTGCGAAATTTCATGAACGAAAAGAAAGCATAAAAGAAATAAACGCCTTTGTAGAATGATCTTCAATGACCTAAATCGAATTGAATTGAATAAACATCCTTCCCATTTAATAAATATAATACAATAAATTACGCACGCTTTTTACAAACAATAAAACATTAACACAATTCTTAGTGCCCGAGGCTTTAAAAAAAATAAAGAATCAATTGTATACGTTACTCAATTGAATAATGTACAATATGTGGTGGTAACTGCTAAAAAATCAAAAATAAAAGGTAGGTCAATTTACTATTACAATCATTTCAATTATTTTTTCTTGTACTGAATAATATTTGCAGAACGTTTCGCAAAATATTTTTTCAAATGGTACTTGAAGAGTTTGCAATTAATTTTTTATTTGCGAACGACTCGGTAATATTCTTATTGAATGCATTAAATGTACTACGATGCAGTAGCTTCGGGCATTGCCACCTACGATTAAATTGGTATTTGTAGCAAAAGACGGGCGAGGCACGAATACAACAAAAAAATGCTCGTGATCTGCTTACGCGTGTATAAACGTAATGTGAAATCCCGACAAAACATTTATTGCTGTTATTTAATAAAATTAATTGCATTATTTTGTAATTTTATGTTGTCTTTAAATTACAAATTTAGAAACTTGTTTGACAGTATTGGATTAATTGTGATTTACATGTGGTTGATCTAAGTTTTTTTTGTTACGTCGCTATTGTTAGGTTTTTGTGGCTATAATAAATTAAGCATTTATTTTAGATGTTAAATAAAAAATACTGCATATTTAGGTAACCTCAAAATTAACATGTAAATGACAACTTACCCTGTCACGTGGTAGTATGTGTATGAGCACGTGTGCTGTATTGGACAGATTTTGTGGACGTAGTTGTTAACTTCAAGAGATGTAGCAACCACATGTACTTGTCAGACAGTGGACCTCGAAATGCCAAGTCAGCTGTCATTGTACCTCATGGTGTTGATGATTTTATTATACGGCGAAAACAAAAAAAGCAATAAGATGGCGGTAGACGAACAGATTGTGAAGAGGATGTATGGTTTATTGCTGAGCCGTGTTCAAGTAAAACATTTAATATTTATACTTGTGCTTATGGCACGATTCAGGGTTTTATATTCTGATAGTTTGAGGAAACTAGTCTAGGTGCTTATTTACGACCAATTATACATCTTTTTTCCTCTTTCCTTAATCTTTTTTGGTTTACACCATTAAATTGATCTTCCATGAGATTCTTCAGCCAAATAAGAACTGAATAGATCTAGAATATTTCCTTATTTTTCCTTTATTATTTGCTAGCATTTATTTCCTAGCTCTCTTATTTCTTCTATTACATGGTTTTTTATCCTCCGAATCATATATTCTCGTCTCTTTTTTCCTATGAGTATATTTTTTGCCATTGCAGTTCTCTTGTTGGTGTGAGTCCTAAAGTTAGCTGTTCTGTCTATTGTGACTTCTAAGTAGTTCACTTGATTTTTTAGTTTGATTTCTTTGTTCCCAAACATTAAAAAGTTGTGAGTCGGTCTCTTTTCCCAAAAAGAATCGCTTTCGTTTTTCCTTTGTTAATTTTGATTTTTATTTATTTTGAATATTTAGTCGTAATTTATAGATTGTTTTCCATTCTTTTCTTAACCGATTCTAATAACAATCCTTTTGCAACTATAGCCGTGTCATCCGCAAATTGGAACATTTATGGAAATTTATCTTTTTTGAATTTTGGTATATTTGCTTCAAGTATATTGAATAAAGTTGGTGGGACTAGAGATTCCTGCGAGAGCTTCTCTTGAGCTACTTTATGGGTAGAGGATGTCTTCTCCTATTCTTACATGAAATTTCAGCCACAGCATTTTTGTAGCAGTCCGTGTCCACAGGCTTTACTGCCATTACTACAGTTTCTGGTTGTTTGGCTTCCTTGGTTAAACTTACACCTTTGCTGCTTGTTGAATCGCCCCAACGTCTTTCTTGAAACCAAACAGGTTTTTTGGAAATATTGCATGTCCTTTGCAGTGAGTGTCTATTTTAGTTTTGATGAATATTTCAAATAATTTGGTAAATCCACAAAAAAAATTGATTGGTTTTAGGCTATTTCCGTGGGATCCTTATCCACTTTGGGTAACACTATTATCCATGCGTATTTCTAATATTGTGATAAGACCCCCATTTTCAAGCACTTGTTATAAAGATACGTTAATCTTTGACGGTATTGTCCCGTAGGTTCCAGATTGTTTGGTTAGTAATACGAGGGTTGCTATTTAAATTTCTGGCCTTGGCAACAGTAAACTAGGCGACCGCAGACGATTTTAATCAAAAGTTTGATATTTTAATCATAAATTCAGCAGACGATTAACCATTATAGCTTTATTTGTATTGTTGACAGTAAATTGAAGAGTTCTTCTTTTTCAAAAATGGAATTGAATCGTGAACATTTTTGTGCGATTCTTTTTCATAACTTTCGACGTGGATTGTCAAGACAAGAGTGCTTTGATGAACTTAATTCTGTATACAGAGATAAAGCGGCATCCTACAGCACTGTATAAAATTGGTATAACAAATTTAATCGTGGTCGATGTTCGAACCAGGACGAATTACGTGCAGGTCGTCCAAAATCCGTTGTTGTTCCAGAAAAGATCGATGCTGTTCGTGAACTGATAATGCAAGATCGTCATGTGACATACCGTAAGATAGAGGCGTATTTGGACATTAGTATGACTAACATCAATAAAATATTACATAAACATTTAAGCGTAAAAAATTTGTTCGCGTTGGATTCCGCATAATCTGACAAACGCTCAAAAAAAGGCTCGTGTCGATTGGTGCAAGGAAATGTTGGAAAAATACGTTCAAGGTACATCAAAGGCTGTGTATAACATCTACACAGGTGACAAATCATGGATCTATGCATCTGAGCCGGAAACAAAACAGCAATCAACTGTATGGGTCTTTCAAGACGAGGCAAAACCAACAAAAGTTGTTCGAAAAAGAAGCACATCAAAATAAATAATTGCCTGTTTCTTTGGCATTAACGGTCATATAGCAACAGTGGCGTTAGAGCAACGCAGGACGGTCAATTCTGAATGGTACACGACATTTGTTTGCAAGAAGTCATAGGAAAAATTTAAAAAAAGCAGAAGAACAGGCGAATCATTCTTCATCATGACAATGCGAGCTCTTACACATCGAATCAAACAAAGGCATTTCTGACGGAGCAAAAGATCTAAGTGATGGGTCATTCGCCATACAGCCCTGATTTAGCACCCAATGACTTCTTTTTATTCCCACACATCAAAAATAATTTACGTGGACAACGATTTTTGACCACCGAAGAAGCGGTTGATGCATTCAAAACGCATGTTTTGGAGTTACCTTAATCGGACTGGAAAAAATGCTTTGAAAATTGGTTCAAACGCATGCAAAAGTGTATTGATCATCATGGAGAATATTTTGAAAAACAATAAAACCAATTTCGATCCTACATATTTGTTTTTTTATTATTAGGCCAGAAATATAAATAGCAACACTCGTATTGTCATGCCTGGGTGCTTTTTTTGCCAATTTTCCTATTATTACTTTTTTTTCTTCTTCTGCGACCCTAGGACCTTTCTAAAAAGGACGCTCTTGTTTGGTTGTCTGATTTTTTTAGGTTTTGAAACTGATTCACTAGGTAAGTGCCAAGTGTTTCAATATTTTCTGATGAATTTGTTTGGTTCTTTTCTTTGAAAATTGGGTTAGTTTCTTAAAACATCCTAATTCTTCCGCTGTTTCTTCTATCCTATCGGTTCATTGCTTGTTTTTTTTTACCGTTTAATATTTTCTTTACTTCCTTCTCTTTCTGTTTGTCCTGTTTTGCTCTCTTCTGTAATCTAACCATCTTTTTTTGGCCTAATCTTTAATAATATCAGTTAAAAATTAAGATTCTTTTTCTAAGTCATACATGTCTTTAATCTGTTTTTTGGGGTTTATTTCGTTGCTTAATATTAGAAATTTCTCCCATTCCGTCTTAGGAGAGTTTTCTCAATATATCTTCAATCTTACATATATTTGTACCCAAAAATGTCTATTACGTCCCATTTGTCACCATTAAAAAAACATGACGTTACATCTGTTGGTTCAATAATGGTAGTATTGTCTGCTTTTTGTATTGTGATCAACAATGTTTTATCTTTAATGTTACTGTGTGTCGGTAATTTTTCTTCAAACGTTTGTTTTTGGTCATTTTCTTCAAAGATTCTCGTTCGGAGGCATAAAATCTTATTGCAATAGTTTAAGCATATATTTTGTTAAAAATAAATATTTAAATTATTAGCAATGAAAAACTTTATTTACATTTTTTTCTATATATCTGGTGTTTACTTAACGTACATAAAATAATGTTTAATGAAAATGTCTTTCCATTTAATGATGTAATTTTGAAGACTCAATACGTCATTTTGTAGTTGCTTTTCGAATTGATTTGAGTGCACTCATTGTTATCAAAGAACAATTATCGATCGATCTATTATTAGTTTTAACAGTTACAATTTAACATGCAAACGTACATTATTTAACAAACATGTAACTTAACGTTCGAAATTCAAAAATGAACGCTTTTTTGTTTAATTCACCATGATTGATTCTATCAGTGTCTGAACGTTAAATAATCAACCCGCCTCTGCACGTTTACCCCCCTTTACTTTCCTCGCCGCTGTCTATAATGTTTTACCTCTATACCTTTAGAAAGCGTTTTGTCTCACTTATTGTTCACTTGCATTCATTTCAATTCACATAGGAATTGTTTGTCACCCTTGACATTTGAATTCTGTTTCAACACAAATTTTGACCTTTATCGAATTAACGCGCGTCAAATATTTCTTTACTTAATAAGCAAATCTTTTACCAAATAATTATAGATTGGCGTAATAAACAATTTTAATTTTACGTCTAATTCAAATAAAAACATTTATTATTAATGTTTAATTGATAATTTGAATTTTAAATTAAATTTTATTATTCAAAAACACCTTTGGATAACCAAATCAATTCACGTCATATCACGGATTTTCTCTCTAACGAGGGCATCCAAATCAATTTTCATTTTTACGTGGATTATTTGTCAAAAATCTGCCTGTCTGAACGTTGGTTTCCATTGTGATACAAGTGTCAAAAAATATTATTTTAGGTAAAATATTTCTTTGGTTGAAACACTTTTCCATTGGTTAATTTCTTATAGGTTAATGAATAGCAACCGTACAAAGTTCAGGAGCATGGAGAAGAAGATTGGCTGTCATTAAAAAAAACCTAAAATCTAATTATATCTAACTAAACATTTTTCATTGTTAAATATGTGAGCTAAACGATTTTCTTCTGTCAACTTATAGATCTCAATGATATTAGATCTTCCAGTGTTTACTAAACTTTCCATTGTTTTAGATATGCTACCAGTTCTTCTTGTTTTGCAATAAACATATTTTTATATTCTCCATTAACTTTATTAACTACATTGTCAGGACTTTCCTTAGCCTTTTTTGATATCTTTTAAGACTCGAGTTTATATAAAATTCGTTAGAAGGAGACGATACGACTCTTATACCTGATTTATGGCTTGGACGTCCTGTTTTCTAATGTATGTTCAAACCATCTGAAATAAATAACTAAAATAGTTTTTCACAACTTCTTACGTGAAACATAATTAAATAAAAAAAATTGTTGAATAAAGTTTAAGATCTAGACTCAAACAAAAATTGGATTCAATATTTTACATGAGAATCAGAACATTAAATACTTTTATATATTATATATAAGATTAACACCTGCATAGCTAAACTAGTACTTTCTTAATTACTTTAATTTTTAAGAAAACTTTGCCGTAATTTTAAAATTTTTTAGCATATAACCCAAAAAGTTTTGCATTTTACCTAGTAAATTTGGGTTGTGTAATAAAAATTGGTCATTTAGCAATTTGATGAGATAAAATATTGCAAACGCGACACCAAAGGTAGAGCGCTTTTAAAGGTTGACAGTTTTTTAAATTAAATTGACATGGATATACAGGGTGTCCAGTAACTCTACGGGCAAACTTTGCGTAGTGATTCTAGACCCAAAAATAAGAAAAAACGTTCATATAAACCTAGGATTGGAAACGCTTAGTTTAGGACCTACAGGGTGTTAAAGATTTTGATTTTTCTCGTTTTTTTTTTTTTGATATTGGCCAATAAGAAATAGTTTTATTTAATTAAAGTTAATCATCATTATCCAATACTAAATAAATCCACAATTCATTCGTAACATGTATAGCTTATTATTTAATGACGGAGAGACAACTTGATTAATTGCGAGAGATCATCACGAATGGCATTTAATGCAGATCAACTTTCAGACAATTTAAAAGAATAGTATAGCCTGGTATCGTCAACATACATTAACATATTAAGTTAGTAAATAATTCCTCCTTTGTTTTATTGATAAATTATAAAAACCTTCTACAGGCAGAAAGGATTTTAATAAATAATAATAATTTTTTCAGTAATTTTAGAGGATACAGGAAGAAGATTAATAAGACGTTGTATGTTTTGGCGTTACTGACTTTGGGCAGCGGTATTACCAGACCATGCTTTTAACAATCAAGAAACTTATTACAAAAAAATGCGGTATTAATTACATGTGTTGTAAGAAAGCGACAATTGATTATTATAAATTTGTCGCCAAGATAGGAATTATCTCACAACTTCTTTAGAATTGTCGTGAGCAACCGCCCCACTTAATATCACTCCCCCTGCAGCTTTTGCCAACTCTTCAGTAAGTGATAACGTCTCCTTTATAAGTAGGAGTGCGATACCGAGAAAGCAATGTTTTTTTTAGAATTATCTGAGAATACCGAGCTCCTTAGCAACCGTCCGAATCCTGTCCGAATTATCGCACTAAATCTTTACTTTACTATATACTGTACTCATTCTTGTCACGTCAACAACTGAGATAATACTCTAAAACAGGTTATTGAATTCCCTCTCGTTTAGACATAGGTCTCAGTTATTTTCTTTAACCGTATTTTCAAAACTCACCTCTACTGCTGATTAACATTCGGCACGGGTCATAGCAAAGCCGTATTAACCACTTAAAAGGCACCTATAAAACCATTGTTATTAATTCGTTTTCTTACAACTACTACATACTTATCACCAAACTCTTATAGTGCGGCTGATTTACTCGGTAGCACTGGCAAAGAGTGTGTCTAGATTACACCGCTAACTTTAGTACAGCCGCAATCAGACCACCACCGAAACAGAGGGTATCACTTCTCTTGCAGAGACCGCTCGCATACAAGGCTTCATCATACTTGGGTGATTATATTATTCGGTGTGCCCTACAACGAACTTCCTTCACTTACCAAACCGTACTCTTAAACTCCGCTTCTTATCCCTTAGGAAGCGAGACCGGCCAGAAGTTGCTCTAACTTAAATAATAGCTGTTGATGCATAATCAGACTAAACTGATTCTGTAATCTAATAGCACCGTCTGCTGGAAACAACCCCCAGCACCAACAGCACCAAAACACCGATCGATTTAACCCTAAAATGGAACCGAAAAAAACCAAGTGTCAAACCGATCCGCCGAGCGTACGCAAAAAAGGTCAAATCGGGGGCAAGGTCATGGCAGTGTCTCCATAAACGCCACATTCCACTGGGAAATTTTAAATGTACGAATTAAATAGTTTTTTCATTTGTTATATTGTCTTGGCTAATGAGCAGTTACACAAAAAAAAGACGTTGCATCGGTTTAAAAGTGCCACCTTGACTTAAAACGTACTTCATTAAAGCGGTCAAAGTTACTTTAATAGTAATACGGACAAACAGGATAAGAATTCGTTGAGTACAAATAATTGGTTCAACAACCCACAATTTTCCGACATTAACAAATAGTTACCTGAAAACAAGTTACTTAACTAGGATCACATACGGGTATCGATTATTAAGGCGTCCTTTTGGAGCGTTCGACATTAATAGTTCTAGTTATACTTAAGCAATAATTCGGTACTGGTAATTGGATTGTTTAGATACCCACGCTAAAATTTAAATAGCTGCAAAACAAAGCACTGATGACGTTCTATATCGGCGGCACAGTATTAAGGAAAACTCCTTTCTAGTTGTAAAACAAGACACCCCAAAACTGTTGCTTTCCGCTGTTTTGCATGACAGAATTTTACTCGGCACTTCCTAACAGCAAGGGTTTATTTCAGCCTATCACTTCGTCAAAATAAGGTAGAAACGATTCGTTAAAACACCCATAATCTCTGAACGTACTCAAATCTCAGCAGACATCGAGCAAAGTAATCCCAGAAAATACGAACGGCAAAGAAACTATAATAATTAGAGAAAGCAAATGAAGCAAACTATTCAACACGTGTTAAAATATATGTCGGTACGCTCACCTGCAAACGTTCATTCTAAACAACATCTCGGTTTCTTATTCATTACATATTTGGTGTAATTATGTTTCACAATAGGCAGATAATTAAATAACTTGGGATTAATTCATCACTTGTGCTTAGAATTTTCTCTTTGCAGTTTCTTTATTACAACACACGACTGTTCTCGTTGACGGTCACACCAAAAGAGGAAAGAAGTAACACGCGCACAATTAAATTTAAACGTTGACGTTGTCCTGTTAAACTTGCGGTGAATGTAGACAGGGCCGTAATAAGCAAAATAACACATACGCAAAAAAATCCTAACGTTAGAAACGTAAACGCTAATAAACTTGAGTTTTATCGTAACACATTGTATATTATCACCGCGTGTAAATAATTATTGTAAAATTGTTCTACAGAACTTGTAAAAACGACAATATACAGTGTGTCAAGTTTAAAATGAGCTACATGGGGATATCGGAAACCGTTGGATATATAATGTTGGTTAAATGGAACAAAAGTTGCGTACTTATATGTCTATAAATAATCTGGGTTTACTTTTATTAAAAAACCGCTTGAGTATTTAAATGCAGGGTGAAAACCAAAAATCGGTGTTTTAGAAAAACCTTAATATTTCACTTATTATAAGAGGCACGTTGATCAAATTTTCAGAATAGGTGTAAGAGGTTGTGGCTATTTCGAAAAATATAGTAAAAAATGCCTAGGCCTACTCTTTTCGGCACAGCTATAGTCAAATTTTATTTTTCTTATTGGCGTCATATTGGAATTTTGTCTTTTTTGAATCCTCGTAAAAAATGCTTTTCAACCATCTATAACAATCATATGTACGGACAACAAAAATACAAGACAATTGTAATAATAATAGTTAGACATAGAAGGCCCTGATAATGATACGAAATTTAACTCAAATTAGATAGCTTTAGGAAACGGAATTTATATTATTTTCTATATTCCAATTTAAACTAGACTAGACAGACATCTGTGTCAAAAAATGGGTAAATTGTTTACTGCAATAATTCTTTTTAATATCTTCTAATAGTATTGTCAGGATTATAAAACTAGAGGGAAATAACAAAAAACATGTATTTCGTAATAATTTTAATAGAAAACAAAAAAGAAAGTTAACTAAAACAAAAAAATTAATGAGTACTAAATTATAATAGATTTTCAAACAATCCACCGTTTATTTGAGCACACATTCTACATCGTGTAAGTACTGATTCATAAGACTGTCTTAACATTGCTGGTGTAATTGCATTAACCACCACCAAAATACCCGTGCGTAATTCTTCTGCATTCTCGTACGATTTTGAGTAGACTTTATTTTTAATATCTAGTTTTATAATCTTAATAATACACTATTAGAAGAGTTTAAAAGAATTATTCCAGTAAACAATTAATCCATTTTTTGATACAGATGTCTGTCTAGTCTGTTTAAATTGGAATATGAGAAATAATATAAATTCCATTTCCTAAAGCTATGGTAATTTGAGTTAAATTTCGTATCATTATCAGAGCCTTCTATGACTAACTATTATTATTACAATCTTCTCGTATTTTTGTTGTCCGTACATATGATTGTTATAGACGTTTGAAAAGCATTTTTTACGAGGATTCGAAAAAAACAAAAATCCAATATGGCGTTCATAAGAAAATAAAATTTGACTATGGCTGCGTGAAAAGAGTGAGCTTAGACATTTTGATTACATTTTTCGAAATGCCCACGATCTCTTACACCTATTCTGAAAATTTAATCAATCTGTCTCTGTACTCTGTATTTAAATACTTAAGCGGCTTTTTAATAAAGTAAACCCAGATTATTTATAGGTATACAAGTACGCAACTTTTGTTTCATTTACCCGACTTTGTATATCCAACGGTTTCCGATATCCCCATGTAGTTCATTTTAAACTGGACACACTGTATACTGACTTCTAGAAAAATGCAACACCTAGAAGTTGTCCAATGATTTTAATGAAATTTTCAGGAAACGTCTATTTTTATTAAACAAAGTAATGATTAAAATTTGAATAAAATCTAGCCAGTGGTTTTGTTTCTTTGCCTGTTGTTTCCATAGCACATAGTAACAATAAATTTGAAGTATTAGACCATTTAGTAACTGTCAAGTTTGCAAATTGTTATTGTTTCTTTACAATTTCATTCTGAACAATGCCGAGACCTTTGCTAAGAGAAATTGCTCGTCGTGTAAACCGAAATGTTTCATCGGTATTTAGATGTTGGTCCAAATGGTCCGAGGAAGGGGTTCAACATTGTCGCCGTGGATCTGGACGTCTTCAAAGGACTACAGATCGCAAAGAACGTCGCTTAAGAGTTTTGACCACAAGAGTTAGATTTTGAACAACTCGATCAATTGCAAATGATTAGATGAGAGGTACAGGATTTAGGATGTCAATGTCATCTGCTTATCGCCGGATAAGATCTTACGGGTTGCGTTCATATAGTCCATTTTTATGTCTTCCTCTTACACCACTTCACCGTCTATGCAAACTAGAGTGGAGAAACGAAAAGGTTAATTGGGTGCAAGAATGGCATCAAATTGTGTTTAGTGACGAGTCCCGATTTTGCTTGCCCATGATGGTCGTAGAAGGGTCAAACGGATGCATGGAGAACGAAAAAATCCAACATTTTTTGTGGAACGCAATACAGCCCTCACTCAAGGAGTTATGATATAGGGTGCAATATGTTATGGTAGAAGATCACCCTTGGTCTTTATTGACGGCAACCTTAACGCACCTGGTTACATTGCTAATGTTCTACAACCAGTTGGCCTTCTATATCTTCAAGAGCTGCAAAATCTCATTTTCCAGCAGGATAATGCGCGCCCTTATACGGCAAGGGCTACAACACGGTTTTTGAAAGAATCTAACATTGTCGTCCTCCCATGGCCTGCTCGGTCGCCTGTATTGAACATGTATGGGATATGCTTGGTAAGCGACTGGGTAATTTACCGCACTCTCCAGATAATCTACACAATCTTCAGCAACGAATTCAAGAAGCTTGGGATAATATACCACAAGCAGCTATAGATCACTTGATTGATAGCATGCCAAGCCGTCTAGATGAGTGCATTACAAATAGTGGCGGAGTAACTCACTATTGAAAAAACTTTTAAGCTTTTTGTTCTTTTGATTTTAAATTTTAATCGTCACTTTGTTTAATAAAAATAGACGTTTCCTGAAATGTTCATTAAAATCGTTCAACAACTTCTAAGTGTTGCAATTTTTTTGGAAGTCAGTATATGTATATTATTTCGAACTCTAGATATTATTCATTGATTGAAGCTAAACCCGCGGTTAATTATAAAATTTTTGTACGTCCTTCTATTCCCAAACTATAATTTTTAATTGTAATTTTGGGCATCAAAGGTGGACGTTTACAGTGGAAAGTACGCTAATATATGCGGGCAACATAACGAAACCATACTAGTATTAATTTTATCAACACGTGATGAATTGTATTTAATCTCATTGAATACCTTGTTAACAACTTCCAACGATACCGGTGCAATACCAAGCATATCAACACCATCAATCATAGCTTAGTCTTATTAATTTGGTATTGGTACTGGTTGAAGGAATATTGTTAACAAAATAGTTATTAATGGCATTGGGTTTCTGTAAGGATGGTGGTGTAGATTGTTTATTGCGTTTAGATGTGACGTTGAGTAAGTACAAAGTAGTTTCAATAGGTTTAATCAGTTTGTTTAAGCTCATACAGCCTCTACTGCTTTTCTAAATATTCATTGGAGTAGTTGCCATATGGTCGGTTTTCATGATTCAGTTAGTTTTATCTGTAACAAAACAACATCATTTTTAAAATCAGTTGCACATCTCTTTCAGGTATAAGAAAAAGTAAACCGGGGCTAGGTTTACTGTAGTCACTCTCCATTTTTTCTTATATCTGTTATGGTTTTCTTTTAAGTATTCCTATCATTCCATTATCATTTTGACTTTCTTACACAATTTGTCTTTTTTGTCACGTAGCCCCACCTAACCTTTTTGTAAATATTTAATTCTTTTAAAATTTACAGGAAAAGTCAAAATAAAAAACATGTATATAAACAATTTTCAGCAACAAATTTTAAAATCAAAGTATTTACAAAAAACTTCAAATACAGTATCAAGAATCAGAATATGATATGGATTTCTTTTGAGTATTCCGATCATTCAATTATCATAAGCCAATTTGATTTTCTTACTCAATTTGTCTTTTTTCCCATCTAACCTTTTTTTTTAAATCAAACAAATAAAAGTATTCACAAAAAATATAAATACAGTACCAAGAAACAGCATATATGCGAGTATATTTGTTAACTTATTGTACATACTTACCTTTTCTTTTATTTACTTTTGAAAAAACACAATCTTTCACGTTTTTCTGGAAAAGAGTTAATTGAAAGAATTGCTGAGGTTTTCGTTTTTCAATAAAATTAATAGTTGCTTTATTGTCTTACTTTACGTGACTGAATGAAATTTTTAAACCACAAATTAAAATAACTTTCTCCGTTTGCATTATATTTTCTAATTAATGGTAATGACAAGGAAAAAAAGGAACTTGTGGCGAGCTTTTTCTTCTTTTCTTTCTGCAATATTAAATAAACTCGAATTGGGAACGTCCTCTAATCAACGTGATTACCGAGTGAGTTCGTGGCAAGAACAATAACTTACACAATAGAGAAACTGCGAGTCCAAGAACTTTTGATGTATTTTTTTTGTTGTTGATGTTATGTGTGTATATATATATATTTATGCCATATTTTACAAGCTCCAGTTATACATCATCGGACTAAGGCGGTTTGTGAAGTATTTCTGATGGTGAGACCCGCACTGAAGCGTGCAGTCCAACAAATTACTCGAGCACGATTACAATGAGTTCGTACGTTGTTACAGTAATATAATTCTGTATCTGACTTTTGTTTTATGTAGTTACTAACTACAGCTATGCGTGTAAAAAGTGAAAAAAAAAACGTTAACAAAGGACTTTTCGTGTTATCCTTAAGTACATACATGCATAAACAAACACGTAATCAATTCTTTGCGCTTTTAAATCTAACTTAATTCTAACATTACAAAATTGTATAAAACTCAGTCAATACCCTACAGATTACTTTCAGCGAGCTGAATTTAAATGTACTTTATTTTCTTTATTAATAAGAAAATCCTAATAAAGAAAAATTTTTTTTTAAAGTCATAAAATTTTTGAATATATTACCATTAAAACAGTCTTAAATTTACTAGAGTGGAAGTAAAGAATTCGAAAGTGGCGGAAGTTAGTTCTGAGAAGGGGAAATTAACCCCCATGTATACGTATTTAGATGAAAGAAGAACACGTTACATTAAACTCCCCGATACTTGGAGAATAATGTACCAGCAATAATTTTATATTATTAATGATTCTAACATTGCGCCTAATACTTCTTAAAACTGTGTCTCCAAAAATGTTTATTCGATAGCGGCGAAACTGCTACAAAAATTTTTAAGTATTTTTTTATTGTTAAGATGCCAAGTTTAACGGTAAACTTTAGAATTAACTTTCCGATTTTTAGAAAAGTTATAACTTCTTACATAATAAGCACACACGTATTGAGCTTTCATCAATAATGTATCCATTATTACGGTTGAGAATAGCAATGCGCATTTTAAGTTTCATTTCTCTATATTTTAATTTTTTCCGTACCGATAAAAATATAATGATTTGTATGAGGACTTTAAAGTTTGGGAAATATTTTTAAACAATCATATTATTGTTGCGGGAAATAGGTAAGTCATGTACACTCAGGAAATAAAAAATGGGACAAGGCGGTCTCTTTAAAATAAAATTTTTATATTGTAAAGCGGGCTGTTGTTTAAGAGCAGGTGGTTGATAAATACCTCCCGTGTATATTTTATAGAAAAAAATCGTAATATCAATATTTATAGGTATTTAATAATTGAAACTTTATTTACTTTTTTGTAGGAATCGATTATGTTTATTGTGGAAATCAACTTTTAGCTGCACGATTCTGGCCGCAAGGTTTATATAATCGAAGTTGATTATACCGTGCTTTGGTAATACGTAAACTTTTTATACAAAGATTTACAAAAAAGTAAAGAGTATCGCATTGTTGTTTTTATTGTTCCACTAGGTAAAGAAAAATAATTATAAAATAAAAGTTTGCTGTTGATTTCCCGTTTGTCCAATTGCTTAGATTTTAGAAAAGTTTAAATCCTTCATTGTAAACTTAATACGTCAGTCAGTTATCCTTATTATAGGAAACTGTTTTTCCCAGAAATTTCTATAGAATTCATTTTTTGCATTACACCACTACTTTTGAGATGTATTGTTTTAATTAGTATTACTCTGACGAAATATACAATTCTCTGATGTGTTATGTCATTTATTAGAATGTTATTACAAACATTTGCTGTTCTAGTTTTATATAAAATTAATAAACAAATTACAATGAAATGTATTTGCTGCATTATACTACCATTGTAGAGGTTAATTGTTTGGATTACTATTACAATCATAAAATACCCAATATTATCTTTAGTTATGGTTTTAATGTAATTACTAAACATTTGCTGTCCGGGAAGGAGTAGTTGGAACATAAATACAGAAAATAAATACAAATTTAACCATAATTCAAAATTTATAGTGTTGTGAAGATGCCTCCTCATATTTGTGCCGATTTGAAAGCGCAGATTTTCTCGGTTAGAAGGTAACTCTAGAACCTTTTATGTAAGTTATACAGAGCTATATTGTAGGGAAACAACCAAAGCAATCTACAGTCAATCAAATACACCAACTGCCATAGTTCACCGCTTGCTGGAAGAACAGAAAGGGAGCAACAGGAATTTGACTTGTGATAATTGGTATTCAAGCTACGCTTTAGCAATGGAACTGTTGTTCGACAAAATAACATTGATTGGAACCCTAAAAAAAATAAACGGGAATAAACGGGAGGTGCCAAGAGAGTTGTTGCTAATAAAAATAGATCGGTTGAGTCATCCGTTTTGGGATGTGACAATAGTTTCACATGTCCAAAGAAATAATAAATGCGTTGTTTTAATTTCAACTATGACTCCGCTATTGACCCAGACAGCAAAACCTGAAATTATATTAGATTATAATGTCACAAAAGATGGTGTAGACACAGTCAACAAAATGTGCGATACTTATTCTTTGGGAAGAAGAACAAATACATGACATTTGGTTTTTTTTTTGCAGTTACTAAATATAGGAGGTTTTAATAGTCAAATTTTGTATAAAGCCATTCACTCTTCTTTTCCCCACAAATTCAGACGACATTTTCTAAAAACGCTTTCTTTCGCGTTGATGAAACCTCATCTTTCTGAGTGAGCTGCATTACCTACTTTACCTGTAGATGTCTAACATTTTTTGTCTAGATATAGAGAATCTCAAGCAAACACAAACAAGGAGCCACCTAGAAAAATTCGAGGAAGATGTTTTATCTTTGGTAGAAAAAAATAGAGTAACTACAATTACTTGTAGCACCTGTAAACAATTAGTGTGTAAAAAACACAGTAATAATGTAATAGCCTGCCATAGATGTATGGAAGGCGAATCTAGTTCCATTTTATGAAATATTTTTGTATTTTGTTTGTGCTTAATAGCTGGTTATTTTGTAAAATTTTGATAACTTATGGGGAAATTAAACCTGAAAAAAAAATATTTATACCAGAATATGTAGCGGTGTATAATAGTATAAAAGCTAGCGACCAAATCGGTCATGTGGCTTCAGCTGTATTAAAACTCCGTTAGCTACCTCCTTGAACAACCTTTTCCTATAGTTTTCGTGCTGGCAGGCCGCGGGCGGTGGGTTCCCACCGATATTTTTGCATAGCTATTTTTTTGAGGCTTACATATTTATTAATCTCGCGTAAGAAAAAAACCAATACAGCTGAGCCCACACGAAAATTAATATTATTTTGGTGCTTTTAATTAACGCTGGCAACCCCTTCTCACCACCCGATCGATTTAAAAATTTTTTTTTGTGCACAGGGAGTACAGAGCAACTGTTTGAAAAAAAATTAAAGTCGCTGAGCCCACATTTTTTTTCCTTTTATTCCCCACCTCACTACACCCGCACCCACCGCCCGCGGCTTGCCAGCACGAAGATTATAGGAAAAGGTTGTCCAGGGAAGTAGCTAATGGAGTTTCAATACAGCTAAAGCCACATGACCGATTTGGTCGCTAGCTCTCCGTCTATAAAATACACTGCGCGAGTAACTGTGTGAAAAAAATGCACAAGTACTTAAAAGTTAATAAAATTTTATATACTGATACAAAATACAAGGTGTTCTATTAAAAAAATATATAAGTAAATAATTTCACCGAGTAATGGATCACACTGTATTGAAAATTAGGATATATCAAATATTTAATACTTTGAGAAGAAGCTAGACAATATTAGAAAATTCTTACACATATAAAGTTGCAAAATAAAAATTTTTGTAATCTATTGTAAATTAATACATACAATAATAACTTATATATTAACATCATTATGAAACCATTTTTCCTCGATGCTTAACTTAAATTTACAATAAAATCTATTTATTATGCATTATACTACCGCTCTAGATATTAATTGTTTTAATTATCGTTACAATCGCGAAATATACAATATTGGGTTTAGTTATGGTCTTAATGTAATTACTCAACATTTGCTGTCCGGAAAAGGGTAGTTGAAACATCTAAATACAGAAAAGAAATGCAAATTTAATCATAATTAAAAACTTCTAGAATTGTGAAAATGCCTCCTCAATATAAGGGTTCAATATGTCATACAGAGTACTTTAAGAGATATAGCCATTTATAACCTAAAAACGTGTTACATTCAACACCTGGTATCTCTTAAATTAAACAAAAGAAAACATATTTTTATATGTAAGAATTTTCTAATATTGTCTAGATTCATTTCAAAGTATTAAATATTTGATAAATCTTAATTGTGTGATTCATTACCCGGTGACATCATTTTCTGATTTTTTAATATAGAACACCCTGTATTTTATATCATTATATGAAAGTTCATTAAGTGTACTTTTAATTTTATACAGTATTTTCTATTTTTAAATTTAATAATTACCGATACATTTGTATTTTAAATTTACTTTAGAATTAACATAAATAACATTCATTGTAACACAAAATTTTCGCTAACTCAGGGAAAATCAGCGTTTTTAAATCGGCACTGACATGGAAGACATACCGTATTAATGTGCCAGAAAAAAGATACTCCAATAAAGTCTCAAGTGCCTGTTCCTGTAGAAAGTTCACTTTCAAATAATTGCTACACTGAAGTATTTCTACAAACTTTGAAGGTCAAGTTAATTGGTGAGAACAAAAGACCATATGCAAGACTACTATACGACTCCGATTCCCAAAGATCGTATATTACTAAAAGTACAGCTTCTGAGATGGAATACTCTCCTTTAAGGGTTGAAGAGAGAGTGCATTCGTTATTTGGATCAACTGACGTTGTCCGTCATTCGCGTTTTAGCGCACGTGTCAGCAGTCTGATTGACAACCATATTTACAATTTCGAAGTCTTAGATCAGCAAATCATATGCACCAATATTGCCGCCATTAAAACCGGACCTTGGATTGAAGAACTTCATTCTTTAGGAATTGACGTTTTTGACGTTAAAGAATGTTCAATAGATATTTTGATTGAAGCTGATGTATGGGGTAAACTGTTTACAGAAAAAAAGTATAATCTTAAATGTGGTTTAGTAGCCTATAAAACTCTTCTTGGTTGGACGTTATCAGGGAAGGTTATACAGTCAAATAATTCTTTCTTCACAAATAACCTTTTAGTTACGTCATTTTTATGTAATGGTCTGAACATTACAAATCTTTGGAATTGAGACGTCCTAGGTATTGAAGATCCCACAGAAAGTAAATCTAGAAGAGAAATTGAAGAAGAAATAAAACAAAACTTTTTTTAGACAGTCAAATTAAAAGAAAATGGTAGGTACGAAGTTTCAATGACGTGGATTGATGGTCATCCACCACTACCAGAATATTCGGCAACCGCTTTATAAAGATTGGAAACCCTCATTAAAAGGCTTAAAACCAAGGGATACTATGAAGAATATTACCAAGTGTTTGACGAATGGCTTGGAGAACATATGATCGAAGAAGTTACCGCTGACGACGTCCATAATTATAGTCATTATTTAGCTCATCGTCATGTTGTTAAGTTAAACAGTTCTACCACACGCGTAAAACCTGTTTTTGATGCTTCAGCCAGAGAAAAGAATCTTGCCTCTCTTAACCAATGTATCGAAAAGGGACTTAACTTTCTACAATCAATTCTTTCCATTCTAATAAGATTTAGTTTACACTGAATAGGTGTAATTTCAGATATTAAAAGGGTTTTTTTACAAATAAGTTTATGTAAAACAGATCGAGATTTCCTTCGTTTTTATTGGTATGATAAACATGGAAACTTGGAGATATTTAGACATACAAAAGTAGTATTTGGTATTAAATGTAGTCCTCTTCCTTTGGAAGCTGTGATTGATTATCATTTGAGTAGAGATATTTTGAATCCAGAATCAAGGTATTTCAGATCAACAGTTTTAAAACTACGTAAAAGTTTCTACGTTGATAATTGTGTAACTAGTGTCGATAGTATAGAAGAGTTACAAGAATTTATAAGAGAATCAACTGAAGTATTGGCTGATGCAAAATTTGAACTACGAGGATGGGAACATTCTAATTTCAATAACAAATCTAGTAACTCTGTAGGTTTAACTTCAGTTCTAAGGCTAAGTTGGAATAAAGATCTTGATATTTTGCAAATGAATGCTGACTCGTTGAAAACAGTAAAACCGACGTAATTTCGAGAGAAAAACTTTAAGTGGCTGAATGACTTACCTGCATTTTTTAATTTACGAGTGCCTAGATGGATACACGCAGATCCAGACAACAAACTTACTTTACATGTATTTTGCGATGCCAGCAAAGATTCTTACACTACAGTTATATTTTTACGATTTGAATATTAAGAAACAGTGAAAGTGCATTTAGTTCAAACAAAATGTAGAATTAGTTCATTCAAATCAGTGAGCATACCTCGGTTAGAGTTATTAGCCGCTACGATTGGTGCAAGATTGTCTAAGAATGTAGTAAAAAATTTTGATTTTAATATACCTGTTTTCTATTGGTCCGATTCTACTACAGTGTTGGCAGAGAAACTCTGTTGAAAACATTTGTTTTCAACAGAATTTCGTAAATTAGAAGGTTAACTGAAAAAGATAATTGGTTTTATGTTCCAAGTAAAACCAATCCAGCAGATCTGCCCTCTAGAGGTTGTTATCCAAAACAATTAATAAAATTAAAACGGTGGGAGGGTCCTGATTGGTTAAAGATGCCCTCAGATTATTGGCCTGATCAGAAGTTTACCTGTAACGAAGAAGTCGTTATAGAAAAAAAGGAAAGGTATAATATCATCTTTCTTATGTTTGGAAGATGATGATTCTGATTGGTTCTACAAGTTTTCGTCTGACTACGGAAGAATCATTAGGGTGATTGGTTGGATATTACGATTTATGTCAAATTTGAAGGATAAACATAAAAAGTCATTAATGTCTGAAGTTGTCACAGCGAAAAGAGCAATTATCAAATTGATCCAGTTACAATCTTTTACTGGAATAGAGGATCAGTAGTTAAAAATGCTTTGTCCCTTTGAAGACGAAAATGGAGTAATGAGAAAAACATTCGTACTTTCCGATATCCCATAATTTTACCCTCCAAACATCCTGTAATTGAGAAATTAATTAGTTATGAACATGCACGATTTCATCATGTTGGTGTACAAACGCTGCTTAGTATGTTACGAGAGCGTTACTGGATATTAACCGGAAGACGAACCGTAAAATCTGTTGTAAATAGTTGTGTCATTTGTCAACGTTTTAATTCTAAAAGATTAGAAGTTACACCCACTCCTCTGCCTTCAACGAGAGTTCGTGAAGCATCTATTTTTGAAATAATTGGGATTGATATGGCCGGACCTTTATTTTTAAAATCAAGAGAAAAGTGTTGAATCTGTCTTTTTACTTGCGCAGTGTACAGAGCGATACATTTAGAATTAGTAACATCTTTGTCCACGGATGCTTTCCTACAAGCATTTTGTAGATTTTGCAAGACGGGGTAGGCCTACCATAGTTTACAGTGACAATGGGACTAATTTTGTTGGCACAGAAAATGCATTTAGTAAGTTGGATTGGCAGAAAATTAGTAGTTATAGCTCTATTCAAAGAATTGACTGGCGACACATACCGCCAAATAGTCCATGGTAGGGTGGTTGGTGGGAAGTGTTAATAAGGTTAGTTAAAATATTTTAAAGAAAATTCTAGGAAGAGTTTCCCTGAATTTTGAGGAACTTACTACTGTTCTTAGTACTGTACCAGATGTAGATAATTTAGAAGGTATGGACTTAAGGAAAAGGTATAGATTTAGATTAAAAATTAAAAAGGACTTACGAGGAAGATTTCGAAGTGAATATCTTGGTAATTTAAAATGGTTTAACAATAGAAAACCTATACAAAAAGTTAAAATTGGGAAAGTAGTTTTGATAGGATGTGGTAACAAAAAACGTTTGGACTGCCCTCTGGCTTATGTAGAAGAACTTATACCTAGTAGAGACGGTAAGGTAAGATTGGTAAAATTAAAAACAGCACTTGGTCATGTCCTTAGACCATTACAAAGAATTTATCCAATTGAAGTTTGTTCCGAACAACCTAGATTGTACGGTCAAATTATTGTAGCAGCCGAAACAGAAGAACATTTTGAAAAAGTCAGTATTGACTCCCCAGCTTTATACCACACGAGATATGGTAGAAGGATTAAAATCCCAGAACGATATGACAGTTGAAACACCGTCAAGTAAAGTGATTCAAAGTATGATGAATATTAAAGATTTTTATTATTAGATTAGTTTTGGGACACCCTGTTTTTTAGTTGACATTAGTTGTTCAGTTGACTTTTGTAATTTACATGTATTATCAGATATAGCATTTTTAGATATTAAAATCGTTTAATAAAGGTTTGATATCTACTTTTTCTATTCCACGAATCTCATTAGAGAGTACTCGAGCCACCGGGTACGTGATCTTGAAGAAATAACATTGATGATTGTTGTGTAATTTGCCACATTATTAAACTATTATTAAAATAAATTATATAATTATTATACTTAACTGGTAAATTAGTAAAAAAAATTATTTTAATGTTTTTTTTTTCCAAAAAGTATAAGTACAGATGTTATGTGACGCATAACCTATTCACAAAGGTATTCCCCGCTGGAAGTTAGTTACCAACCACCTGCTACTAAATACTAGCGATACTCGTAAGTCCGCTTTACAATATCAAACTTTATTTTAAATAAACCGTCTTGTCCCGTTTTTTTATTTCTTGAATGTACATTTTATTGCGTTCCAAATAGATCCATATCTTTCTTTCATAGTAGTAGATATCGAAAGTCTTTAGAATCATTTTATCTATGTCTTTAAATACAAAGTTACGGTATGAAAAGTCACTCTAGAATGAATTGTGTTATGCACGTTACTTGCAATGTTACATAAATTACGTGTGTAGTATCAAATGTAACCTGATCATGTTGTTTAGTTAAGATAACAAGTATTTAAGTTTAAGAGAGCTATATTCAATATCTCAGGCAGAACGGACGTGTTTTCCGGTACTCTGTGTAAAATTCACTTAAAATTGTGTGCATCAAGTATTTTAAATCTAATAAGTAGTGCAGATAACATTAAATAATGGTTTATTGGTAGGTAAGTCATATTGTGTGTGAAATCATAATTAATTTGACCTGCTTTTGAAATTAATAGCATCAAAAGTTGTTGTTTTGTATTAAGTGATTCTTGAATGTACAACAACTTATCTTTATCGTGCACTCATAGAGATACCGCACAAGCATACATCTAATTTTGTTTGATTTACGTTAAATTGAAGTGAAGGTTTCGAATACGAACTAATCTTCTGTTAATTTAAAACAATTTATATTTTTTTCCTTTGTTTATTCATACTACTAACCTTCCCGTGATCCAGTCTGTTTGTCTTGTTAGTCACTACGAAGGATCCCGTAAGTGTGAAGAGTATCCCCGTGTCATACATTAAAATCACTATGCCTATTATTTGTACACTGTGTAACTCCGCTGGTACACCTACTATTCCTTCTTGTAAGTGCATTGCATGTAAAAAATACTTTCATTTAAAGTGCCTTAATCTAAGCGAATCCGAAAAATCAGTCATCTTACTTAATACGTCATCTTGGACTTGTAACTCCTGCAAGGAATCACCTACCAATATATCAATATCTGTAATAGAGCAAATTATTAGTAAACAGCTAACTATCTTTAAGAATGAAATTCTCTCTAATATTACCGAACAATTTGCGTCTTTTAATACTAGAATATCTTTTCTGGAAGATAACTTTAAGAAAATTGAGAAGGAATTTACTAGTTTCAAGAACTCTGGAGGTCAAGGTATACTGAACGATGTTGCTACTGAAGTTGCTGAGCGTCAAAAGCGTGCTTGTAATGTACTTCTCTTCAATGTCCCTGAATCTCAACTATCCTCGATAGAGGAGCGTGTAGCCGATGACCTACATAATATTGCTTCTATAGTTTCGCCTTTGGGTGCTGTGCCGCAACCAAAAATAGTTATGCGTATCGGTGTACGTTCTAATGATCGTATACGTCCTTTAAAAATTACATACGATACTGAAGAGGACGTTAAGACAATTTTAAGGTCTAACAAACACAATTCTAATAGTCGTTTCCATTTTCGTCCTGACTTGACTTTATCACAAAGAGATTACATTAGGTCCACTAAGCAACAGTTAAATGAAAGGATTGCCAATGGTGAAAATAATTTAATGTTAAAGTATAAAATAATATGCCATTTATAGCAAATAGAGGACCGCTCAGTCATCCTTTAAACTAAGTGACCCCAAGAGCAGTAACAGTCTCAATATTTTATATCAAAATTGTCGTGGAATTAGATCTAAAGTATCACATTTTTTAACTCTGTTTTGGCCAGTGACAACGATTTAATTGCAATAACGGAAACTTGGTTGGTCGCCGACATACTTAGTTCTGAATATTTCCCTTGCAACTTTTTAGTGTATAGAAAGGACCGCAGTTATGAATCACTCAACTTGTCTAGAGGTGGAGGTGTACTACTGGCTGTGGAAAGCAAATTTAAAGTAGCTAAAAATTATGACTTATCTCTTTTAAATGTGAATGTTCCGTCTATTGATATCATTGGAATTCAATTAACATTACCAAATAAAGACTCAGTAAGTGTATTTGTCATATATATTCCTCCAGCTCTGCCTATTACTGATTTTGAACTGTTTTTTGACTTGTTCTGTGAACTAGCAACTAACAATAAGACGTTAATAATAGGCGACTTTAATGTTCCTAGTTACGGCAGTGATATCAGCAACAGTTTCACAAATGTATTGGATAAGTTTAAAATTTCAACTCGTTTGATCAGTTCAACTATCTTTCAAACGCTGATGGTCGATGTCTTGATTTGGTATTTGCAAATGTCTCTTGTTGTGTAACTCGTGGTGAACCTCTAGTAAGTGAGGACCGATATCATCCAGCACTGTCAATAGAATTAAAAGCTCCTATTAAATTTAAACATTTTCCAATTAATCATAATTCAACTACTTTTAACTATAAGAAAGCAAACTATCCATTATTGTATGAGCTGCTGTCATCTGCAGATTGGTCCAGATTAAATGACATTGAAGATGTTGACAGTGTTTGTTCTCTATTTTATGACATACTCAATAAAGTCTTACAGTTATCAGTACCAAAACTTAAACCAAAATCTACCCGATACTATTATCCTTCTTGGTACACTTCGGAAATAATTACATGTTTGCGCATTAAACATGCGCTTAGGGTAAAATATAAAAGATTTAACACCCAGTATTATCACAAGCTTTACAAGTCTCAGCGTGCACATGCAAAAACTTATTACAGCTGCTTTTAAGAACTTTGTCAAGGACTCGGAAAATACAATCAAAAGTGACCCTAAAAATTCTGGGCTTACATTCAGAACAAGAAAAAACTTCTCGAATTCCTAGTATTATGCATTACAACAATGATGTCCTATCTTCTCCTCAAGCTATCGTTAATGGTTTTGCAGATTACTTTAAAAGCGTTTATATTGACTCTGATCCTACTTGCTACAATCAACTTCTCACAACTACGAATTCTTCTTTTTTATGCAACGTTACTTATATCTCCGAGGACGAAATATATCTTGCTTTAAGGTCAGCTAAAAACAAATCTACTGCCGGACCAGATGGACTACCTAGTTATATTCTAAGAGACTGTGCATGTGTTTTCGTAACTCCTCTCTATACTCTTTTTAACAAAATTATCAGAAACTCCAAAGTCCCGTCCTACTGGAAAAGATCATGTGTGATTCCTGTTTTAAAAAGGGGACACGTCTAATATAAAAATTATAGGCCTATTAGTCTTTTAAATAATTTTGCTAAAATATTCGAAACTGTACTTTTAAATCAAATTTGTCCTTTAGTGAAACAACGCATAACTTCTGTTCAACATGGGTTTATTGCAGGTAGATCTACAATTTCTAACTTGGCAGTATTTAAACAATCAATATCTGAAATTGTTGACTGCAGAGGTCAAGTTGATGTAATTTATACTGACTTTTGTAAGGCGTTTGATCGTATAGATCATTTTATCTTAGCGAATAAATTGCATTTACTTGATTTTCATCAATCATTAATTAATCTGATTATATCATATTTGAACGATCGTGAACAATTTGTCAGATATGGTAATTCTTCATCTGTATCATATAAAACTTCATCTGGTGTACCTCAAGGATCCATTTTAGGCCCTCTATTGTTCTCATTATTCATAAATGATCTTCCATCATACATTAACTCTATGAAACTTCTATTTGCTGACGATTTCAAATTTTATCTTGAGATTCGTTCGCCACATGACTGTCTGCTTCTTCAAGATTGTCTTGATTGTTTGTTGCGTTGGTGTGCTTCAAATAAACTTTCTTTAAACATAGAAAAATGTTCAATCGTTTCATTCTCTTTGAAGCAAAACATTGTCAATTACGGATATAACGTTGATGGAGTCTTGTTACAACGAAAAAACACCATTAAGGATCTTGGAATTACTTTCAACTGCAATTTGGATTTTAGTCAGCATATTATAGACATTACAAATAGAGCCTTTACAAACTATGGATTTATAGTCAGGAATTGTCATGGTTTTCAGAAAGACTGTTTAATTACATTATATAACTCTCTAGTACGATCTATATTAGAGTACGGGTCATTAATATGGTACCCACGGTATGAATGTCAGAAGACTTCTCTAGAGGCGGTACAACGAAAATTTTTGAAGTTTTTATTATTTCTCGAAGATGGAGTTTATCCGCTGAGGAATTTTGAACACTCAACGCTATTGAGAAGACACAACTTTACGTCGCTACAAAATCGCAGGACTGTAATAGCTATCAAGTTTTTGTATAGTCTTCTTAATAACAGAGTAGACTGCCCATGGTTGCTATCGAGAATTAATTTCTTGGTACCGAGAATTAATGCACGACAAACTACCACCTTTTATATTAGCAGCCATAGAACGAATATACTAGCTAGTGCACCGATTTCAGTAATTTGTAATGTGCAACGCGTATAACAATATAACTGATCAAGTAGTCGACATTAATGTAGATAATATTATTATTATTTGTAATAGAATATGTTTCAGTTAGACATTTGGCAATTTAGTTTTAATTTTGATCTTAAATATTCTTGTTCCTATTAGTAATTCTCATTTTTCTTATTATTATTTTTTTATATATTTATTTATTTTTTTTATCTACTTGTAAATTTTTCCTGTAATTGGGGCAAACCCGTTGGAAAATAAACATTATTATTAAATAAACATTATTATTATATCAAAAAGCAAACGATTCAATTAAGTTTTGTAATGTAACTTTGTAATGTAATGTAATTTTGGTCATGGGTTGTTTTGCCGTAAAAATTATCCACGGACTCTTATAATTAGAGAATGGATAGAAAAAACTAGATTCTTGATTCCTGTTAATATAAAAAAAAAATTTAATTTTTTAAGATTACTTTTACTGTGATTTATTGTTTAACATAATTTTAAGAGTACCTGTTTTTCATATATTTGTTTTTTTTTGACTTCACAATAAATAACGGCTCGATGAAGCATCGATTTTTGATGTGAAACGTCTCCATATACAAAAAGGCAGTTTTTTGAAGGGTCCGTTGACAATTTCTACGACCAAACAATCCATTACTTATAAAATGCTTATAGGAAAAAAAGAGGAAAGCATCTTACCGGGTAATTTTGGTCTTACATTTATACAATAATTATTAATAAATAATCTGCAAGGTATAATATTTGTAATAAACCACTTTGTATACTGGGTGATATTGTAAGTATTGGGACATAGGCTAATGAGGGGTTATTTTACTAAAATATGACCATAACACACAATATGTCTTAATAAAATATTGCTGTGGAAAAAGATATAAGGCGTTAGATAAAAAATTTTTTATTTATTTTTTGGTAATAATTTCAGTGTAAATTTATCAATTCTTATGAAATGTACATAGAAGCATAATTATCTGACGTACCCTTAATAAATGAAATAATATTTGAAATCTCGTTCTAACGCTATGAATTGTTCAACTTCGTTTTTTCGGAAACAGATAAAATTATCGTATTTAAACAGAAGTAACAATATTGTGTAGAAATAATGTTTACGTCATATTCTCTAATCAAAATCATTAAAAAGTTTTCTCAAAAAAACTTACCAGTTGATTTCATCATCATTAATTATTCACGTGGCGTTCCCTACAACAAATTATTGAATAGTACAAAAAATAATGTTCTTGGTCTAAAGTTATGCCTCTCTGCCGGTTTTGATAAAAATTGATAAATTAATTTAACGCTCTGTATCTTTTTCCACAGCAATAGGCCTTTAGCCTATGTCCTAATAGTAATGAATTACCCTGTATATTCGTACAGTTCTGTATTGTCAAATTGTCAAAAATGGCGGAAGGCAAAGACGTAGATGATGATGCAGGGAGTGTAAAATCAAATAAAAGCGGTAAAGAAAAATGTGTCTTCTGTAGAAGTGTTATAATCAAGGCAGTAAAGTGCAACGGTTGTGGTCAAAGTGTTCATGAAAAGTGTTTCGACATTATTTGTGGTATTATATGCAATGTTAATAAACGCCAATGGATATGCAAAACCTGTGATATGGAAACGTATGATAACCAAACTACTAATGATGAAATATAATCTGAACTAAAAGGTAAAATGTGTTTAATGGAAAAACTTAATGATGAACTCCAAACTGTTAATCAATTGCTAAAATTAAGATTACTGGAAGTTGATATAAATTATAAACAAATGTTGCCATCTGTGAAGTCAAGTAACAAATTTCCTATTGAAAATAAAATAGAAAACGCTGCGCAATTCAATATTGAAAATAACATATCGTATAGCAATGCAGTAAAAAGTAATCCTGGAGTATTGATAATAAAATCAAATAACACAAAATGCAACATTAATGAATTTAAAACAAAAATTAATCCTGCTACTATTGGCCCTGGTATCTTAAATATTAGAGAAACCAAACAAGGAAATGTGATCATTAAATGTACAGATAACAACTTCATGAAGAGTATAAAATCAAACATAGAAGATGAAGTTGGGAGTGTTTATAAAATTGAAGAATCGGAAAGAATAAATCCACGGATTAAAATATGTAATGTAAAAGCCAGTGATATCAAACACATAAGTGATGAAGAATTTGTTTCTACTGTTTTAAAACAAAACCGTATATCTGAAGATGATGCAATTATGAAGATTATACGCAAAATACCTCTCAAGGATGAAGTACATATTGTTGCAACGTTGGACTCGCGGTTATTTAAAAACATAATGGATAAAGGATTCTTATATGTGGGATGGAACAAATGTTATGTAAGGGAATCATTTAAAATAATTCGTTGTTATAAATGTTCGAGTTTTGGTCATATATCGAAGGACTGCACAGGTAATACAACCTGTCCAATTTGCGCGGAATCACATGCATTATCTGAGTGTAAAAATAATATAAAAAATGCAGTAACTGTACATATAATAACATGAAATATAAAACAAACTACAATACAGAACACGCTGCTAAATATCCAATGTGTTCTGCTTATCTCAAACAAATTGAGTTGTGTAAACAAAAAATTAATTATGATACAGCATAGCAATCCAATAAAGCAAAGGTAGAGTCAATTACAATAATGCATCAAAATTTCCAATCAATAAAAAATAAAATAGATGAGATTGAAGTTATGTTATTGTCTGAAAATGTAAATGTTTTATGCATATCAGAGAGTTGGTTATCTGAACAAGACCTATCTTATATTAAGCTATCTGGATACAAGATTGTTAGCAATTTTAGTAGAAAAGTCTACACTCATGGAGGTGTTTCTATCTTTGTAAAAACAATCTTAATGCGTCACAATTACCAGTACTTGTAAACTTAAGTGAAGAAAAAGTCTTTGAATGCGCTGCAATCAAACTGGTCATAAATTGTGAATTAATTTATATTCTATGTATATATACATCTCCTAGTATAAACAGTACAGTATTCATAAACAAATTTGAGGAGTGTCTTAATATACTATTCAATAAAAGTAAATCAAACAGAGTAATAGTTTGCGGGGATTTTAATATAAAATATTTTTGCAATACAAACAAAAAAATTGCTTTATTAGACTTAGCTCAATCATTCAATAATAATTTTTAATAAATCAACTAGAATCTCTACACACAGCTCGACCGCTATTGATTATATTTTTACTAATTTCAATATGACTCTATACAATTGTAAAATAATTCAAAATGATCTCTCAGATCATGCTTCTCAACAAATCACCATTAATGTTAGATATATTAACAATTTGAAATTCAAAACTGTTAGAAACTATTCTCAGAAATCAATATATCAGTTTATTAGTAATTTAGCATCAGAATCATGGCAACATGTTTTGCAGAAACTTGTACAAACAATAAATATATCAATTTTTATAACACGTTTAAATTTCACTACAATACTTGCTTTAAATTTATAAAAGTTAACGAATCAACAGAAAAAAATAAATGGATAACGTCAGGAATAAAAATATCGGCGCAAAAACTAAAAGATTTATTTATATTGTGGAAAGAGAAAAAAATTTCTAAAAATTATTATAACCAATATAAATTAGTACACAATAGGGTAGTAAAATTAGCAAAACAAATGTACTTCAAAAATAAAATAACATATTCACTTAATTCAATTAAAACAATCTGGAATGTAATTAACGCAAACACTAAGAAAAACCAAGATCAAATGTTAAAAACAATTAACATTAACAACAAAATATCATCAAATAATGATGAAATATCCAATGCAATGAATGAATATTTTATTAACAAACCGAAAAGACTGCAATCATTAGTTGAACCTCTCGAAGATAAAAAAAATAATATTAGCTCAACAATATCACAAACTATATTTCTTCATCCAGTCACATTATCTGAAGTAATAAATATGGTTTCAAAGTTAAAAATACAAAAGCAGTTGGAGATGATAAGTTTTCAACATACATCCTAAAACAATGTGTACATACTATTGCATATCCACTTACAGATATTATTAATAGTATATTTCAAACAGGTGAATTTCCTGATATTTTAAAAATTTGCAAGATAATACCAATCTTAAAAAAAGGCAATCCAAATGAAATTTGTAATTACAAGCCAATTACCTTACTTTCTGCTTTTTCTAAAACCATTGAAAAATTGTTGGCAAATCGTATAACCCATTTTCTGGAGTCGAATAAAATCTTGTCGCCTCATCAGTATGGTTTTAGAGAAAACAAATCAACAGCATTAGCTGTATTAAACTTACTTGATTATGTATATAAAGAAATATACAGCAATAAAAAAGTAGTAGCAATATTTCTTGACTTGTCCCGTGCGTTTCACTTAGTATCTATCCTTGACGTGGAAAGATCATATTAACTATCTGTGTCCAAAAATATCAAGTATGTGCTTTGCAATTAAACGGCTAAGGCAAATTTCAAATAAAAGTACTGCTAAATTATTTTATCACGCCCACTTTGAAGCAACTATAAGATATTGTATAGTTTGCTGGGGTAACTCCACCAACTCAAATCGTGTATTTGTTATACAAAAGAGAGCAATACGGTGTCTTGTTGGAATAAATATTAGTGAATCGTGTAGAGATTATTTTATAAATGAAAGAATAATGACATTTCCATCATTATTTATTTATGAACTCCTCAAATTTGTTAAAAATAATTTGAAGGAGTTTTCTTCAGTTAATTCTTATCATAATTACAACACCAGGTATGGAATTAAATTAGAGTACAAAATGCACAGACTAGAATTGTATAAATCAAATGTATTTTACATCGGATCAGTACTTTTAATAAGTTACCCATCCCCGTTACCCAATTGAGTTTTACTGCTTTTAAGCAATATATAAAAAAATATTGTTGAAAAATGCATTTTACACGTTAGACAAATTTCTTTGTCATACCATGCAATAAAATATTAATACAATTTGTAAACGTACCTTAAATATTCATTGTGTTATGTATATCATATGTAGTTGTGACCTATCCTATATCATGTATTGATCTATTGGATTAATAAATATTATTATTATTATTATTATGATTTTTAAAAATTTCTTGAGTGTCACTGATGTATTATACAGTTTTAGGCATTTAAGGTTTTATTTCTTTGTCATTAAAAGTAAAGAACAAGTAAATCAAATGAACTCAATTTTTTATCTGTTTACGCCGACTATTTCGCTTAAGTTGAATAATTGAAAAACTGAAATGCTGTAAAAACATTGGCCGCAACTGGAGTCATTTAAATACATCTGTTTTGTTTCTCAGACACTAATAATTTTGAAATTTTAAAATTTAGATAAAATAACTAATAAAATGAATATATTGTTTTTGTCATCAACACCTCATTGTAATAATTCCATCATTATACACAAAATGTTCTCAAAATCTAGAAAAAATTAAGAAATGAATGAAATTTGCAATTTAGATAGTTAGTACTATTAATGAAGCAAACCTTCTCTACGTAAAGTAACCTGTGATTACCTGTGCAAAAATTCAACCAAGTATGATATGTATTTATTATATTTATACGATATTTAGTGGCAAAAAACGATTTACAAACGCTACCGCTCCCTCCAACCCCCTCCCCCCCCCATTGGCCCTATGCTCTAGTCTAAGTCCAACCATATACTCGGCTTTGGCCTAACACCTATATTGACCAAGTCTTAGTATATAGATGTTTTTAAAATATTGAATTATTTTGTAATTGTTACTGCCGCACTCATTTAATTAGGTTTGTTTATATACAACTGAATTTTAAAAGAATATCAATTTGGTTTCTATTTTTTTACATCTCGGAGGCAAAATTTATGTTTATAATAAAATGCAATTTTGAATATGATAAAAAATACATCAGCTTTGACAAGGACCCGACTCAGTCTTATTAATTTTAATATTTAGATAGTTTCTTGTGGCCTTATAATTAAAAATATAATACATTTTACTTACAAGATTGATTTGATTGAAGAGGAAATCTAAATTACGATCATAATTTAATATTTTATGAATTTGTGAATTTTTATTGTGTAATACATATAAAAAATTTCAAATGTAATTTTATTTTTTTTGTAAATTGTTTTAATATTATTGTATTATTTTCAATGTTGCATAAATATCATTTTTAAATGTTCAGAAAATATTATTAGAAAACGTAATTCAAATATTTTAAATATATTTTATAAGGTAATTTAAAATATTTGATAAATATTTGCTTAAAATATTTACGTAAGATTTATTCTGAATATTTTGTAAATGTTTACCTAAAGTATTTAACAAATATTTTACTAAAATATGTTTTTATATATAAAAGTGTTACATTTAAATTTTTGATTATCATTATTTACTAATAGTTACATAATATTATGTGCTATTTGGGTTGTTTTGCTTTTGAAATATGAAATACAACATAGTAATTTAGTAAATCATCAAAAATTTGAAACACATACTCAAAAAAAAAGAACGGTCCAAAAACCAATAACTAACTCTACAGAGCATCTAATAAGTGGTATGACCAGTAAACTACAATTCAACAAATAACTATCGGATACAATCGACAATTCGTAAAGTTTTCAAAATTGCACGATTCCAAGTTGTTTTTATGCACTCACTGCATGTAAAACTACCAGATAAGTACGTCAATACGCCTACCGAAACAACAGAATTACGTACTAGTGTTTCAAAAATGTAGCAAAAACACTGGGTTAATAGAACATTTTGTTACAAAAATATTTGCATAAGCACACAATTTTAGTTACGAGAATTCATTTTACATCCCTAATATAGCAAAAACTTTTTCAGATCTGTAATAATTGATAATTGAAAATTCGAAACGACGAAGTACAACTTGTAAATTATTTGTCACTTTTATGTAGATAGAACTACTAACGTGCGTTGTACACACAAATTGTTGATGTACTTACATTTTTCGTTATATAGAATGCAATTTACGCACCTTGTATTTTTGTAAATGCCGAAAAACAATTCAAATCTTCAAATAAAAGTTTGACAATTAAATAGGTTAACTCAGACTGGACGACAAATGTATGCATTATGTGCATTTGCGTTATAGCCACAGCTCACTAATTAAATTTTGTGGTTTGAATGTTATAATATCAGAAATTTGAAAGTGCTAATTTAGAAAAATATCGTGCAAAAAATAGTATACGCAACTTACATGTCACGTAAATAACTATTAATAAGGCGTATCCACCGAGTAAGTAAGTAAATATACCTCTAACTTTAGCACACGCTACTTAAAATAACAATACTCGTGTCAATCAATACAATTACACAAAAAAAACAACGATTTTAAATTACGTGGAGTTTCCTGCTACCTAGTACAATTTTCTTTACCTAAAAGTATCCTTTTTTGTTTTGGATGAGTAACCTAAAAAAAATATTATGTGATTTTCCTGGAATTTCTTGAATACCTTAACGAATTCTAGATGTTGTTTGTTAACTTTAATTTTAAAGTATATCCGCTTCCAAAGGTTTGGAAAATATAAGTCAAGTTCCCGCTTAACTAGATGACCTTTGACATATTTCGTGAAACTTTCTTAAGCCTTATGAATAAAAACCACATGTTTATTTTTACCGTTCTCTATGGTCGATAATGATAGGAATATGCCTAAGGTTCTTAATTTATTTGTATGGCACATTTTTAATATTGAATTTCGATATAAGTGTTATGTATGATGCCCCAGAAGATCAGTATAAACCTGTATAGTGTGGTGACAAAACCGCGTGCAATTGTGATTTGGTTCGTCTTGACAAAGCATTTGCTTCAAGGTTTAGAAAAACCACCAAATAGATAAAAGCACAAAATATAATAAAACAACCATTGCATGACGACATATAATGAACTGGTCTAAGCGCCAGTCACGACAATGACAAAAAAATAGCAGTTTAAAGAAATAGCAAACAAAATAATGGAAAAACAAACAATCAAGATGGAGAATATAAAATATTACTTTAGGTTTTTCCGTTAAATTGAATGGCCTGTTCTTATGCGATTTACTTTTGTTGGAATAAATGGACTGTATTTGAATACTTAGATAACACTGGTTTCGTAACTTTTTATATTCACAAACTAAAAAATACATTAAACATTTTTTATAGAAAAGGACATTCAACTGATAGTACAACTAGAAGGTCAGACTTGTTCTCTCCTACATACAACAACGTTTACCCATTCACCCTCGCTAGATGAGCATGCGACTAAAGCAGGCGCGAGGATGGGGACAAAATCCAAATTATTTTCGAACAACTTTTATCCAAATCTTTCTTTTTTGATCAAAGCCTGGGGCTTCTATTGTTGGATCATCAATGAGATGTTTGTTTAAAACATCAACTCCAGACCACTTCATTTTTCAACTTCAGAAATAGTCGTAGTTTAGTAGTCTTGCAACCATACAGGACGTCGAGATTTATGTGTTTTATTCTTGTTTTAACTCAGCTTTTCGTCGAATGTTTGATGGAGTAATACAAAAAGCAGGAGTAGTATTAATGATTCTACTTATTATACGCATAGTGCAATTCAACTGGGCATTTATTTTTTTGTATGATAATTATTCAATCAGACAGGAGCACAATATTCTGCTGTAGAATAAACTAATGCCAATAATAATAATTTTATTTATCCAAACTAATCACATGTTACAGCTGTACGAAGTGTCTTTGCATCTGCTCCCTAAGTTTAAATTAAATTAGATGTATATTTTGTTCTTTACATTATAACACAATTTGGTTACACATAAACATTAATCAATAATTACAATAACAAAGTAAAAGAAAAAAATATCAGTATATATAGAAAATTCTCTTGTCACAGTGTTTGTCTTTGAACTCCTCCAAAACGGCTCAACCGATTTTAATAAAGTTTTGTATATGTATTCGGTAGGTCTGAAAATAGGTTTTTATCTATTTTTTATGCTCATAAGTGCAATTATTTAATAAATATTAATAATTGCATAGTAACAGCCGGCCTGCAAGCCCTGGCCAATGGGACCGCTTGTTGCCCTGGCCAATGAAAGTGCTTCCTACCCAAGCCACGCCAACGTTACTGACGGGAGAAACTGGCAAGTCTCCTGAAATCTTAATATATAATAATAATAATAATAATAATAATTTTTATTCACATTTTTACATATGTGTATAAATATGTATATGTGTTAGTCAAATAATAACAATTAAAAGGTGTAAAAAAACAAAGTCACTTGACACGTTCGCAAAAAGACATAAATTCATGTATACTATAAAACGCATGTTTCTGTAGAATATTTTTAAATTATTTTTGAATTTCAAATGATTGAGTTTTTTAGATCACTCGGTATGGAGTTATACAACTTAGAGCCAGCGTAAATTGGCGACTTTTTGTAAAATGAATACTTGTGCTTCGTTAATATAATTTGTTCTTTTTTTGTACTATAACTATGAATGTTATGAGATGTCGTTAAAGTATTTAAATTTGTATGAATGAGAATGTCAAAATTTTGTAGTTGATGAAGTACTCTCTACACGATTGTTGTTGTTGTAAATTGAAAATACGCCTTAATATTATTTTTTGATTTATAAAAACTCTTTTCGAATCGACTGCTTGTCCCCATACTATTATATTATACGCTAATGTAGGGTAAACAATACCATAATACACATTTAACAAATAATCTATATGTAGTGAATTTGTTAGGTTGCAGATGAGGTAATGGTGACTATTAATCTTTTACAGACGGCAGTTACTTGTGCATCCATTGCAAGCTGTAGTCAATTGCAGTACCCAAAAAATTGACAATATTTGTCATATTTATTTTATTTTCTTGCAAACTGAATTTTGTTGAAATTTGGTTCCTAAATTTTGTACGGAAATGAATACATTGAGTTTTTGAAAAGTTAATAATTTTTTTTTTTTTACACACCACGATATAAAAATGAATGTGTGTGTGTGTGTGTGTTTGTTTGTCCTCAAACTCCTTTTAAATCGTTAGTCCGATTAGAATGAAATGAATGTTTCTGAGGAGGTCAAAATGTACTGCTAACAATTTTTTTATTTGCCGTAGCAAAGCGCGGAGGGACAGCTAGTATAATTATAAAATTACAATAACTTATTGGTTTTCAATTTATACTTCAAACTAAATTATCTTTCCTTTTGTTTCTCCATCCATTGTCTTCTCTCCATTACTTCCTTCATCTATTTGATCCCTTCCCCATTATTCCCTAACAATATCCTTCTATATTTTCTTTCCACAATTAATTTATTGCATCCTTCTTTCATGTGTTCCAAGTTCTCCCATCCATCTCCGCACAGTCTGCACAATCTATCCTCGTCCTTCCAACAATATTTAGTTTCTTTTTCTTCATTTCTACTCTAAATCTTGCAATCGTTATTTTCTCTTTCAATCCTTCTTTTCCTATTATATAACGTGGTATCTCTTCTGTAATAATCTCCTAATACTTTTCATTATATTTTCAATCATTTATTCTCGATCTTGTCTCTTGAATTTTCTATCTTAATCTCTTCTCACTAACTCTGCTTTCATACTATTTTCTGTTGTAATCAATATTTTTATCTCCTCTCTCGCATAACTTCCCTTTTCATAGAATAATCTTCTTCCTCTTTTACCATATTTTGTTTTTTGAAATTCTATCTCTTTTCAACATTCGATTAATATATCAACATCTTTCATCCTCTCCATCTTTTCTCATACCTCACCGCCCTTTTTCCCGTTTCGGTTCTTATCTTTTCTATTTTGCTTTCTCTTGTACTATATACTCTGGTGTTTCCATTTCTAATCCCAATATTCACTTTTCAGTACTTCTCTTGTATACCTTCGAGTTCTACAAATTTCTTCTATCTCCACACCTCTGCTTCGTACTGCTACGACTTTTTAAAGTCTTTCCCAAATATTCTTTCCCCTATTTCCCACACTTGTCCAATTACCATATTCCCTTTTCTTTTTAATTCCATTATTTGTTCACTATCCTTATTATCGTATTTTAGGAAGTATCTTAAATACTTGTAATTGTCCACGATCTCTATTTCTTCCTCTTCCCAATGCAATGATACCTTCTTCTTTCTCTCTTTCTTCTTTTTAAATTCCTTAATTTTTGTTTTGTTCACGTTTACCTCTAACTTTCTCTCTTTTAAGTATTTCCTTAGAGTTTTTATTACCCCTTCACTTTTTGATATCAACTATATCGTCCGAATACGCCAATACCCATACTTTTCTTCTATCTACCATTATTCCTCCCACTAACTTTCTCTCCAATTCCTCTTCTAAATCCCCAATATTCAGGGTGGCCCATTAGTGGAAGGAAGATGGATATCTCGGAAAATATTATGGTTAGAAAAAAACTTTTGCAATAAAAGTTGTGCAAATCAATGAGCTACACATTTTAAAATTATTTTTGTTTATACAGAGTGTTCCATAAAAGTGCGACATACCAAAGTTATGTTTTTAAATAGAACTACTCATTTTTTATTATAAATTTAAATTCCTTGGAAATTCTAATGTGACTTTATGCATTATACATAGTGTCTAAAATAAAGGGTTTTGCATTATTTAACTTTTTCCGTAAAAATTAACTTTTCGAAAAAATTAAATAACTCAGTTATCCTGGAATGTATCCAACTACAATTTCGCAGCTTTAATATGCATTACATGTGCTAACTACAGCTGGTTGTTCACCTTTCCAACCTCGCTTGATTTTGAGGAATCAGTTATTTAAATTGAACTTCCTAATTTCATGGATAACTTGATTTTTTTAAATGGCACTACCTAATTTTTTATGTGCCGTTGAACGTAGAATCTCATAAGCTTTCTAATGACAAAATTGTAGGCATCTAACTCTTACTCAAAAATCGTAAAAATTCGTAAGAGTCAGATACCTACAACCTTATCATTAGAATCCTTATAAAATTTCACGTTCAAGGGCACATAAAAAAAGTAGGTGATGCCATTGAAAAAATCAAGTTATCCACAATTTAAGTTCAATTTAAATAATTGATTACTCAAAATTGCTAAGGTTAGAAGGTGAACAACTGTATAGTTAGAACATGTAATGCATATTAAAACTACGAAATCGGAGTTAGATAAATTTCAGGATAACTGAGATTATTAATTTTTCGAAACGTCAATTTTTCCGGAAAAGTGAATAACAAAAAACTCTCCATTTAGACACTCTGTATAACAGTATAAACTTACATTAGAATTTCCCAAGATATCAAATTTGCAATAAAAATGGGTGGTTCCAATTAAAAAACATAACTTTGTATGTCTGCTATGGAACAACCAGCTCGTATAAACGAAATAATTTTAAAATAATGCAGCATGGCAATTTGCACAACATTTGTCAAAGTTTTCTAACAATATTTTCCGAGATGCACCTTCCTCACTAATGGGCTACCTATATATAAAATAAACACGGATTTAACTGACATTCTTGTTTCAGACCTTTTTCGTCTTAAACTTGTTCCTCATTCTCCCTCCCACTTTGGTTCTGCAACTCGTGTTCTTATAAATTTTCTCCACCGCATCTATTATATCCTTACTGATTCTTTTTTTTCTCATCGTCTCCCACAATAACTTTCTTTCCAGCTTGTCAAACGCAGCCTTTAGATCCAAAAAAATGGCAAACATTTTCTCTCCTTTCTTTTTCAACTGTTTTTTAATCAGGTGTTGTAGTACGTATATACAATCGATAGTACCTCCTCCTCTTCTGAAGCCCATCTGCTAATCAAGAATTATTTTTTTCCTCTACTTCCCTTTCTAGCTTTCTTCTTAGAATCTCACTATATACTTTGTATCCTGCGTTTGTTAAGCTTATCCCCTTATCTTCTTTTTTAAATTGAACATATTATTATCTCCCTCCATTGTTGAGGTAGTCTTTTTCCTTTCCATATCCTTTCATATATTTTTCTCATTCTCTCTCAAGTTGTTCAAGCTAATTTTTGAATAATCTTATTTTTTGTTTCCATTTTTGTTAGACTTTTTTTTAAATGATCTTTGTAAATTAAAAATGTATGTAAGGTTACTACCAGATACACTGTGTTAAAATTATGGTTTGACTTTGTGTTATTAAAGATAACATTAAGTTTTCTACCTTTTCTCTATTACTTAAATGAAACAAGAAACCTCCGTCTTTTCACTTTTCACATTGGGTCATAAATAATTTTCCACAATTCGCAGTTAACTTTCTGTCAATTTCGAAAAAATCCAAATGTTGGAATGAGGTATAAATCAAGTTAAAAAAATGGATGCCATCAAAATTAATTTTCTCTTCAAAGTAATCAGTTAAGTTTTTCTTAATTGTAAAACTTTGATGCGAGATGACTCAAAACACCATTATGTGTTAATTTTAGATTATTTTTTAAAATGTATTGTACGAGAATTCGACGAACTGGTTATGAAAATAACTACTTTATAATAATGAATTTAAATTAAAACTTTATTAAGTAATATATAATTATGGATCAACCGTAAATAAGATTTGCTGATGTTAACTGATACATATGTCAGTATCTAGTTATTGTAATGATTTTTTGACTTGTTACTAAGAATTATTGAATTAAATTTTTGATATTTATAATTGTTTAATTAAAAAATTATTTCCGGTTTAGTTAGCACGGCGTAGATTTGTATTAAAGACGACGACAAAATTCTTCAGCATCTTCCAGACTTGCTTTAAAATTCACCCCCAGCAATAATATTCAATTACACCGTCTTGAACAATAAATACCTAACTATTTTAAAATAACTAATCGTTATAGTTAGTATTCATGCATTTATTCAACTTAATTGTAGTAAATAAAGTTTTATAAAAAAAATTGTTATTGAAATCATTAATTAAACAAAACAAAATAATTAGGAAACGATTGGAAAAAGTCGAGGGTTGAGTAAAAGCGGATGTAATTTATGAACGCATCCACGATCAAAATACTTATCGTATGCGAAGTGAATAAAAAGTTGAAAGAAAGTTTTGAAATCATTTCTGACAAGAACATTTTGTCTTAAATGGATTTTGGTAATCTCAACCCCTTATATCCCACCGTTTCAGAGTCAACATCTTCACGTATTCAAGAGGAAATTAAGGGACACGCACAAAAATTTCCATCGTGTATATAAAGCTTCTCGATTCAACGCACAATTTTATTATTCTCCTCGATTTTATCACACAGACTTCATAAAACTTTGTTTGGGCCTCAAGATTAATGCATATTTTACGATTTTAATATGAAGTAAGCTTTGGTTCAGTAATTAACTATTCCAAGATATCAGCTATAATGAATGCTCGAGAGAAAATGTTACTCGTTAGTTTGTGCGAATGTGAATTAAGATTTGTTAAGATATCCATTGCTTCGGGCAACATTCTCCCCAACTTCATCTAAAACTTTATACTTTTTTTTAAACTTCTTATTATAAAATATAGTCGTTTGGAAATTTCATTTCTAAATTTGTAATTGACTGTAAAACTGATAAGTCTCTTAAACTAATACGTAACACAACGAAAGCGCTCGGTCTTAACTCTCATTAAGAGAACTCCTGAAAAACTAAAAATAAACAAAAAAATTTTTTTACGGATTATTGTAGTAGCTGCCGTTTATTTTTGGTTAGAGAATTTGAACTCTTTAATCTTTCGTCTATGTTTTGTTGTTCAGTAACGTAATTAGATATTTCTTTTGAATGAGAAGATTAATTAGTCACTAATTTCAAGACGTATTTTTATAGTTCGTAGTACAGAAAATATAACAACAAGATATTTTTAAGTTACGATCCTTGTACAATTTAAAAATGATGTGCAAAATGTGTGTGTTTTTCTCTTGGGGAAAAAATTAAATACGAAGTTTCGTGGGTTTTCATTAATTTGACGTAAATGTGCATATATTACCTTTTAAAATAATAATAAATTTGCCATACACAGCTAGATGCAAGTAACTCAAAATTTAAAAGAATTTGGCTACGAACATTTCTTTATTTTTAAATGATTTTCTACACAAAATTTTTTAAATTTGACCTTACAGAGTAGTCTTTGAATTAAAGAAAATAAAATATTTTCTTGTCGTTTTTTAAGAGTACAAACAATATTAAATAATGTTAGTAAATATCTATGTTTTATGTAGTTTTTGAGTTACTTAATCTAACTATCGTTCTGTAATGCAATATTAAAATAAAGTAAGGTGGTGACAATTGGTCCATTTTGACAAGAAAAACGTAATTCCTGGTTAGATAGAGCAAAATTAACTGACATGTCATAAGCTCGATTTTTGAGAAATATTTAATGGCAAAAGTTGCATGACGTTATCTTCACTAACAACCGAAATACAGGACGTTCTTAAATTTTTTGTCATGTTGAAAATTTTCTATGCAAAAGGAATATTCAAACTCTATGAACACATTCTTTAGGCACTTTTTAAGAGCAATCCAGTGTCACAATCAGATTATTTCTATAGTCACCCATTTGATAAGAAATAAATAAAATTTTACGCTCAAAAAAGTGTTTCAGGGTCGCATTCCAACACGAAAGATAAATATAAAAATGCATATACTGAGTGAAGCAAAATTATATATTAAGTTTCGACAAAAACTATTAATATTAAATTGATTTAATGTCACAGGAAAAATTAAGTAATAGGATAAGTAGAATATATGAGGTTATACAGAGTGAGGATTTGGTGATTGATGAGTCAGATATTAAAGATAAACAAAAATATTTCAAACAAAACTTGTTTGAATTAAAGTTTTTTACCACCTAAAATGATTTTGTATATAGAAGGTTCTTTTTTTTCTTTAGGATAAACTAAACTTTTTATATATAAATTATTTATGTTTTAAACAATCAATATTAGTTATTTATTTATTATTTATTGACTATAGTTTCAACTCAAAAATTATTGTGAGTCATCTTCAGAATATAAAAATATTTTTTTATCCAAACGTTAAATATGAGATTTTGGTTTACATGGAAATTTAGAAAAACATAAATTGGTTTGTAATAAAAGGTTTTTTTTAAATATAAACTAGGCATGTAAAATGTTTGAATCTGGAATCTGTCTATTATATTTAGTTATTTAAGGATGTATGAGTGAATGATTTAAATGTTTATGTTTGTTTTGGATAATGTGTTTAGCGAAAGTTGATTTAATTGCATCTAAATTATAAGAATATTTTTCTGGTTGTTTAAGATATCTTAGATGTTCTTTTAATCGAATTGTAAAATTTTGGTTTTATTAATTGGAATTAATGTTGTTAGATTTTTAAATTATGTACATAATTAAATTTATTAAAAATGTTTAAAATAATTTTAAATGGAAATTGGTTTAAATGAGCAATATGAAAAATTGTGTCTAATTCTTTTTTAAAATTGTTTCTGATAGAGGTATGTTGAATAAACGGTTGAAAAGAAAGTAGAACGCTGATAGGTTTTGTGAAAATTGATGATTTGAAGAAAAAGGAATTGTTTGAACTGTAGTTGTAGGTTTTCTATAAATGTCAAAATTGATAGAATTATTTGAATCGATACAAATATACGTATCTAGAAAAGGACGACAATTGTTTTGAGAAATTTCTAAAGTGAAATTAATTCTGTGATGTAAATTATTTAAGTAATTTAGAAAAACATGAATTTCTGATGTAGAACGTTCGAAAATGCAAAGAATGTCATTAACGTATCTATTCCAGAATAAAATATTTTTATTAAAAATACAATTTTTCAAAATAAAATTAACTTCTGAATTATTTATAAACAGTTCAGCTAAAATAGGTGAAAGAGGAGAACCCATTGGTAGTCCTTTTTCTTGTTTAAAAATTGATTGAAGTTAGGCAATTCATTATGATGTAAATAATTGGATACTAAAGGAATAGTTTCTTTTGGTGGTATTGAAGAATAGAGGTTAACGATGTCAAAAGATATTAAAGTTAAAGATTTTGTTGTTCTAATTTTAATTTAGATAAGTTTTCTACTAATTTAATTGTGTTTTTGATAGAATAAGATGGTTTGAAATTAATTTCTTTGATATAATGTGAGATAGAAATTTAGAAATAAAGTATGTTAGTGAAGATTTGTAATAATAATAATAATAATAATAATTCTTTATTTCTGCTAAATATGATATAAATTGAAAAACTATTTAAAAACTATGTTTACAAGTCAAAAATTCATCTAAAGAATAAAAGGCATGCTTTAATAAATACGATTTTAATTTAAGTTTTAAATTATTTAAACTAAGTTTCCTAGTTTCTATGGGAATAGAACTAAATATTTGTCTAGCTGTATATACAAAACTATCGCGCGTTTTGCTTAAACGATAGTAATTTAAAACTAAATCGTCATTTTGACGGGTATAATGTTTATGTATATCCGACCTTACTAGAAGTTGTTGTTCTATTTTTTTTACAAAGATTATGCAATTAAGAATAAATATACAGGGTAAAGTTAAGATTTTAAATTTAATGAAAAGGTTTCTGCAATCGTCTCTATAACCAAGACCACCTAGTATTCGAACTGCTTTACGTTGTAGAGCAAAAACCTTTTTACAGATGCTGAATTTCCCTATACTAAATTACAATAATTAAAGTGAACCTGTATTATAGCAAAATACACTGATTTTAAAACATCCTCAAACACATTATCGGCTAAACGACGTAATATAAAAATATTGCGATTGATTTTTTTTGATATGTTATTGGTATGTTGTATAAAATTTAGTTTTGAGTCTATCGTAATTCCTAGAAAATTGACATTGCTAATTGCATTGGATTGTATATTTTTAAGTGAAAGAAACGTTTTAGTTGTTTTGTTTTTATTTAGGACTAGTTTGTTGATATTGCACCACTCCTCTACAGATAATATTAACTGTTCGGAAATGTTTAAAAGTCTTCCTTCATCTTCACCATCTATTACGATAGTTACATCATCAACATATAAAATGCTATTTACGTTACTTGGTAGGCTTAATGGCAAATCATTAATAAAAATCAAAAACAGTAGTGGTCCTAGAATTGAACCTTGTGGTATTCCCTTATCTACAATTAATTGTGATGATGTGACATTTTAACACGTACCACTTGAATTCTATTAGATAGGTAAGATTTTATCATATTCAAACTGACCTGATCAAAGTTATATAACTTTTGTAATTTGGTAAGTAAGATTTGATGCGATACACAGTCAAAAGCACGACTTAAATCTAAAAATATAGCTAATGAGTGCTCGCCTCTTTCAAAACAATTCAAAGTACGCTCAACAAAAGCAGTGACTGCATCACAAGTATTTTTTTTGTCTAAACCCATACTGATTAACATGAAATATATTCTGACTTTCAAAATATGAATTTATTTGATTGTATATAGCACGTTCAAAAATTTTGACAGTATAGGAAGTATAGAAATTGGTCTATAGTTTTGGCAATTAAATTTATTACCTTTTTCATACAAAGGAAGTACTAATGGTTTTTTTAACTTATCGGGAAATATTCCGTTTATAATTGATAAATTAATTAATTTGGTCAATGGTGCAACAATTTCTTTATTACCTTAGTGCATATCCCAAATATATCTCTTGTTTGACTATTAGAAAGTGAACATATTATTTGTCTGACTTCCACTTCAGAAACAAGCTTGAAAGAAAATTTACAATTTAAATTATTTTTAACAAGAAAATTTTGTTTGTGTCTCATTGTTTGTATTGTTTTCTATAAAATATTTATTAAATACGTTAACGTCAATACTAATTTCGTTATTTTTATTTTGCGTTTCTGATCTATGAGAATTAACAATTTGCCACATAGTTTTAATGTTGTTATTTGATTTTTTTATATATCTCTCGTTAGCTGAACGTTTAGCTATTACAATTGACATTTTATAAAGAGCTTTTAACTTATTTCTAGTTTTTAACAAAAAAGGACATTCATTGGTACGATACAGAGTACTAATATTTGCTAGTTTGATCCTAAGTTTATTTAATTCAGAATTGAACCATTTAATGGTATTGTCGGTAACACGATTTCTTAATATTTTCTGCGGGAAAGCAATAAGAAAAGCATCCATAAAATTTGAAAAATAAATGTTGAATTTAGTCTCAAAATCAAGGTTTTCTAAATTTAGATAATCCCAATTGCAATTATTAAGTATATAAAATAATGAACAACATCCCCTAGTTGTAATAGGTCTAACAATTTTGTTTATAAATTTAGTACTGGGAGTTTTAGCAAAATTTCCTGATACAGTCAGTATTTGACCAAAATGATCCGAAAGATTAGTGTCATGTACTGCGCATTCGAAAGATTGAAAACAAAAATTTATAAAAATATTATCCAAACAATTTGTTTTTCTAGTAGCTAAAAATACAGTTTGGCAAAAGCCATGAGAAGTAAACAATTCACTACGGCATTCTTGTCATTTGGATTATTGAATTTTACATTGAAATCGCCTACAATTATGATTCTATTAAGTTTTGAAAGTTTAATTAACATGTTATTTATTATATCAAGAAAATCGTTGAAATCACCACTTGGGGACGATATATCGTCACAATAGTAATACTGATAAAACGTCATCTAATTGTTTAAAGGACATACCTGATTTACACAAAATTAACACACCACCATGACTATTGAGTTTACGAGCATAATATGAAGACAAAAAGAAGTTATCAAGCTTTAAACCACCGCTCAATTTGGTGTTCGTTAACCAATGTTCAGAAATGCTAATTATGGATTGAATATAAGATTCGAGTTCAATTATCTTAGATCGGAGACACTGTATGTTTATGTGAAACACAGAAAATTTATTGATTATATTTGCGGTTTTGTTATTTTTGGGCGCATCACTAAAAAACGATTAATGACTACCCCCGCTGGCCAAATTTTCGCATCTTTTGCTGAATCCAGTTCTCTCTCAGCAACAGATACCTTAAAAGATGAGTATTCTTCAGGATGTTTTGCTGTCAGTTTATTACATTTTACAGTTTTAATGTTTTTTGATTTTAAATAATCCATTAACATGACTTCCGTGCAATCAACAGATAAACGGTAAACATGCAAATGAACATATCGTTCTGCTGCTGTATCTTCGCACAAACCAAATGTTCCTGGATTGTACCTACGATTTGGGAATTTTGATTTTTTTCTAACCACAGGAATCCACTCGTTTTCTTCTTGATTGGTGTTTTCATGTTTCTGACTTACTTGATTTTCTTTATCAGTATCTATATCAATTTTTGATTCATTGCTTTTTGCTGTAGAATTCACAGAAATTGAAGATGTAGATCTCGTATTTATCTTATTGGGAATATCAACGTTCAGATGCTGACGTTGTTTTTTTTTTCTGGATTGTTTAAAACTAAATCATTATTAATGTTAAGAATTTCAATCATTTTCGATTTTTGTTTGTTTGCAAGTTTCAAGGACTTTGATTTATCTGTTAATGATGGTTTAGGAATATTATCTATGTTTGCATGCGTTACAATTGTATTACTTTTATGCGAATTTTTATTCTGGGTTACTTCACTATATGATGAAATACAATTATCATTTTCATGAAGAGGCCCGGCTTCTGTATTAGAAGACAGCAGTCTATTTCGTAATGTAATTTGAGCTTTTAAAGATTCAATTGTATCTTGTTGATTATTAATTATTAGGTCTTTGTGAGCTAATAATGATTTTAATTGAACTTACATCATCGTTGTTGGCGATCTTTTTGGCATTAGTCTCAACGCGAGGTTCATTGGAATCTGTTAATTCGGTTTCACTATTTGAACAGCATATTACTTGATTATCTTCAATATACTTAACATTTTTTATGTATTTTACACAACCAGGGTGAAAAACACAACCACAATTTACACATTTAGGACTCGATTTGGGCGTACTTTTACAATATCTACACTGTTTGTCGGGAAGGAAATTAATAACATTTTCACTTTCCGCCATATTGCGAATATGTAATTAACTATTGGTCTAATAGGATGGTTGGTTTTATGTATTTTAGGTAAATTTATCTAAATTAAAATTAGAACAACAAAAATCTTTAACTTTAATATCTTTTGACATCGTTAACCTCTATCCTTCAATACCACCAGAAGAAACCATTCCTTTAGTATCCAATTATTTACATGATAGTGAATTGCCTAACTTGATAGTTTCAGATATAGATAAATTACTTAAATTTTGTTTAAATAATCAATTTTTCACTTTCAACAATCAATTTTTTAAAGAAGAAAAAGGACTACCAATGGGTTCTCCTCTTTCACCTATTTTAGCTGAACTGTTTATAAATAATTTAGAAGTTAATTTTATTTCCAAAAATTGTATTTTTAATAAAAATATTTTATTCTGGAATAGATACGTTGATGACTCTCTTTGCATTTTCGAAGGTTCTACATCAGAAATTCATGGTTTTCTAAATTACTTAAATAATTTACATCACAGAATTAATTTCACTTTAGAAATTTCTCAAAACAATTGTCTTCCTTTTCTAGATACGTATATTTGTATCGATTCAAATAATTCTATTAATTTTGACATTTATAGAAAACCAACAACTACAGTTCAAACAATTCCTTTTTCTTCAAATCACCATTTTTCACAAAAATATCAGCGTTCTACTTTCTTTTCAACCGTTTATTCAACATACCTCTATCAGAAACAAATTTTAAAAAAGAATTAGACACAATTTTTCATATTGCTCATTTAAACCAATTTCCATTCAAAATTATTTTAAACATTTTTAATAAATTTAATAAATTTAATTATGTATATAATTTAAAAATCTAACAACATTAATTCCAATTAATGAAAAACCAAAAATAAATACATTTCAATTCCTTTTATTCCTGAATTTATTAACATAATTAAAGATCTGAATAAATTAACTGATTATAAATTTGTCTTCAAAGCTCCTACCAATTTAGCTAACATTTTTTCACAAAAATTAAATATAAATAATAATCTTGAATCAAGCGGCATATACCAACTACTATGCTCTTGTAACAAAATATATATTGGTAAAACTAAAAGAAATTTTACAATTCGTTTAAAAGAACATCTAAGATATCTTAAACAACCAGAAAAATATTCTTATAATTTAGATGCAATTAAATCAACTTTCGCTAAACACATTATCCAAAACAAACATAAACATTTAAATCATTCACTCATACATCCTTTTAAAATAACTAATTATAATAGACAAATTTTAGATAAATTAGAAATAATATACATTAAAACAACAAATCCAAATTTAATAATCAATGATCAAACAAATTTTGACGATCTTACATTAAATTATTAAACAGAATTTTATGTCCTTAATATTAATTTAATTAACTCAGATTCAAACATTTTACATACCTAGTTTATATTTTAAAAAAACCTTTTATTACAAACCAATTTATGTTTTTCTAAACTTCCATGTAAACCAAATGTCATATTTAACGTTTGTATAAAAATATTTTTGTATTCTGAAGATGACAATAATTTTTAGTTGAACTATAGTCAATAAATAATAAATAAATAACTAATATTGGATTGCTTAAAACGTAAATAATTTATATAGGGTGTCCTAGAACAAATGGGACATATTTTAATATAAGATTTCTTAGACAAAAACAATTAGAATTTTTTTATATTAACCATACTCGAAAACTGAATATTTACTAAGATACAGGGTGTCAAAGTGAAAAATTAATTTTAGTTTTTTCTTATTTAATTAAAAACTACTTGAGATATTTTGACAAAATTTTGCATAGTGGAGTTTTTTGGTGTTGCAAATTGAAATTTGACCATAATTTTTTGTACTCATAAGATGGCGCCACAAATGCGCCCAAAATTTTATTTAAACACACATATTTTTTTTGTGTTTAATTTTAGAGCTAGTTTTTCTCAAATTTATCCAGCCGACTTTGAGAAAAACAATTTAATAATTACCACCGGTTTTGACATTTCTAATGATTACATGCAAGATAAGGGTTGCATTTACAGACAAGAAAATATTTTAAAATTTATTTTAATTGTTCTGAGTAAAAGACTTAATCGCTGTTTAACGAACACAAAACTAATTTGTTTATTTAGAAAAACTTACAAATGTTAAGTATTTTTTTTTGTTTATTCTAGTAAACTACTCCAAAAAATAAATATTGTTAAATGATGCCTGGATAAATTTGAGAAAAACTGACAATATTGTTAAATGGATTTCAAATGCACTTAATATTTTAATTCCAAATATCTCGAAAATGGCTACATTTACAGACTTTAAACAAGTATGACTTTTTATGCACAGATAATTGTAGAATCATAATTTTAAGAAAAACTAGCCTTCAAATTAAACACAAAAAAAAAAATATGTGTGTTTAAATAAAATTTTTGAAGCATTTTGTGGCGCCATCTAACGAGTACAGTAAAATTATGGTCAAATTTTAATTTGCAACACCAAAAAAACCCCCGCTATGCAAAATTTTGTCAAAATATCTCAAGTTCTTTTCAATTAAATAAGAAAAAACTAAAATTAATTTTCCACTTTGACAACCTGTATTTAGTAAATATCCAGTTTTCGAGTATGGTTAATATAAAAAAATATTATTGTTTTCATTTAAAGAATCTTATCTTAAAAAATATGTTTCCATTAGTTCTAGGACACTCAGTATATATATATATATATATATAAAATAACCAATATTTAGTTATGGATCCTAAGTATTTATACATAAACTTACCTATTTTAAATGGTACATTCTGTATATTATTGCATTTTGGATTCTCCTGATTAAATGGGATATAGTTTATGTATAATATCCGTGGCCGAAAATGTGTGGTTTCCGAGTAATTTAAAAAATTTTGCAAAAAATGAACTGCTGCGAAGTGTAATGTAAAAGTGAAGGCGGTACAAATACAACACTCGTATAATGAAGCAAGTTCAAATACGGTCAAAGTTGAGTCGCTGCGATATAAGTTACCGGAAGCCAACAACAAAAAGATTAACCATTTAGAAAAAATTATAAATGAGTTTCAGTACTAATCTAGATAGATGGTCAAATAGCAGCGAAGAGAAAGCATTCACAAAAAGTAGAAAATTAATTATTTGACCAGATAACAAGGTTAGTTCGGTAAGAACTAAAAAATCAAGAAATGGGAGAACTAAAGGAATCCGAAAAATGATAAAAAAATCATGGAGGAGATAAAAAAAATACGAATGAAAATAAGGTGTTGAAAGAGGAGAAAAGAAGGAAAGAGAAAGCATAAGGCATGGCAAAAGAATTAGTTGACAAATAGAATAGATAGATTAAAAACAAGTTAGAAATGAGGAAAACAAAACGAGATGCAATATAATAGTCAAAGGAGTAAAGTTCGAAAAAAGAAATAAAAAAACAAACGGTGAAACAATGTATAAACGACAAGATGGAAATAAAGGCAGAAATAGAGAGTGATAACATTTAGAAACAAAATGAGCTAACAGAAGATATAGTTAAAATGTAAAACTGGGCGAAGAAAACAAAAAGTAATGGGCAATAAATACAAATTAAAAGGTTCAAAAATTTATATTGAAAAACGACATGACCTGGAAAGGGAGAAATGTACAAATGTAATTAACAAAATTGTGAAAAGAACAAAAAAGAAAACAGAGTAAAATAGATTATACAAAGGTCAACATCAATAAAAGGAATATGTCTAGGATGAAAAGGAAGAAGTCGTAAAAACAAACAAAAACTAACACAAAAACAAGCACAAAACAACAAGAAGACAAAACCAGCAAAAGACACAAACCACAAAAAGAGGAAAAATAAGAAAGGAAAAAGGAGAAGAGAACATAGTAACAGGTATGACCGTTAGAAGAAAGAGGAGCACCTGCACGAGAATTAAATTTGGTACATGGAATCTAAATTAGGCTTGTTACGGGTTTCTTTGTCGGGAGCTTTCTTAAAAACGTGTGTCGTGTGTAGCATTTTACGACGAAACTCGAATTTGCCGCGCATATTGCTAATTTTCCATTGGTGAAAGTAAAGTTAAAAATTTTACACATAAACTATTAATGTGTGCTTCAATAAGTCGAATTAGTGTTTAAATTGAAATCCGACCGCATCCACCGTCTTGTGGTTGTGTTAGTTCTAATTACGACGTAATGCTTTTTAGCACGTGCGTTGACCTCATATTATCACCGTGTCTTACACTTTGATAATTCCTGAGGTGCTGAAATGGCTATTTGAGAACCCTTTGCTACATAACTTGACGACTACTACGGTTTCGCATTCAATTAAGCTGCCAACAGCGATGAACTCTACAGCTGCACAGGGTCGTTCATACTGAATAATTGTTACTTTGAGGAACATATTGGCCATCCATTCTTTACTACATACTTTCCCTACAGGAAATCCTGGGGTTAAATATCTTCTGTAGCTGTCAAATACTGTAGCTAGCAAGCACTTTCAATCTCGGAACTGCATGCTACAGAATACAGCTAAGTTTTATTGTTTAAGCAACCTATTAACTATTAATGCGTATGAAGCTCACTACATGTGACAATGAACAGTTTAAATCTCTAGCATTTAAGTAAATTTTTATTTGGGGTAGACTCTACCACCGACGTTCGGCGTTTTTTTTAATAAAGCTTAATAAAACTTGTTACATAAAGTGGGTGAAGCTAAAAAAAAAGGCTTTTTGGGTTAAGGCGGGAGCTACTTACCGTGTTATGCCGAGTTTAAGTTAGTTTTAAGTCACCGTGTGTAAGTGACGTGTGTACGTCGAGTTTTCTTAGTAACCAATCCTTATTGGAACGCTAACTATAATTTGGGTGTAACTAAAAAAACTCAACTGAAATTCAACACATTAATTGCGAATTTCAATTAAATTGTTGTTGCTAACGCTCGTAATTCTATGCAACAGTCCCTTTTATTTTTATCACATTCTTCTAGTACTTTAAGTTTTATTTGCTATATTGAATTGTCTACTTCACTCTCTGATTTGTGTTTGTTTTAGCGTATTAGACCCTCTAGTAAAACCTATTGAACTCTTGTTAGTCGGTTTTATTTTTTTCTACTACCCAGCAGGTGGCGCCTTGTTAGGCAGCAGTCTACTTCTTTACAGTTTCTCAAAGCGTTCCCCAACACATTGACTAAGCCGGACACTGCTGTGCTAACTATTAAAAATACTGATCCGCCACGAATTTAGTGCACTACATCGAACCAAATTGTCTTGTTCTTTTCTCTAGGTTGTACCGCTAAAGCCGTCGCTTTTTTTATTATTTGTGAACTAGAACCGTTACAAACTTAACGGAAAAGGGAAGACAAACTGATAGGGGAAATAGAAAACTTGGTCTAGACTACTTAGAAATCACAGAAACAAAAAGAAAGAAAAGTAGTTTAACGAAACTACCAAAGGATTACTGGTTGTACTGGTTGGGAAGGACCAAAACAGAAAGAAAAAGAAAAGGCGTACGACTAATAATTATACCTATAAAATAGAGACGGTCACAAATAAAACTTTTTGTGAACGAAACAATATTAACAGTTGAAATAAAACTTAAGAACTAGGATATACACATTGATAGTAGAGTACGGTCCAAAATGATAAGCACTAAAGGAAGAGAAGGACAAATTTTTCGGACTACTACAGACATAATTTGATAACAACAGAAATAAGACTATAATTATGGGAAATCTTAACGGAAGGGTAGCAAATGTAAACACATGGATAGAAAGAATTATGGGTACGCAAGGATAACAAACATGACAGAATAATAAGAAACAACAAACTTCCTAGTAAGTCAGGAAACGTGAGCAAGATCAAAGACGTTAAAGTAAAACTGGTTCGGAATAGGCAGCATCACTATTTAGTAAAAATGGAAATATATGGCACCACAGAAAAACAAAAGGAAAAAAGACGAAAGGTTGTAAAGGAAAAAATTAGGAGCCACAATCCAAGAATAAAAATATACCAACAAAACCTAGAGCAAAACTTAAAGCAGGAGTACGAATGAACAATTATTGAAGAAAAATGGAATAATCTTAAAATGAGTATCATCAAGGCAACAAAAGTAGGAAATCGCAAGAAAAAGACAATAGCATGGTAAACAACTAAAATAAAAAAAAAAACAAAAACAAAAAAAAGATTAAATAGAAAAATATCTAAAATCTAGAAAACGAGAGGATTACGAGGCATACAAAACCGCAAGAGTGAAAGTTAAGAAATGGTAAATAATGCAAAACAAGCTTCATAGAGGGAATTTGGAATTAAAATGAAGGAAAAATACGCAGAAAATCAAAAAACTATATTATGACACCTTAAAACGATTAATAGATAAGAAAATAACCATAATAAAAAACATAAAAATAATTAGGAAAATTATTAACTAAAAAACAAGACATACTGGAAAGATGGAAACAGTATTTCCAAGAGCTATTAGGAGCCAAAGAAAAGAAGAAGTGGAATCAGATAAAATAGAAATAAGGCAAATGAAACCAAAACGAACACAGGGTACAGAACGAAACCTAGAAAGGATAAGAATCACAAGGAAGGAACTTTATGTGTGATAAGAAAGTTGAACTTAGGAAAAGCATCTGGCAAAGATGATATAACAGCGGAAATGCAGATGTATATGGAAGAAGCAAGAAAAACATATTTTTGCATTTCCTGAACGGAATATTAAAAACAAAGAAAATCCCTTCAGACTGGCAAACAAAAGTTAATTTTGCTTCTTTTCAAAAAAGCGACACTCAGTACTGTTTTCGCAAAACAGGAGGAACACAGGACTTGATCTTGAGGCTTGAGACAAATAAGCGAGAAAACAATTAGCAAAGCTAGACAAGCATATGCATGCTTTGTGGATCTTGTAAAGGCCTTTGACTAGGTTAAAAGAGAGGAGTCTACAAACCAGAGAGGTAGAAAACTAGTAAAGGTTTTATACCAACATATATAATCAGATTCTCTTATACCGTTAAGTGTTGGGTAAACATAACAATTATTAACTAATTGATTGTTCTTCGTTGAGGAGGGGCACCAAAACCATTAAGACGTTTTTCAGGCAACGTTTCGTGCAGCCGAAGTGCACTCCTTCAGGCCTTTCGGCTGCACGAAACGTTGCCTGAAAAAACGTCTTAATGGTTTTTGTGCCCCTTCAACGAAGAACAATCCAATTAGTTGATAATTTATAGAAGGGAATATTTACCTTTCATCATAACAACTATTCTTTAACCTAATTAAACAAAATAATAATTAAATATTGTTTATTATCTTAATTTGAGTTTTATTCTACACATTCCTGTTTTTACTTTTGCGTTTAATTGTTTCACGTTGTTTTCTTTGTCCGCAAACTTATTACACTTTTTTTTATTTGTTGCTAATACTCTGGCTTCTTGCCACAATGTACCTCTATCTTTTAAAATTGTAGTCAAAGCTTGATTCTATGTTTCCTGTGGTCCTGTTCAATATATCGTCTATATTTTTAGTTCTGTCCGTATATTTAAATATGTATATAAGATTAAACCTATTTCCCAGTCCTTTGGTATAACCATCTTTCCATAGTTTATTAAAAATGTTTAGTAATAGTTTTTCTCCATCTTCTCCCATATGTTTTATCAACTCTGTCTTTATTTTGTCCATTTCAGGTTCTTTTCCGTTTTTTGTATTTTTGATTGCTTCTTTTAGTTCTTCCAGTTTTATTTCTGTCTTCACTGTCTTCTGTTCCTCACTAATTATTTGTGCATATTATGCATTTTTCATTTCTTTAATTGGATTAAGAAGTGTTTCAAAGTGTTCTCTCCATTACTCCATTATTTCTGCTTTTTAGTTATTATGACTCCTTCTATATTTCTTATATTGTTGGTTTGCGATGATGTTCACTTTCTATGTGTTTTTAGCACTTTGAAAAATAATTTTGGTTGCCTTTACTATTTTTTTCCATCTGTTCTCCAAAACCTTCTATGAGTTTTGTTTTCCTCGACTATTAATTTCTTGAGTCTGATCATTTGCTCTTTATATTTATTGTATATTGTATCGTATATATTCTTAGGGATAGTTTGTGGTCGACCTTCATTTTACATATATTTTGCTTTGTCCATAAATTGCAAGTAAAGAAAATGTCAATTTAAACTTCTAAATCAGAAGAAAACGTCATATCATTGAAAAACTCACCATTCGAATTATGATTTTGTCACAAAGTTGTGCAGCGTTTCTAAAGGAAAGCCAAACGAATGTTATACGAAAAAAGTAGACAAAGGTTGACACAAGAACCTTCAAACAACTCGTACTTCGTTGTAAATTTTATTGTTATCAGTAATACGTTCTTAATTTAGTTATGACTTTGTGACATTTTTAAGTAATTTTAATTTCTTGATGAAGCCAATAACCAATTGGCGAAATAACGAAAAATAAAAAATTTTACTAATTATCAAAGTGTTCTCGATCTGATCCCAAATAACCTCACTTATTATACAAAAAATATACAACACACAAATATCTTTATTAAACAAATTAAATTCTAAGGTGGCTATATTACAAACAATTACAATGTACGTTAAAGTTGCAACACTTTGAACAAAATTACAACACATGTAGAGTTACAGTTAACAAAAAGGACATTTAAAGTTATTTGACGTTGCTTCAACTAAAACACAGAATTCTAGTGCCAATTGTTCCATGTGATACTGCACCCAGGTTTATATTCACCGCAACTCCTATAATTTTTACATCTGGGATTTTCAATTAGTTGATATTGATGCAATGTATATTGCCATAAGTTCATCGTCACCAATTGCTTATTATTTGAACTACTAATACTAATCATTTGAAGTGATTTTTAATAATTAGTAATCGAACCATGTACGAACAAAGTAAAATTCACATTTCATGTTGTTCCGTTGTTATATTAAGTAAGTTGTTTTCTTTCCCAAAGTATCCAATGGTTTTCTCACATTTAATGATCATCAGAGATTCAGTTTAGGTGTTGAAGGTTGCATTTGTACAATTAATGACAATGTGTTGTACCAAATAAAATGTTATTTATTACCTGAATGCGTGCTTTTAAAGAAGTTGTAATTGTTTTACACAATCTTCCCGGTACTTCCAAATAACACATGGCGTTTGCTTGATTGAGGGTTACTACTACTTGCGTACATAATAATTTAAGTAACGTTCTTATAAATTTAATACAGGCAATAATACTTAAAAAAAACTGTATTATAGAATAACTAATAAACAAAGAAATTCGGTCATATCAATAATGTGTGTGGAGTGGAGTTTCTGTATAGTTTATTTTTCTGTGGTTAAATTCCCTTAACGAATATAACCCCAAATTTTATTTTAAATTTTGTCGTTCAACCGAATTCTATTTATTCAAAATACTATAATAAATCGATTTAAGTTGAATGTGTCGGAGCTCCATGCTCTATAGAGTTTTGTTTACACATTACACAATGGGTACGTGTAAAAAGCGCCATACAAAGATAGCAAGTCGTGAGTTAATTGCCATTTACAGTAGTGATCGTAAATAAAAGAAAATGTTTGTTTTATTTCACTAATTGTAAGCGTCTTTAATAATGAGATTAGAAAATTAATTATTCTGACCCTTTCGATAATCGATTATAAGGCAACATTCAAGAAGTGAATTTTTAAACACTTTCTATGCGGTAAACTATTAACTTGCTCTTGATCAATTTACCAATAACCTTTGAACTAATTCCAAAGTTTCTAAGGCACAACCATACGAAAAGTAACACCTGCAACTCCATGTCCATAATTATGAATAACAGGCAGTTGTTTTCCGTGTATTTATCTCCAATTCCAAACGAACTTCGCTTCGTCCAGGTCTCAAACCGACTTTGTGATCGAAAATTCAAGCACTCACTTTTAAGGTTGGTAAACTGTTATAAACCCCGTTTAAAATGTTATTTTGATCGGACTCTCTAGGATTCGTTTCCCAATCTTCCACTTGCTTGGTTCCTCCCATTACAATGTTGTTGATACTGAAATTTGAAAAATTAATAAAAGGTCTGGTGATTAAAACACTAACTTAAGAATGCTTAAGAAAACGTGAAATTGCCATGGTGCACTACTTTTCGGTTATTCTTTTCTACTAGTATGTAGTCTATTAATGATCTCTCATTTCTGGTCGGGGCTTCTCTTGTATATTTATGTTTTTCTTTTATGCTGCTAAAAGGTATTTGTTATTATTAAGTAATTTTGTGTACAATACTCTATCAATCTTTTCGGTTCCTATTCTTTGTATTTTCACTAAATTTTCGAATTGCTTTTATGTTCTGTTTTTGTTTTCCTACCCTTGCGTTGAAGTCTCCTACCACTCATATCTTTGCTCTTTTCCGTCGCTCCCGTTAACGTTTCCCAACATTCATCTTTAGTGTCATTTTTATCTGGTCCGTATACCGCTATTATTGTTTTGTATTATGTCATTTTTTCTTTCAGTTCTACCGCAAGTAATCGTTTGTTTCAAAATTTACATTTTTCTACATTTAGTGCATCATTCCTTACGCCTCCTATTCCTGCAGATGTTCTTTTAGTTTTTGATATATGCCGGTGGCACTTTATATTAATGTATGTCAATTTTGTACATATTTTATACCTGTCTCTTCCTTTTATGTTTCTGCTATGATTAGTACATCTAATTTTGCTTTTTCAAACTCTTGTATCATCAATTCATTTTCTTTACCTTCTAAGTTTCGTATGTTCCATGTAGCTAATTTTCATATTTTATTTTATTTTTGTTTTTTCAATTCTCATTATCAGTGTTAATATGCCACGTTGTCATCTGTTTTCTGTTCAGCATCTTTTCTTCTCTTTCCGCTAACAACTCTTTTGCGTCATCCCAGAAGTGTATTACATTGTTTACTATAAGTTTTTGTAGATCATTTTACTTGTTTCCCTTCTTGTTTTTTACTTCTCTGCTATTTCTTTTATTTTTTTGTGTTAATCTTTCTTTCCATGTTAAATCATTTTCAATAATTACTTTGGTATCCGCCAATTTCCTTTTTCTTTGTAGAATTTCCTTTTTTGCTTCCCAATTTTCCATCTTTGCTATTACTACTTGTTTCTGGTTGTCTTTTCCTATCGTATATATTTTCTCTATTTTTGGCTCTACTTCTAATTTTTCTTCTAACCATTTTTCTATTGCTACCTGGCCTGCTCTTTTAGGGTACGCCAATCCTTTGATTGCGATATTAAGTTTTTCAATTGCTTTTTGCTTTTCAAATTTATATTCCAGTGTGGTAATTCGCTTAATTAACACCGTTTTCTTTTCTTCCCATTTTTCTTTTTTTCCCTATTCTCTTTCTATTTTCTTTAATTCTTCTTTAATCTCGTCGTGATTTTTATTTAACATCTTTTTAAAAGTAGTTGTAGGTCAGACATTGTATTTTCACGCCGCTGCCTTTTTTTGCTCTTGTTGCCTGTGTCTTTGTTAATTGTCAGAGATCTTTGCGTTTTATTACTTGTACTATGATATTTTTGATCAATTTGTAAGTGTTTATTTGATTCACAAACGTAGATATTAACCTATTGTGCTTGTTTACGAGGATGTATTAATATCTAATTAGCCTAGACCAGTTTCTTGCATAAACAAAATATTGCGTTACCATAGAAACGAACAATAACTTATTAGAAGTGTCAGTGTAAAGTTTGACGTCAAAAAGTAAACCAGAGTCACGCAATAAATTAAATGAAAAAGATGTCCACCGAAATTGTGAAAATCGAAAAATTGGAGTATCGAGCCATCATCAAGTACCTGTATTTAAAAGGGTTAAGAGGTAAGCAGATTTACGAAGATATGCTTAATACCCTTGGTGATCAATGTCCTTCGTATGCGACCGTCAAAATTGGAATGCAAGCTTCAAAAGAGGTAAATTTTCCATTGAAGATGATGACCGATCGGGAAGGCCAGTTTCTGTGTCAGTCCCCAAAAATATCGATGCATGATTTTATCAGACCGTCGAATTGGGCTAAAACGGATATCTGAAGCACTGAATATTTCATACAAACGCGTTCATCATATGGTTCACGTCAATTTGGACATGAGAAAAATTGCTGCAAAATGGATCCCCAAATGTTTGAATGTTGACCAAAAGCGTGCAAGGGTAGAAGCATCGCGTTCGATCTGTGCTCGATTTGAAAACGATGTAGACTTCTTAAACCGAATTGTTACTATGGATGAGACTTGGGTACATTTCTACGATCCAGAAACAAAGCAACAATCGATGGAATGGCGACACTCTGGTTCTCCAAGACCTAAGAAGTTTCGTGTCCAAAAATCTGCTGGAAAAGTTCTTGCTTCAGTTTTTGGGATTGCCATGGAGTAATCATGATTGATTTTTGGATAAGGGTAGAACAATAACTGGAGATTACTATTCGACATTACTGACCACTCTACGGGAAAATATTAAAGAGAAAAGACGCGGAAAGCTATCCAAAGGTGTTTTGTTTTTGCAGGACAACGCCCCTGCACACAAATCTCATGTTGCCATGCAAAAATTCGTGATTTAGGGTTTGAATTACTAGAACACCCCCTTATTCACCCGATTTGGCTCCGTCCGACTATCACCTCTTTCCTCAACTGAAAAAAGTTTAAAAGGTCGTACATTTTCTTCCAACAAGGAGGTAATAGAAGCTGTGGAGGTCTGGTTTGCAGAGCAAGAAGAAACATTTTTTGAAAGGTCTAGAGACGTTGCAGGTTCGCTGTAATAAATGTATCCAATTAAGAGGAGAATATGTTGAGTAATAAAATATTTTGACATTGAAATTTTGTTTGGTTCTATAGTAGGCTAAGAATTTTTCAACATATCCTCGTATCTGTCGATGTAACAAGTTTATCTGTACTATAAGTTTCCACGTATACAGCCAAATTTTTCGTTACCGTTTTATAATTACTATTCAATTAATTGTGGGTTTGTTATTCACTTTGTCAATACAATTGAGTTTATTATAGCTTAAAATTACACAAATTAACTCACACTATTAACTTGCTTTATTCACTTTTAAACGGAGCCATTATTAACGGTTGTCGCGTTTAATGTTGATATTTGGTTTATATATACCAGCATAATAAAAACAAAAACGAAGAATCAACAGAATGACAAATACGGGGATGTGTGCTAAGCTTACTCCTTTTCACATTAGATTTGGACGATGCAATTCGAGCAAGAGAGAGAAGGGTCGAAAAACACAATTTAGAATACTGGAAAGGAGAATAAACTTACAACACAATTTAGAAGTGTATGTACAGGCAAGAATTACAAGAAATAAACATGATGATAAATACTAAAAAAAAAACAAAAACAATGGCAATAAGTGCAGAAAGAAAGAACCATTGCGTCAGTCTAGAAGAAATTCTATTAGAACAGGTACCCAAATTCAAATACCTAGGGGTACAAATTAGCGAGGATGGAAAACTAGACCACAACATTAACGACTGGGAGACTATTCAACACAACAAAAAGCATATTGTTTAGAGAAAGCAAATATCAAAAGAAGTTAAAATGACTGGGTTTAAAAAAGTAGTGATACCAACGCTAGTGTACGGTAGTGAGTTGTGAACAAATAAGCACAAATCTAGAGTCACCAGCGGTAGATTAGTGCATTTTTTTCAGTTGTTTCAGATTTCGGAAAACTGACTGTTGATCTTGAATTTTTATGCAATGGAACGCGAAAATACTTATTTATGTATTAAAGGTTTTATTTTTTATGACGAATGTGTTTTAGTTGCAGAGGCGATAGCCGAGACAAATGAAACATGTGAGTCATAAAAAAAGAGTTTTAGTGCGGAGGTACATATTATATTTTTTTCGAAATCACAAATTTGAACAAAATCTGACAGTTTTATAAAGTTCTTTAAGTAGCAAATGTAATCAGCTATTTTCTTTTCTTTTACATCAAATGTTTCTACTGCGCATGCGCGATTCTCAGATTTATATACATTTTACACATCTTTAGCGGCAAAAATGTGAACATAAAAAATAATGCCGATTTTATTTACTTTACTGCCGATTTTTTTTGTATTTTAGTGACGATTTCGGAAAAAAATATTTCTCAAGTAGGTATCTATTTAGTTGCAATTTATGTAAGTTCATTTTTAAATGACAAAATTGGGAACCATAACCTTTTAAAAATAGACTGGTTTGTAAGATATTGAATAATTCCATTTCAGTTTTAAAAGTGGGGTAGCAAGCGGTTAAAAAGATGAATGTATCAAAACTGTCACAATTGTCTCCCAATCCCGGTTAATTCTTTAATATTTTGCGGTTTTAAATTCTACTCCTTAACTTTTAGAATGAACGTATCTACAAAACGGTGGTAAAACAATTTGTAAACATCGAAAGGCAGAGTAATTTCATTGAAAACTAATAACAAAATGTATTAAAAAGGCAAAAAAGAGTATAAAATAAAAAAAAGTTTTTTCCAAGTTTGACATAGGTAATAGAGTTTCATAACGAAGATAACATTGTCAAAACATTTGGTGTTAAATTTAAATAACACGAAATTTTAATGAAAAGATTCACAACTATCTAACGCATATCTTTTAATTGCCCGTTGTCAAAAGGACTCCCTTTAAAATTTAAATTCTTTTAATTTCATAAAGAAAACAAATTTAAATAAATCGCGCTCCTATTGATATTTACGCAGTGTATCTTAATTAATCGTCTTTTACCGATTTTAATGACACACCATTCGTTATTACTACTAGACTTTTGCGTTGTTATACAACATTGTCTCAGATTAATACATTTTATTTTTAAAACTAATTATTTATTTGGCTTTTACATCGTATCAGCATCAAAATTCTTTTTTTTTTTTAATTTTAAAACCAGTTATTTATTTGGCTTTCTCGTTGTATCGTCAAAGAAATTCTTTTTTTTTTACTGTTGAGACTAATGTTGAATTTTCACCCGATGACGCATCGGAATTAAAAAACAGAAGACTCCTCTATCAACAAAATTTTATACTTTTTTCGGTCAAAACCTCCTACCATAATATTTTTCCCTTAGGCACGCCAACTTCCAATGCATTCCGTACAAATGATAAATAAAACTCTAATGTCCTAGATCATTTTTATATCAATTTAATTTTTGCGATTAAATTGTCAAGCATTGCCAAGACGCACTGTTTTTACTACTTAAATTTCCCTCAAACACGCGAATTTTTAACTTTGTCTTTCCTTTTACGCGTTAACAATTCGTTACACCGTGCAGTACACCTAAATCCTAACTTATAACGTTTAACATTACATACTGACTTCTGGGTTTGCGTGTTTGATTATGCTGTTTTTGTTTCTCCTCTGGGACCATGGAAAGTATAATTGAGCGACTAGTAGTTTGTGATTGGTTTCACATTCGGCGCCCCTTTTTGCTCTTACGTCCTTTATTATGATTGATGTTTGCTGTTGTACAATGATGTAGTCTATAATGGATCTTAGTTTACGAGTGTTTTGTGTCCAGGTGTATTTGTGAATGCTCTTGTGTTTGTAGAACCATTTTGTAATTTTTAGATTGTTCAATTCACATATCTTTATTATTCTATCTCCATTATCGTTAGTTTCATCTTCTCCGAACTGCCCTACAACTTTGTTATTTGTTCTTTTTTCATTTATGTCTCCTGCTATTAATATCTCGTTTTTGTTTCTTGTTTTTTTCTATTTCTTGTCCCAGTTTATTCATAAACTTTTCTTTTTCTGCCCCAATACTATCATCTGTGAGACCGTGAACGCCGAGTATTACTAGCTCTCTTCCATAAACAGTCATGTTCAGTTTTATTATCTTTCGTTGATAGGTTCTCATTTTCTCATTATGTCTATGTTATTTTTCTTAAATTTTTGTGTTACTTGGTGCTTTTGTCCTTCATCTCTGTATGTTCCAAGTGAAGGTAGATGAGCTTTCTTTTCTTGGTCTTTTTCTTTTTGTTTTTTTTGGGCGAGACATAGCTTGGGTTTGCTAATCGACTTAAAGCAAAAAAGTAATTTTGGTTGAGCCACCTAGAAACATTCCTGCCATTGTGCGGGGGTGCCCCTGTCTTGTTGAACATTAATTCTTGTCTCATATTCAATGACACATCCTCTAGATGCAGGTTGTTAGCAAGGAAATGCAAATACGAGTTGGTGTTTAAACGGTTGTCAAGTTCTTGTAGCTCCAATACTCTATTATTACAAATTCCTGCCCAAAATTAAAGTAGAATCTTTTGTTGAATCGTCTGCTTTGAGTTACTAGAGGATTATTCAAGGAATA